>JAWNPB010000352.1:0-15697 GCA_035045355.1 Drosophila lacicola | reverse complement strand
TAAAAGGTCATACAATGAACAATTAGCCAAACTTCATTAAAATCAGATGAGAGTTGAGCGATTTATAGGGGTGTGAAACAGACAACTTTCATACAACCGTTTTCCGCCTATTTACAACTGTTGCGGGCGAAATTTCCCAAATCGCTGAAACACTTATTCATTAGGTTCTTATGTAGAGCTTCGAAAATAAGTTTGAAGAAAATCGTGCAAAACATAAAACTTCACCAAAAATTCTTAGAATCGCACTTTCCACGGAGGGAGTTTTGATTTTGCCACCAAAACTTTGACCCCGATTTCCAACAAGGAGGAATGCATTTTTCGAAAAGTGAGAAACACCCCTAAAATGAATTTGAACAAAGATATTTAAAAATAAGTTTGAGGCCGATAGGATGGTAAACAAAAAAGTTGCATACAAACGTTATTCGCGATTTTTCCATACATGCGGGTGGAATTTCCTTACGGTATTGGCTGTGCATTGATCACCAATCAATCAGTCAATCAGTCAGTCAATCAGTCAGTCAGTAAGTCAGGACTAACAGTTTTATATATAGACATGGACAGATAAGTAAAATTAAAAACAACAAAATAAAATAAGTTTTCACTTCGCATTGTCGTTAGTCTTTCACCTGCATTGAGGGTATTTAATCGACAGTCCTTTCCACTGATAAACGATTAAGTGGTTTTATGCTAATTACTTAGATGTTGCGGATTGCATGAGCCATTTAATTTATTTTATAGTTTTGATGATGGAATGTTGGGTATTTGATTTGTTTTATCCGTGCTGACCATCATCGTATTTTAGTTGATTGCTTTGCATAATTTTCAATGCGGTCAAATTAATTAGCGTGGGCTGTTGCGGCTCTTGTTACTAGTGCATTAGTTGTTGTTGGTGTTAACAATTTATTTATGTAAAGTTAATTCGGTGCCAATGCAAGAGTTGTGGCTTATAAATGTAGCTGTCAGTTGTCATAATTTATAGAATAACTGTCAGTGCTGAAACACCTCCGAACACGATTTCCATTGCTGCTGCTGCTGCTGCCGTTGCCTTGGTCCAAAAGAGGCCCGAAATGTATCGTAATCATAGCGTCAACATTTTTGATTTATGCACACAGTTTATTTCTCAAACAAATTTTTTTTTTTTTTTGGGCACGCTCTCAAGCTCATGGGAGCCCCAGAGTAGACGGCGGGCTGCGCTCAATGGCAATAACAGTTAACAGAGGCCCGGAGTGGAGCCAAGTTGGGTAGCTAGTTTGGTGGATAGGTGAGGCCCAAATGGCTGTGCTGGTAACTTCCAGTTACGCGACAGTTGATTATGATTAAGTGCCAAGCCAAAAGCCATAGCTGAATATCATATTCCATGTTTTGTCATAAATAATATTAATACACTTGCAAAATAAGCATACGTCGACTAGTAAATGCATCTACCTAAAAGATGTATTAGATGCAAAAGAATCTTTTTGAGAAGCATTCAAAAAATGTCCAAAGTTGTCTGTTTTAGTGAGAAAACTACCTTTATTTGATTCGCATTATAAAAAACTCAGCATATGGATCTATTATATGGAAAAATTATATATATTTATACATGTTTAATAATCGAGCAAAAAGTTAAATGTTTAATATGATAACATTCTCTTTTATACCCTGCATCCATTAAAAATGCGTAAAATGTGTGCAAATGTGTGTAACATGCATAAATTATATACATATATTCATCATCAGGAAGACGAGCTGAATTAATCTAGACCTCAAAGGCGTTAAGAGCTAGATAAAGTTTCTATTGAAATTTTGTAAAACCTATAGCAAAATTTTTTTTTTGACAATATTTCGGAGCTTATAGAGACACCATATTTGGTATGTGGACTTTTCCTATGGTAGACACATTTTCAGAACATTTTTTTACTTTTTAAAATATCCTTTTGTTGGTATTGTTGGAAATCTCATTACGATCGGACAATATTCACCGATCAAGCAGCGTGTTTTCTTTTGTGTATCTATGTATGTTATGTTTATGTTTGGAGAGAACGAAGGAGAATGTTTTTGTAGGGTATCTCTTCTAGTTGGTCAATCACGAAAAGAGCACTTTTACTTTATTCCTTTTCTATTTTGATTACTTTTAGAGTATTTACAATTCTTTATGCAACAGCCAGCATCCACATATCTTATTTATTATACAATGCACAAATTGTTGTTTAGTCCTAAAACAACTTTGTTGCTACGGAAGTAGTCAAAGCGGAAGTTGTATGCAAATGCTTGTGCAATTGTCACATCTCCCTTTATCTCCAATCCAAAGCTTTTTCTATCATATTTTGGAAATTTCTGTGCAGCCAATCGCCGTACAGTCGTATATGGTTTTGTGCAAACACAAATCAATGCTAAATGGCATACATAAATCAATCAATCGTATAACTGACAGACAGTCAGAGTGCGGCAAACTGATGGACGAGCGATGTCTTGGAAACCTTGCAAAAAAATGAAAACGAAGTATTTGAAAAACATTTCCAGACGCTAAGCCTGTCAAACAAAAGTTGTATTAGAATCATTTTTGGGACTGCAACATTTAAGATAAATCTAATTTTATTTGTTTTATTAAGTCTAAAGTACGATAAAATTTGTATGATTATATTTCATGAGTTCTCTGCTATCGTAAAGTGTTTTGTTATTTATTATCGCACATTTTTCAATGTAAGCACTTTCTTGTATATTTTAATTTTTTTGTAATGTATAGGGTATTCTAATCTGGAAACCTTAACTTTTATTATATTTATTAACGCCAGCAGCTACCTGTCAAACTGATTTATGCACAATGCTTGACATATATTTATAAACTAGCGGTTATTCCCCGTTCTTGCCCTTAGTAATTGTAATTCAAATTTCAGATTTAACTTTTTCGCACATTTCCCACTCGTAGACAACTTCAATCTGCCTGCACTATCTTGAGCTTCATGTCTAAAATTATATTTTACACTAGCTGGCATTTCCCGGTAGTCCCAGTCCAAGTATTTGCATCAATATTTAAACAAGATTTCGCCCATTATAGTCTCGTAGAGAGAAACTTGAAGGTACAAAATAATCATTTGCTTATGTCACAAAATGTATTTATTTGTCAGGATGCGTTTTCATACATTCCATTACATTGATTATTTATTATTATAATTTATATTTGACATATATACTTTAATTTAATTCTTTTTATTAATGAGTTCTTGAGTCTGCCGTTTTTTCTCTGCTCAAGATCACAAATCAGAGTATCGATAATTCCTTATAGCTCGTAATCAACATGTGTCTACTTCTTATCTTATACTACTCTCCATCTGTCTTTTGACACTTAAAATTAGTTCAAACAATACCAAGTAACATAGTCGCAGTAACATATTACTTAAACTAACTGTCGGAAAGAACTACGCTATTGAAAAATTCTCCAATCAATTTGTGCCCCTATTAACTAGTTGACTTAAGAATCGGCCACTCTTTGTCATTTTTTTCCACTCAACAGATTTCTTAGTTAATGGCCACTCTCGTCAAGTCGTTCAATTCACGGCCTGCCCACACCTCAATTTGTGTGCTCATTGAGCAATCAAGAAATATTTTAATTTCAAAATTCCTCAACGGACACATTTTCCGTTTCCCACCACCCACAACAATATTCACGCTCGATTAATAAATTAAATTGAAAGACACACGAATAGAAATTCGGATTCTACAGTCAAATGGGTAAATAGTGGCCAAATTATTTTCTACGAAAAATGTCGCGACATGCTAATAAAAACACATACATATATATATACAAATATGTATAAATAGATTATTTTACTGTTGACTTGATTTATGCTTGCTCTAAAGACATGATCTAGAGGTTGGTGTGTGTATTTTCGGGTTTGCGTATTAGCCGCCCGCTAATAAAAATTAATTTGAAAATACTTTTACTCATGGTATGAGGAACAACGGCGATGGCGTTGCCGTTGTTGAAAAGCTTAAGATTCTTATTTATTTGTTTTTCGAATATGTGTTTTTGTACACATTACTTCACTCTGCCTAAATTTAAACATAAATGCTAAGTATGAAATGTGCCTTATTTATGAGCTAAGCGACTAGAATTTCCCTATTTATTCTTAACAAAAAACAAAACAAAATTAAAATTAGCTTCAATGCATTCACATATTTAACCCTGCGGATTATTAGTTGATGAAATACAAAGTATTTAGCGCTCTTGATTTATGAATATTGCGGCATTATTTTCTTAAGATATGAGCTCATGTCAAGTCCAAATACTTTTGAAATCCTCAAAACATTTAATGGGTACAGAAACTGGCACTCCATTAAATCTATTTATGAAATATTTAACTGACTTTTTGTGCTAATCGAAATCCTGCCAAAGTCACAATTAGTCTACCTAATTAAAAACTTGATTTGGCAATATTTTATTGCCAAATAATATGTTGCGGATTATGGGAATTATTTACGATTCCCTTGGGAACTATTTTGAGGAAGAATTATTCGTGTTAAAATGTTTAAATTTGTTTTTTTAAATCTTAAGAAATATTTTGCAATTTATGAAATGATGTTCGTAACGTGCCTACGCCATAGACATATACATATACATATATATTATTATATATGTATGTGCTTGCGTCTTTGAGGGGGGAGAGATCAGGTTGGAATTTCTATTCCCACACACAAAAGCCATAAACAACTTAAGTGAAACCGTTGGGGGCCATTAAGTAAAATCCGCCTGCTTATTTGAAACACAAACAGCTGTGCCAACAATTTGTCAGCTATGAATTTATATACATAGAGAGACACGCATATGACAAAGTTCTCTGATCCGTTTATATTAACAACAAATGAAAATCTCTGTATACATATATATTTATATATATGACTACAAAAATGCTGGCACATCATAATGTCTGGAAAAGACGTTTTCATTATTTTTTACTCAAATAAATTGGGAGGTCCACAGACATAAAGAGTCTTAACCTCCGCACAATAAAATCATTTTCTGAGTGATGTTTTGATGGCTAAATATTTGTGTCACATAAATTTTGGTTACCCCTTTTTGACAGCGCAAAAAAAAAAAGAAAAGGCCACACGTCGCAGCAGATCAAAGAAACTGGGGAACCATTTTGATTGTGTTGCGCTATAAATAATGTTGAAATGTTATGTTTTATGATTTGTTACTAGTGACATATGCAATTAATTTTGACATTTGTGCTAACAGTTTATAATAAAGCGTTTAAAAAATACATTAGTTTGATTTCAAGTTTGCTTGGAAAACAATTTTCAAAGTTTTTAAAAAATCATTGAAACATTTTTCATTGTCACAATAACTTTCGAAAGTTGAAAAATCTTCAATATAGCCTTGTACAATTTTGTCATAAAGTCATTAACGTGTCGAAGGAAATATCTCCGATCTCATTGAGTATATATATTCTGACTCTCCGTCTCTAAGTTTCTTTTCAAGGTATGAAAAGGTTTCGTTTTTTTTTAATATTTTGAGTAATCTCCAATTTCATTCTCCTTCTTATATGCGAGCAAAATCTTATCACCAAACAGCAATTATATTAAATTGCTCTAAAGGAAGAATTCTTAGGATTCTGTCCAAATTTAGCCTTGCCACACCGATCTGCAAATCATAAGCCATAAGTCCAAAAGGGTATTTAATTGTCGGCGTACAAAAGCAATTTATTCATTCGGATTTTAGAAATTGCATATGCCAGTGAAATAACTTGATGCATTCGTAAAAAAAAAAAAGAAAATATTTTTCAATTTGAATGCCTTAAATTATTTAGCATTTTCCTCACAGGTCAACAATTTTTCACCATGGCTACAGTAAATTATTCAAATGGAATTGCTAAAATATGCGGAGTGTGTGCAGGTTTTTTGGAAAAATTCGCAAATTTATTTGTAGTTCCATCGAATGCATACAAAAATTATAAATGCTGACAGACAATTGAGTTTTGTTTGTGGACAGGTTTTAGTTTCATCTGTGCAAAAATGATTTGAATTTCAATAATTTATGTATTCGCAAAAACAAAGACAATATCGGTGCATCTTTAATTTTGTTGCAAAGATACGTGACAAATGCTCAATATGAAGGTTGCACTAGGTATTTTGTTTTAATATTGGAATTGTAGTCAAAGATCAATGAAAGCTCGACTAATCACAGGAAATCTGTGTTAAACATAATAACAAGTTCGCTTGGCTTGGCTGCTTTTTATCTATAGAAGCCTAATGACGCTTAACCATCTAAAGATTATGACGCCCCAGCTCAGTGTTGTTATTTGCAGTGCAATTCCTAAGGCCATTATACTTACAATTGACCAGATATAGAAATCTTGCCGGCTTGAAAGTGTAAGCTCCGATTTTGCAGTCGTTTTTTTGCTGATATCTGTGCCGGTCGACGGCAGCGTAAGACAAACAATAAAATTAAATAATTACAAGTCGTGAGTGAATTTCACGCGAAACCAAATACTGATGCACACAAGTTGATAATGCCAAAGCCCAGAGACACAGAACCAGACACCAGGCCCAGAAGCACAGACAGCACAGGAGAAAAGAGCTGGCATGGACTATTCGAAATATGCGCAACGGATGCCGATGCCAATGCCGATGCCGATGCCGATGCCGATGCCTTGACCAGTGCGCAAACAAAGCCAGTTTTATATCGATGACAATGTCGCCAACAAGTAAGTGCCAACAACCAGAGTCAGAGCCAGAGTCCTGGGACACTAAAATCAGACCGAACCGTCCGAAGAGCAGACAATATCAAACCACGCACTAACGCAGAAACAGTGGATGGCGATGTGACCACCGCATTGGAGCGCATTGCCGGCATAAAAGGAACCCACTAAATTCCAGGAACATGTTAAACGATGTCGAGCATTTAGAAAGAGTAATGTACATGGCATGTCGTGCGGCCCAGCCTCTTTCGGCCTTTTATTAGCATCATATCAATGCATATTCGAAAATATATTCGATATATAAGATTGATGATAAACCTGGTGTAGAACTTGTTAAAAGTGCAGTATTGGGCCTTAAGTAACTTGTAACTAATATTCTAGGTCTCTATTCTAGTTTAGGAAAATGTACTAATGTCATTTGTATAATGTAGATATATTCTTATTATACCCTGAACCCATTGAAAATGGGTAAAAAGGGTATTATGCATTTGTGCAAATGTATGTAACAGGCAGAAGGAAGCATCTCTGACCCCATAAAGTACATATATTCTTGAAATGAACACAAGGATCTCAGAACCTATAAGAGCTAGAGACTTGAAATTTTAGCTGTAGGTCCTCCTAGTCTATGCGCAGATTTCGTTATTGATATTCGATAACTTGCCCCGCTTCCAAGTAATCGATAAAAATCGATGTCGAATACTGTTTTTTGAGCAATTTTGGTAAGCTAGAGTCACCAAAATTGACATGTAGCTTCTAGAATAATAAATAAAAATAAAAATAAAAATAAAAATAAATAAAAAAAATAATATTAAGTATTTATCATGTTATACCTATCGCCTGTCGGAAGAAAAGGGTTCAGGGTATCCTCTAGTCGGGAGCTCTCGACTTGAACCTCTTACTTGTTTTTTATTCCAATTGATTGTCTTTTAAATTAGAATGTGTGTATATAGATGAGGAATTACCAAAATTACCATTTTATAGCGATTATTTATAGTTACAAATTGTGCATTAGTTGAGATCTCAATCAATCGATATCTAGTCTAATGTCTGTGTTGAAACTACATTTTTACATTATAAAGAAAAATAATTGCAAAAACTTTGCTGGCATATTGTGAAAGTGTAATTGACTGATGTGTTAGACAATCCTGAGTACTAGTTGAATATCAAGAACTTGACTCCAGCCTTGCAATAAAATGCAATTACCAACACATGCTATCTGCAATGCTTGTTGGTGCGTAACTCACTTAATTGATTACAAATTAATAATGCATTTAATTAGCACGCTCGTTGCATTTTATTTGCTCTAATTAAATGATAGCAATGCTTTAGCAATGCAAACATTGAAATAAATTAAATTGAATATAATGCTGTATAAATAAGCACACGTGAAGTCAGCTGCCAAGCTCAGTCAACCTGATTTATGTTAGCTGGCCAGCTGAAATAAATGGCTGGACTCATATTTGGATACAATAGATCTGGACTCATTTAATATAATTCTCAGCTCGAGATTCGAGAAACATCAATTCACTTTTCATGCCAACATGTTATAACAGCATTGACAACCTCTACTGCCATTCATTTCGAGGCACAGCTCTTCACAGTCCGATGGATGAGTTTTCCTTGAGGCCAGCATTTTGTGGGATGTTCTCTGCCGCCCCCTTGGTCACCTACAGCACGTTTGTTGGCTAATAAATTATGGGTCGAAGCCAAAGCTGACTGCAGCTGCTGATGAGTAACCTTCCGCCTGCTTCTTCCACTGACTCTACTGTAATAAATCAAAAGCAGTTCGTCTGCAACTGTCTGGCGTTCTGTCAGACTCTTAAGCCTGCCAGTCTGCCCGTCTGCCAGTCTGGAAGTCCTTCCTGATGGCTACTCACCTGAGTGCAGTTGCAGCCTGCACTTGTGGGCAATGTGAATTTATGCATGGTTTCACATTTCTTCGAGTTATCATTTGTTACCTAAATTATGCATGTTGAGTGGCAGTTTTTGTTGGGGAATTACTTCAGACGATTAGCCCTGGGTAAAGTGGTCAGCATTCACTATTCGCCATTCGGCATTGGTCGCAACAGTCCCTCCATGTACAACATGTACAAATGCACATACCTACGTATGTGCTCGAGCATATTGTGTTCGCTGTCGGTTACCAATTATGGACTTGTGTACACTTTAGAGATGGACGCGTGACGGATTTTTCAGTCACGACATGTCAAAAGCATGAAATGCAGATTTTTAAATAATAGTTTTTACACATAGGTTAATTTTTTTTTTACAATTAATGTGTGTATTTTGTGGCTATATCCGGCTATATATATTTTTTTCACCTGTTAATCATCCGCGTCTCAAATGACATTTTAGATATATATTCAAATATGAGTCAGATCGAAAAAAATTTAAAAATGTTCAATACATTTGCCGCTTTTTCTTCGCTAATACGACTTTTCAAAAAATGTATGATTTTGGTGATGATGATGGTGCACAATAGATTCACACAACCATTTCCACCCATTTCCAGCAATTGGCGGTGGATTAAATAAGCTGGGTTTTTTTTGTTGGTATTTAAACAACTTTTTGCTATAGAAATATTATTTAATATTCGAAATGAAGACCAAGGTATCTTAACTCTCGCATATGTTTTGTTTTTCATGGATGTTCAGCATTTTGGAGTCGAATACAGGTACTGTCACGATCGAGCTGGCCTCACGCCCATCTCTAATTTACAAGCAATGTAGTTTAGAAATGAATTGGAGGTATCTGTATATACGAAGAGGTAATCAGTTGTGTTTGTTGTGTTGTGTGGGATTAAAGTCGCACATATGCATTTCAATTATGTAAATTGCCAAAATATCATGACAATCAAGAAATAATCTCACTGATAGATTACCCGTATAAAGCTATATTATTATGCAGCTCCTGACTAATTTGTAAATTGTAAGTTCAATATTAGAGGATCGCATGGATATGCAAAATGACCGCAAATTGTTTACAAATTTTGCCATTTATTTTAAATCATTTTACCAGATTAGTTTGCGACGCTTTCGCATTTGCCACAGAACTTGTTTGGGGTATATAATTCAAATTATAAATCTGAACATGCAATTGCGAATTTTCGCTTGTACATGCAAAATTAGATGCATTTTTTTTAGGAGTGTGAAACGACAGTCATTTGTCGCAGGTGTCGATCATAAATTGTGAACACACAATTCTTAATTTAGTTACTTATTCTTGACATTTGTAAGGCACTTTATTGAATTAAAAGCTTGTTTAGCATTTATGTATAGAACATTCTGGAGAACTAGTATGTGAATGCAGTGTTTATTATATATTGGATGGGATATTGAATAGCAAGCAGTTTTGGTCGGCTTTTTAAAATGCATAGCTTTGATATGCTGAACATTACAAGAGTAACAAGTAAGGGTCCTCTAGTGGGAAGTGCTCGACTAGATGATAACTACTTTTACCGTAATCAGCCTTAGCCAGAAATGACTTTAGTTTTTTAAACCTACGATATATTCTATGATGTGATATCGCTTTTTATCGATTAAATACAATCGAAATTTCATGTCTCTATCTCTTTGAGGTTCTGAGATTGATTCAGGCATGTTGACCAATGCATATTTAATTTATGTCGTTAATGATTCCTTCTCCCTAATACATTAATTTGCACGCAATTTTCAATGGGTGAGTCCAATATCTATATGTACTTATATATGATTTTATTGTGTGTTGATATATAGAGTTTAATCTATTTTTATTGTTATTAAAAGTATAGTAAATAGTTGCATCTATCTGGTATCTATAGTTTTTTATGAAACGAGCTTTAATTGTATTAGATTTTAAGATTTTAGATTTTATCTTTAAATTTAAAGTAAATTAAGCGGGCCCAAAATTAATGGCATACGACAGAAATGAACAGAACACGATAATTAGACGGCTGAGTAGGCAGCAATATATACATATATATATATATACATATATATATGCTATATAAATGTATATATATTGTTTATATAAACAAGCAGCTAACTCAAACGCCTGTGTCAACGATATTTATCATGCTCTTACATTGTCATTAATAATGCCGCTGACTTGAGCAAACTACGAACTACGGAGTGGGAGAGAGAGAGGGAGGGGAGAAAGCAAGGGGCGAGATAGAAAAATGTTGGCGGAGCGAGGCTGGTAGGAGGTAGGGAACAGCTGAGCTGGAGAACTGCGAGTGAAGTGTACAAATTGCAATATCTATGCAAATTTATAACAAATAATTACTGACAGCAATATTTCATTAATAATTGCAAGTACTGCGCGCACCACACAACATTTTCTAGATAAAATTGCGAAAAGCGGCCCATAACCGACTATGTACATACATATGTATGTAGTATGTTGGACAGGCACAGGCCGCGGCACAGTGAGGCAATTAAGCTGATGACGTTGATAAAAATCAACAGCAGCCGAGCTGCTGCCACAGCCTGTTGCTATAATTTATAGCGACCGCGTTGCGGGCACCGAGCAACTTATCTCCATACAATGCCACATACGAGCCCAGAAATACGGCGACACATTATTAAAAGTGTTATACCCGTCTCTGTAGAGCATGTCTCGTCGTATCGTATCGTATCGTATGTAGATGATTTACGATAGCCAACTAGCCAAGTGACACCAAGTTTGTCACAATGTATTCATAATTGCACCAGGTTGCTATAAGTATAAATAATTGTTACATTTCACATAACTGACCTTGTGCCCTGTTCTACTGTTCACCTGGAGTCTGTTAATCAACCTGTCCAAAATAAAGATCTTTTCTTTTATTTCTAAAGTGAAATGAAAATGTCATTTAAATACAATTTACGCCTCACTGTTGTCAGTCTGAAAACAACATCAGCTCAAATAATTAGGAACTGTAGAGATAATTGGATTAAGGAAAAAGAAACAGTATTTAATGCCAGGAATATCGGATAACATATATAATCCGCCGGTCTTGAATAATATGGCATTGATTCAATTGAATTAAAAATTTATAAAATATGCGAAGCATCCGACTCATTATAGCTTTGCCTCTGCAATATGCTTAGGGACCACGCCCTTTTTTGCTCAGAAGTTCATCTCTCAATCTCCTTTAGAATTCGAATCCTTTCTAGAGAAGATTGGAATCCAAGGTTCAGGTTCGGTTCTTCAGCAATAATTGTTACGAAACTCGGACTAAACTCTAACTGGTCTGGACTGTTTTCCAGTAAATAGACATTTGCAGGAAAGCAGCAAAGCTAGAATTACATGAAAAATATTATAAGGAGACAATTTGAATGTCTCGGCTTTCATAAGTTTCACTATGCTCCTAACATATAACCAACATTTTATCAACATCCAGCAGTTTCTTGTATGGCAAAATATTCTGTTTTCCAAGATATTTTCATCATTTTCTCACATACAGACACACACATGAGTATTGGCACAGCAAGCATTTTCTACTTTGCACCCATTTCGCGTCCGTTTTTGGTAACAAACATTCATCCGAAATAATTTTTCCGTATAAACCAGTTAATTTCCTACAAAAATCAGCTAAAGTTTTGCAACCAGAACATAACAGTATTTTTATTAAATTGGCACCCAAAATTATTAAACTTAAAAAGCTTATTGTATCTGCTAAACGCTTTCTCGTTCTAGTTTAATTTACATTATTTTGTAAGGCCCAATTACCAATTTTTTTGTTTATTAAATACATATTAAAAGTTAATATGCGTGTAAACGTCTTATATGACTAAATAGACCTGAATGACCCTGCCCTCTCACCTATCTTAAGGGTTGTAAATTATAGAGATAGAAATATGTTGAATTTGTAGTTGAATACCTTCTAATTACATTTGATGCCATCAGCTTTCCGTTGTAGACAAATTTTGGTGCTGTTCTAATGATTTCGTATCATTGAATCTTTTGCAGCAGGAGTCAATTAATGTCACATTATGATAGATTTATAGTTAGCCCGAGCGCTAATTGAATTGATCCGAACGCGCTAGAGCAACTGTCCTGTCCTGTCCTGTGCTGCCACAGGCCAATTCCCGTAATGTTCATACACAATGAGAGGACAATGCCCAAATCGCTGACAAGCGCGCGTGCTACGTGGAACCCATAAAATCGTGGCATATATTGTCGTACCTGAAATTTAAAGGCTACACGACAGCGCACAACCGATGACAGGCGTGCGGGGTACAGTGAGGCAGTAGGTACAGTGAGGCAGAGCATTGGGTGTCAAGCTGCCAGCTAAATTCTTGACAGCATTGCAGGCAGAGACAAGAGAGTTAGAGAGAGAAAGAGAGAGAGAGAGAGAAAAGAGAGATTCTCATTGGCATGAGCCAAAACTGAACTGAGGTGAGGTAGGGGCTTGGTTTCTTTCCGTGCGTACTCTATGCCAGCTGCCCGGCTGTCGCCCCTCTGTGGGCCTGTCACATGTCTCTTCACGGCGGTCGGCTGTGCGGCGATTGCGTGCAGTCCGGTCCGGTCCGGTCCGGTCCGGTCCGGTGGGGCCAGGTCGTGTGAGCAGCCTCGACACCTTCGAGCGGGCATCATCATTACCATCATCATCGATAAATGCATTTCTGCCAATTCTGCATACAAACTGTTACTAAATTTATTTATATGTAATGTCCTCTCATGCATATTTAATGTCCACGCATTTCGTTCCGCCAGAAACGAAACAAGCAAACAACAAGCACAACAAAGATAAAAAGCATTTGCCAGCAACTCAGGCCCCAAGCCCCAAGCCCCAGGTCCGACCTCAGACACGGTCGTCGTGGCCATAAGTGCCTGCTCATAAGTAGCCCCAACTTCTGCTGCAAACATATCTGCTTCTGGTTTTCTCTTTTCTCTGGTAGCCAGCAGCAAGTAAGTAGCTGTGTCTGTGGCTTGTTTTTTGGCTTGTAGCTGCGATTGCCCGACGTCGCCCGGATCGTGTGCTCTTGGGACACTTTGGGTGTCGGGTTGGCCGCCGTTTCTGCTCTTCTGCTCCTCCCGAGTTGCTGCAGTCTTCGGGGTCAGCCAATCGTAGTATTTGTGGAAATGTGCTTTTTAGTGATGATTCGAGTGTGAGTGCGAGTGCTTTATGTTTATTTCCCTAGGCTCTGTTTTGTTATCATTAAATCATTACATCGTAATAAAAATGTATTAATAATATTACGAAAGGTGTCACACTCTGTACCTCAAATGAGGTTAACAATCTTCGGGCTTGGGGTGTCAGTCATATGTCTGTCACTCAGTTCTTTTCATACTTACAACGACTCGTTCCTTCAACATCTCAATGGGCACAGACGCCTCTTACTCATTTCTTATTCGCCATTTCCCATATCTCATTCCCATACCCCTTGCCCATTATCTATATCTCGATATACGCATTGTACGAGAACAGAGCTGTAAGAAGAGGCTCATAAATCAAAATGACATGACCAACCAACTCTGGGCATTAATATTTCAACACCATAAATGCGGCGTCAATTCGCACATGGCTGCAAGACGCCGAATGGATGAGGACAGGAGAACACACTGATGATTGCAAACTGTGCATAATAAATAAATATGTATTTCGGTGTGTGTGTGTGTGCGATGCAACGACGGACAGCTTCAAACTCTCCTCTCAAGTCACCAGTCTCCGGTATCCAGATCCAGATTCAGTATCCACTTTGAGCATCAAATCGAATCAAGGCGAGCGTTCAAACATGCAACCAAGAAAGACAAGCCGAGACACGCTCGACTAATTATGGAAATGTCATCAGACGTTTCTGGGTTGGGATGCTGTTTTATGTGGAGACCCCACAAAGTGGGGACATACATCTACATCAACATACATACATATATGTATGTGAGTAAATGTATGCGCGCGCATAATTTGCTAGCAATGCATCAACACATGCGACAATTTCAGCGGCACTTGCATGGTAATTTATAAAACAGATTTTGTTTTATTTCGTTTGGCGAGAAATTAAAAGAGAGAGGAACGGACGGAATTTACAGGCAGGCATCGCTTAAGACAGCCAGCGACGCCTTCCAAGTGACAAAAGTTCAGCTCGTGGGTGGCAAAGCCAGACAAAAAACGCCCGGGCCCCCCTTACACAATGATATATGGTTTTGTCGGCTGTCATTTGGCTTTGGAAATTATTGTTGTGGCTTGCACTCTGTGTTTGCCTGGCCCGGCATGTACTATTATACCCTCTCCGCCGTGGCCGTGTTCAGCTAGTGAAACGGCCAGAGACGCATTCAATAGAATTCACAAAATATAATTCATGACCGGTTTCGTGTAGAAATGTGAATCGGAAATGTGAATAATGAAATTTTGTGACATATACGACTTCATCTGAGCTTATGTGTAAGATCATGACATAATAACTAATCAGATGGAGTTGAACAAAATATATAAATTAAGTATATTATTATGTTAGATAGGAAAATGATTTTAGTATATTTTTAAATTTATTGTAATATAGAAATGTGAATAATGTTATTTTGTCTCATATAAGACTTCATCTGAGCTTATGTGTAAGATCATGACATATATATGGTACATAATAACTAATCAGATGGAGTTGAACAAAATATATAAATTAATTATATTATTATGTTAGATAGGAAAATGATTTTAGTATATATTTAAGTTTATTGTAATATGGAAATGTGAATAATGTTATTTTGTCTCATATAAGACTTCATCTGAGCTTATGTGTAAGATCATGACATATATATGGTACATAATAACTAATCAGATAGAGTTGAACAAAATATATAAATTAATTATATTATTATGTTAGATAGGAAAATGATTTTAGTATATATTTAAATTTATTGTAATATAGAAATGTGAATAATGTTATTTTGTCTCATATAAGACTTCATCATAGTATATAAATAAATAATAATAATATAAATATAAATAAATAAATTAATTATATTATTATGTTAGATAGGAAAATGATTTTAGTATATATTTAAATTTATTGTAATAAATAATAAATAAATAATTTAGTTATATAATTATGTTA
>JAWNPB010000351.1:2345000-2350698 GCA_035045355.1 Drosophila lacicola | reverse complement strand
ACCCGCACACACGCTGGCAGGCAGACGGCCAGTGACTGTCTGGCACAGTGGCAGAAAGATAGACGGACAAGCATACAGACACACAGATAGGAGCTCAGGCAGACAGATAGGAAAACAGGCAGACAAACACGCTGACCCACACACTTGCAGGCATACACGATGAGAACGAGACAAGTACTCAGTTATGCAGACAGATACACAGGAATACCTACAGCCTCGCCGACAGACACACCAGCAGAGGCAGACAGGCCGATATACAGTGAGACGGGCAGACAAACAGAGATGCACACAGGTACACAGACAGAATGGCAGAAAAATTGACTCGCAGACAGTCAGACGTACGGGCAGAGACAGAGACAGATAGGCAGACAGACAGGCAGACCAAACGGCACACAGATAGGAAAACAGGCAGACAGACACGCAGATCCACAGACTTGCAGACATACCGGAAGAGAGAGAGAGAGACACACAGACAGGTAGGTATATATGCAGACAGACACGCAGACATACAGACACACAGAAAGAGAGAGTGACACACAGACAGTCAGGCAAACAGATAGACAGGAATACCTACAGCCACCCAGACTGACACACAGGTAGAGACAGTAAGGTAGATATACAGACTGACAGACATGCAGACACAGAGACAGACAGGCAGATATACAGACTGACAGACATGCAGACACAGAGACAGACAGGCAGATATGCAGACAGACAGACATGCAGACACAGAGACAAGCAGACAGGAAGACTGTCGGAGGCACAGGCAGAGAGAGAGAGAGAGGCAGACAAGCAGACAGACAGACAGAGAAAGGAAAACAGGCAGACAGCCAGACAGATAGGAAAACAGTCAACCAGACACGCAGATCCGCAGACCTGCAGACATACAGACACACACAGACAGGCAGGAAGACTGATAGGAAGGAATACCTACAGCTTCGCAGACAGACACACCGGCAGAGACAGACAGACAGATATGCACACAGACAGACATGCAGACATGCAAACCGAGAGACAATCAGACGCTCAGACAGACAGACGCACGGGCAGAAAGAGAGAGGCAGACAAGCTGGCAGACAGACAGATAGGAAAACAGGCAGACAGACAGGCAGATAGGAAAACAGGCAGTCAGACACGCAGACCCACAGGAAGAGTGAGATACACAGACAGACAGACAGACAGATAGGCAGGGGTACCTATAGCCTCACAGACAGAGAGAGAGAGAGAGAGAGAGAGAGAGAGAGAGAGAGAGAGAGAGAGAGAGAGAGAGAGAGAGAGAGAGAGAGAGAGAGAGAGAAAAAGAGAGAGAAAGAGAGAGAGAGAGAGAGAGAGAGAGAGAGAGAGAGAGAAAAGAGAGAAAGAGAGAGAGAGAGACCCGCACACATGTAGGCAGGCAGACAGACAGAATATATGACACAATGACAGAAAGATAGACGGACAAGCATACAGACACACAGATAGGAGCTCAGGCAGCCACATCAGAAAACAGGCAGACAAACACGCTGACCCACACACTTGCAGACATACACGATGAGAACGAGACACGTACACAGTTATGCAGACAGATACACAGGAATACCTACAGCCTCGCAG
This sequence comes from Drosophila lacicola, assembly GCA_035045355.1. NCBI lineage: Eukaryota > Metazoa > Arthropoda > Insecta > Diptera > Drosophilidae > Drosophila > Drosophila lacicola. Next base: position 2,349,105 of record JAWNPB010000351.1, on the reverse strand, counting down.
ACAGACACTCCAGCAGAGACAGACAGGCCGATATACAGTGAGACAGGCAGACAAACAGAGATGCACACAGGTACACAGACAGAATGGCAGAAAAATTGACTTGCAGACAAAAAAATGTACGGGCAGAGACAAGAGACAGATAGGCAGACAGACAGGCAGACAGACAGGCAGACCAAACGGCACACAGATAAGGAATCAGGCAGACAGACACGCAGATCCACAGACTTGCAGACATACCGGAAGAGAGAGAGAGAGACACACAGACAGGTAGGTATATATGCAGACAGACACACAGACATACAGACACACAGAAAGAGAGAGTGACACACAGACAGTCAGGCAAACAGATAGACAGGAATACCTACAGCCTCGCAGACTGACACACAGGTAGAGACAGTAAGGTAGAAATACAGACTGACAGACATACAGACACAGAGACAGACAGGCAGATATACAGACTGACAGACATGCAGACACAGAGACAGGCAGGCAGATATGCAGACAGACAGACATGCAGACACAGAGGCAGGCAGACGGGAAGACTGTCGGAGGCACGGGCAGAGAGAGAGAGAGGCAGACAAGCAGGCAGACAGACAGATAGGAAAACAGGCAGACAGCCAGACAGATCGACAGACAGACAGGCAGACAGACATGCAGACCGAACGGCACACAGATAGGAAAACAGGCAGACAGACACGCAGATCCACAGACTTGCAGACATACCGGAAGAGAGAGAGAAAATCACACAGACAGGTAGGTATATATGCAGACAGACACGCAGACACACAGAAAAAGACAGTGACCCACAGACAGTCAGGCAAACAGATAGACAGGAATACCTGCAGCCTCGCAGACTGACACACCGGCAGAGACAGACAGACAGATATATACACACAGACAGACATGCAGACATGCAAACCGAGAGACAATCAGACGCTCAGACAGACAGACGCACGGGCAGAAAGAGAGAGGCAGACAATTTTTTTGACAGACAGATGGGAAAACAGGCAGACAGACAGGCAGATAGGAAAACAGGCAGTCAGACACGCAGACCCACAGGAAGAGTGAGATACACAGACAGACAGACAGAAAAATAGGCAGGAGTACCTATAGCCTCACAGACAGAGAGAGAGAGAGAGAGAGAGAGAGAGAGAGAGAGAGAGAGAGAGAGAGAGAGAGAGAGAAAAGAGAGAGAGAGACCCGCACACACGCTGGCAGGCAGACCCCCAGACTGTCTGGCACAATGACAGAAAGATAGACGGACAAGCATACAGACACACAGATAGGAGCTCAGGCAGCCACATAGGAAAACAGGCAGACAAACACGCTGACCCACACACTTGCAGACATACACGATGAAAACGAGACACGTACACAGTTATGCAGACAGATACACAGGAATACCTACAGCCTCGCAGACAGACACACCAGCAGAGACAGACAGGCCGATATACAGTGAGACAGGCAGACAAACAGAGATGCACACAGGTACACAGACAGAATGGCAGAAAAATTAACTTGCAGACAGTCAGACGTACGGGCAGAGACAGAGACAGATAGGCAGACAGACAGGCAGACAGACAGGCAGACCAAACGGCACACAGATAGGAAAACAGGCAGACAGACACGCAGATCCACAGACTTGCAGACATACCGGAAGAGAGAGAGAGAGAGACACACAGATAGGTAGGTATATATGCAGACAGACACGCAGACAGACAGACACACAGAAAGAGAGAGTGACACACAGACAGTCAGGCAAACAGATAGACAGGAATACCTACAGCCTCGCAGACAAACACACAGGTAGAGACAGTAAGGTAGAAATACAGACTGACAGACATGCAGACACAGAGACAGACAGGCAGATATACAGACTGACAGAACATGCAGACACAGAGACAGGCAGGCAGATATGCAGACAGACAGACATGCAGACACAGAGGCAGGCAGACGGGAAGACTGTCGGAGGCACGGGCAGAGAGAGAGAGAGGCAGACAAGCAGGCAGACAGACAGATAGGAAAACAGGCAGACAGCCAGACAGATAGAGGAAAACAGTCAACCAGACACGCAGATCCGCAGACCTGCAGACATACAGACACACACAGACAGGCAGGGAAGACTGATAGGAAGAAATACCTACTGCTTCGCAGACAGACACACCGGCATAGACAGACAGACAGATATACACACAGACAGACATGCAGACAAGCAAACGGAGAGACAATCAGACGCTCAGACAAGCTGACAGACAGACAGACAGGAAAACAGGCAGACAGACAGGCAGATAGGAAAACAGGCAGTCAGACACATAGACCCAAAGGAAGAGTGAGATACACAGACAGACAGGCAGACAGATAGGCAGGAGTACCTATAGCCTCACAGACAGAGAGAGAGAGAGAGAGAGAGAGAGAGAGAGAAAGAGAGAGAGAGAGAGAGAGAGAGAAATAAGAGAGAGAAAGAGAGAGAGAGAGAGACCGCACACACACAGGCAGGCAGACGGGCAGACTGTCTGCAGCACAATGGCAGAAAGATAGACGGACAAGCACACAGACACACAGATAGGAGCTCAGGCAGCCACATAGGAAAACAGGCAGACAAACACGCTGACCCACACACTTGCAGACATACACGATGAGAACGAGACACGTACACAGTTATGCAGACGAATGCACAGGAATACCTACAGCCTCGGCAGACAGACACACCAGCAGAGACAGACAGGCCGATATACATTGAGACAGGCAGACAAACAGAGATGCACACAGGTACACAGACAGAATGGCAGAAAAATTGACTCGCAGACAGTCAGACGTACGGGCAGAGACAGAGACAGATAGGCAGACAGACAGGCAGACAGACATGCAGACCGAACGGCACACAGATAGGAAAACAGGCAGACAGACACGCAGATCCACAGACTTGCAGACATACCGGAAGAGAGAGAGAGAGACACACAGACAGGTAGGTATATATGCAGACAGACACACAGACATACAGACACACAGAAAAAGACAGTGACACACAGACAGTCAGGCAAACAGATAGACAGGAATACCTGCAGCCTCGCAGACTGACACACAGGTAGAGACAGTAAGGTAGATATACAGACTGACAGACATGCAGACACAGAGACAGACAGGCAGATATACAGACTGACAGACATGCAGACACAGAGACAGACAGGCAGATATACAGACAGACAGACATGCAGACACAGGGACAGGCAGACAGGAAGACTTTCGGAGGCACGGGCAGAGAGAGAGAGGCAGACAAGCAGGCAGACAGACAGATAGGAAAACAGGCAGACAACCAGACAGATAGGAAAACAGGCAACCAGACACGCAGATCCATAGACCTGCAGACATACAGACACACACAGACAGGCAGGAAGACTGATAGGAAGGAATGCCTACAGCTTCGCAGACAGACACACCGGCAGAGACAGACAGACAGATATACACACAGACAGACATGCAGACATGCAAACCGAGAGACAATCAGACGCTCAGACAGACAGACGCACGGGCAGAAGGAGAGAGGCAGACAAGCTGACAGACAGACAGATAGGAAAACAGGCAGACAGACAGGCAGATAGGAAAACAGGCAGTCAGACACGCAGACCCACAGGAAGAGTGAGATACACAGACAGACAGGCAGACAGATAGGCAGGAGTACCTATAGCCTCACAGACAGAGAGAGAGAGAGAGAGAGAGAGAGAGAGAGAGAGAGAGAGAGAGAGAGAGAGAGACCCGCACACACGCTGGCAGGCAGACGGGCAGACTGTCTGGCACAATGGCAGAAAGATAGACGGACAAGCATACAGACACACAGATAGGAGCTCAGGCAGCCACATAGGAAAACAGGCAGACAAACACGCTGAACCACACACTTGCAGACATACACGATGAGAACGAGACACGTACACAGTTATGCAGACAGATACACAGGAATACCTACAGCCTCGCAGACAGACACACCAGCAGAGACAGACAGGCCGATATACAGTGAGACAGGCAGACAAACAGAGATGCACACAGGTACACAGACAGAATGGCAGAAAGATTCTACTCGCAGACAGTCAGACGTACGGGCAGAGACAGA
>JAWNPB010000351.1:2330000-2337500 GCA_035045355.1 Drosophila lacicola | reverse complement strand
GCAGACCTGCAGACATACAGACACACACAGACAGGCAGGAAGACTGATAGGAAGGAATACCTACAGCTTCGCAGACAGACACACCGGCAGAGACAGACAGACAGATATACACACAGACAGACATGCAGACATGCAAACCGAGAGACAATCAGACGCTCAGACAGACAGACGCACGGGCAGAAAGAGAGAGGCAGACAAGCTGACAGACAGACAGATAGGAAAACAGGCAGACAGACAGGCAGATAGGAAAACAGGCAGTCAGACACGCAGACCCACAGGAAGAGTGAGATACACAGACAGACAGACAGACAGATAGGCAGGAGTACCTATAGCCTCACAGACAGAGAGAGAGAGAGAGAGAGAGAGAGAGAGAGAGAGAGAGAGAGAGAGAGAGAGAGAGAGAGAGAGAGAGAGAAAGAGTGAGAGAGAGAGAGAGAGAAAGAGAGGGAAAGAGAGGGAAAGAGAGAGAGAGAGAGGGAAAGAGAGAGAGAGAGACCCGCACACACGCTGGCAGGCAGACGGGCAGACTGTCTGGCACAATGGCAGAAAGATAGACGGGCAAGCATACAGACACACAGATAGGAGCTCAGGCAGACAGATAGGAAAACAGGCAGACAAACACGCTGACCCACACACTTGCAGACATACACGATGAGAACGAGACACGTACACAGTTATGCAGACAGATACACAGGAATACCTACATCCTCGCAGACAGACACACCAGCAGAGACAGACAGGCCGATATACAGTGAGACAGGCAGACAAAGAGAGATGCACACAGGTACACAGACAGAATGGCAGAAAAATTGACTCGCAGACAGTCAGACGTACGGGCAGAGACAGAGACAGATAGGCAGACAGACAGGCAGACAGACAGGCAGACCGAACGGCACACAGATAGGAAAACAGGCAGACAGACACGCAGATCCACAGACTTGCAGACATACCGGAAGAGAGAGAGAGAGACACACAGACAGGTAGGTATATATGCAGACAGACACGCAGACATACAGACACACAGAAAGAGAGAGTGACACACAGACAGTCAGGCAAACAGATAGACAGGAATACCTGCAGCCTCGCAGACTGACACACAGGTAGAGACAGTAAGGTAGATATACAGACTGACAGACATGCAGACACAGAGACAGACAGGCAGATATACAGACTAACAGACATGCAGACACAGAGACAGACAGGCAGATATACAGACTGACAGACATGCAGACACAGAGACAGGCAGACGGGAAGACTGTCGGAGGCACGGGCAGAGAGAGAGAGAGAGGCAGACAAGCAGGCATACAGACAGATAGAAAAACAGGCAGACAGCCAGACAGATAGGAAAACAGTCAACCAGACACGCAGATCCGCAGACCTGCAGATATACAGACACACACAGACAGGCAGGAAGACTGATAGGAAGGAATACCTACAGCTTCGCAGACAGACACACCGGCAGAGACAGACAGACAGATATACACACAGACAGACATGCAGACATGCAAACCGAGAGACAATCAGACGCTCAGACAGACAGACGCACGGGCAGAAAGAGAGAGGCAGACAAGCTGGCAGACAGACAGATAGGAAAACAGGCAGACAGACAGGCAGATAGGAAAACAGGCAGTCAGACACGCAGACCCACAGGAAGAGTGAGATAGAGTGAGAGTGAGATAGTGAGATAGGCAGGAGTACCTATAGCCTCACAGACAGAGAGAGAGAGAGAGAGAGAGAGAGAGAGAGAGAGAGAGAGAGAGAGAGAGAGAGAGAGAGAGAGAGAGAGAGAGACAGAGAGAGAGAGACCCGCACACACGCTGGCAGGCAGACGGGCAGACTGTCTGGCACAATGGCAGAAAGATGGACGGACAAGCATACAGACACACAGATAGGAGCTCAGGCAGACAGATAGGAAAACAGGCAGACAAACACGCTGACCCACACACTTGCAGACATACACGATGAGAACGAGACACGTGCACAGTTATGCAGACAGATACACATGAATACCTACAGCCTCGCAGACAGACACACCAGCAGAGACAGACAGGCCGATATACAGTGAGACAGGCAGACAAACAGAGATGCACACAGGTACGCAGACAGAATGGCAGAAAAATTGACTCGCAGACAGTCAGACGTACGGGCAGAGACAGAGACAGATAGGCAGACAGACAGGCAGACAGACATGCAGACCGAACGGCACACAGATAGGAAAACAGGCAGACAGACACGCAGATCCACAGACTTGCAGACATACCGGAAGAGAGAGAGAGAGAGACACACAGACAGGTAGGTATATATGCAGACAGACACGCAGACATACAGACACACAGAAAGAGACAGTGGCACACAGACAGTCAGGCAAACAGATAGACAGGAATACCTGCAGCCTCGCAGACTGACACACAGGTAGAGACAGTAAGGTAGATATACAGACTGACAGACATGCAGACACAGAGACAGACAGGCAGGAAGACTGATAGGAAGGAATACCTACAGCTTCGCAGACAGACACACCGGCAGAGACAGACAGACAGATATACACACAGACAGACATGCAGACATGCAGACATGCAAACCGAGAGACAATCAGACGCTCAGACAGACAGACGCACGGGCAGAAAGAGAGAGGCAGAGAAGCTGACAGACAGACAGATAGGAAAACAGGCAGACAGACAGGCAGATAGGAAAACAGGCAGGAAGAGGAACATACAACACAACAGGAAGAGTGAGATACACAGACAGACAGACAGACAGATAGGCAGGAGTACCTATAGCCTCACAGACAGAGAGAGAGAGAGAGAGAGAGAGAGAGAGAGAGAGAAAGAGAGAAAGAGAGAGAGAGACCCGCACACACGCTGGCAGGCAGACGGGCAGACTGTCTGGCACAATGGCAGAAAGATAGACGGACAAGCATACAGACACACAGATAGGACACACTTGCAGACATACACGATGAGAACGAGACACGTACACAGTTATGCAGACAGATACACAGGAATACCTACAGCCTCGCAGACAGACACACCAGCAGAGACAGACAGGCCGATATACAGTGAGACAGGCAGACAAACAGAGATGCACACAGGTACACAGACAGAATGGCAGAAAAATTGACTCGCAGACAGTCAGACGTACGGGCAGAGACAGAGACAGATAGGCAGACAGACAGACAGGCAGACCAAACGGCACACAGATAGGAAAACAGGCAGACAGACACGCAGATCCACAGACTTGCAGACATACCGGAAGAGAGAGAGAGAGAGAGACTCACAGACAGGTAGGTATATATGCAGACAGACACGCAGACATACAGACACACAGAAAGAGAGAGTGACACACAGACAGTCAGGCAAACAGATAGACAGGAATACCTGCAGCCTCGCAGACTGACACACAGGTAGAGACAGTAAGGTAGATATACAGACTGACAGACATGCAGACACAGAGACAGACAGGCAGATATACAGACTGACAGACATGCAGACACAGAGACAGACAGACAGACATGCAGACACAGAGACAGGCAGACGGGAAGACTGTCGGAGGCACGGGCAGAGAGAGAGAGAGAGAGAGAGGCAGACAGACAGATAGGAAAACAGGCAGACAGCCAGACAGATAGGAAAACAGTCAGCCAGACACGCAGATCCGCAGACCTGCAGACATACAGACACACACAGACAGGCAGGAAGACTGATAGGAAGGAATACCTACAGCTTCGCAGACAGACACACCGGCAGAGACAGACAGACAGATATACACACAGACAGACATGCAGACATGCAAACCGAGAGACAATCAGACGCTCAGACAGACAGACGCACGGGCAGAAAGAGAGAGGCAGACAAGCTGACAGACAGACAGATAGGAAAACAGGCAGACAGACAGGCAGATAGGAAAACAGGCAGTCAGACACGCAGACCCACAGGAAGAGTGAGATACACAGACAGACAGACAGACAGATAGGCAGGAGTACCTATAGCCTCACAGACAGAGAGAGAGAGAGAGAGAGAGAGAGAGAGAGAGAGAGAGAGAGAGAGAGAGAGAGAGAGAGAAAGAGAGAGAAAGAGTGAGAGAGAGAGAGAGAGAAAGAGAGGGAAAGAGAGAGAGAGAGAGGGAAAGAGAGAGAGAGAGACCCGCACACACGCTGGCAGGCAGACGGGCAGACTGTCTGGCACAATGGCAGAAAGATAGACGGGCAAGCATACAGACACACAGATAGGAGCTCAGGCAGACAGATAGGAAAACAGGCAGACAAACACGCTGACCCACACACTTGCAGACATACACGATGAGAACGAGACACGTACACAGTTATGCAGACAGATACACAGGAATACCTACATCCTCGCAGACAGACACACCAGCAGAGACAGACAGGCCGATATACAGTGAGACAGGCAGACAAAGAGAGATGCACACAGGTACACAGACAGAATGGCAGAAAAATTGACTCGCAGACAGTCAGACGTACGGGCAGAGACAGAGACAGATAGGCAGACAGACAGGCAGACAGACAGGCAGACCGAACGGCACACAGATAGGAAAACAGGCAGACAGACACGCAGATCCACAGACTTGCAGACATACCGGAAGAGAGAGAGAGAGACACACAGACAGGTAGGTATATATGCAGACAGACACGCAGACATACAGACACACAGAAAGAGAGAGTGACACACAGACAGTCAGGCAAACAGATAGACAGGAATACCTGCAGCCTCGCAGACTGACACACAGGTAGAGACAGTAAGGTAGATATACAGACTGACAGACATGCAGACACAGAGACAGACAGGCAGATATACAGACTAACAGACATGCAGACACAGAGACAGACAGGCAGATATACAGACTGACAGACATGCAGACACAGAGACAGGCAGACGGGAAGACTGTCGGAGGCACGGGCAGAGAGAGAGAGAGAGGCAGACAAGCAGGCATACAGACAGATAGAAAAACAGGCAGACAGCCAGACAGATAAGAAAACAGTCAACCAGACACGCAGATCCGCAGACCTGCAGATATACAGACACACACAGACAGGCAGGAAGACTGATAGGAAGGAATACCTACAGCTTCGCAGACAGACACACCGGCAGAGACAGACAGACAGATATACACACAGACAGACATGCAGACATGCAAACCGAGAGACAATCAGACGCTCAGACAGACAGACGCACGGGCAGAAAGAGAGAGGCAGACAAGCTGGCAGACAGACAGATAGGAAAACAGGCAGACAGACAGGCAGATAGGAAAACAGGCAGTCAGACACGCAGACCCACAGGAAGAGTGAGATAGAGTGAGAGTGAGATAGTGAGATAGGCAGGAGTACCTATAGCCTCACAGACAGAGAGAGAGAGAGAGAGAGAGAGAGAGAGAGAGAGAGGAGAGAGAGAGAGAGAGAGAGAGAGAGAGAGAGAGAGAGAGAGAGAGAGAGAGAGAGAGAGAGAGAGAGAGAGAGAGAGAGAGAGAGAGAGAGACCCGCACACACGCTGGCAGGCAGACGGGCAGACTGTCTGGCACAATGGCAGAAAGATGGACGGACAAGCATACAGACACACAGATAGGAGCTCAGGCAGACAGATAGGAAAACAGGCAGACAAACACGCTGACCCACACACTTGCAGACATACACGATGAGAACGAGACACGTGCACAGTTATGCAGACAGATACACAGGAATACCTACAGCCTCGCAGACAGACACACCAGCAGAGACAGACAGGCCGATATACAGTGAGACAGGCAGACAAACAGAGATGCACACAGGTACGCAGACAGAATGGCAGAAAAATTGACTCGCAGACAGTCAGACGTACGGGCAGAGACAGAGACAGATAGGCAGACAGACAGGCAGACAGACATGCAGACCGAACGGCACACAGATAGGAAAACAGGCAGACAGACACGCAGATCCACAGACTTGCAGACATACCGGAAGAGAGAGAGAGAGAGACACACAGACAGGTAGGTATATATGCAGACAGACACGCAGACATACAGACACACAGAAAGAGACAGTGGCACACAGACAGTCAGGCAAACAGATAGACAGGAATACCTGCAGCCTCGCAGACTGACACACAGGTAGAGACAGTAAGGTAGATATACAGACTGACAGACATGCAGACACAGAGACAGACAGGCAGGAAGACTGATAGGAAGGAATACCTACAGCTTCGCAGACAGACACACCGGCAGAGACAGACAGACAGATATACACACAGACAGACATGCAGACATGCAGACATGCAAACCGAGAGACAATCAGACGCTCAGACAGACAGACGCACGGGCAGAAAGAGAGAGGCAGAGAAGCTGACAGACAGACAGATAGGAAAACAGGCAGACAGACAGGCAGATAGGAAAACAGGCAGGAAGAGGAACATACAACACAACAGGAAGAGTGAGATACACAGACAGACAGACAGACAGATATACACACAGACAGACATGCAGACATGCAGACATGCAAACCGAGAGACAATCAGACGCTCAGACAGACAGACGCACGGGCAGAAAGAGAGAGGCAGAGAAGCTGACAGACAGACAGATAGGAAAACAGGCAGACAGACAGGCAGAGAGAGAGAGAGAAAGAGAGAGAGAGACCCGCACACACGCTGGCAGGCAGACGGGCAGACTGTCTGGCACAATGGCAGAAAGATAGACGGACAAGCATACAGACACACAGATAGGACACACTTGCAGACATACACGATGAGAACGGGACACGTACACAGTTATGCAGACAGATACACAGGAATACCTACAGCCTCGCAGACAGACACACCAGCAGAGACAGACAGGCCGATATACAGTGAGACAGGCAGACAAACAGAGATGCACACAGGTACACAGACAGAATGGCAGAAAATTTGACTCGCAGACAGTCAGACGTACGGGCAGAGACAGAGACAGATAGGCAGACAGACAGACAGGCAGACCAAACGGCACACAGCTAGGAAAACAGGCAGACAGACACGCAGATCCACAGACTTGCAGACATACCGGAAGAGAGAGAGAGAGAGAGACTCACAGACAGGTAGGTATATATGCAGACAGACACGCAGACATACAGACACACAGAAAGAGAGAGTGACACACAGACAGTCAGGCAAACAGATAGACAGGAATACCTGCAGCCTCGCAGACTGACACACAGGTAGAGACAGTAAGGTAGATATACAGACTGACAGACATGCAGACACAGAGACAGACAGGCAGATATACAGACTGACAGACATGCAGACACAGAGACAGACAGGCAGATATACAGACAGACAGACATGCAGACACAGAGACAGGCAGACGGGAAGACTGTCGGAGGCACGGGCAGAGAGAGAGAGAGAGGCAGACAAGCAGGCAGACAGACAGATAGGAAAACAGGTAGACAGCCAGACAGATAGGAAAACAGTCAACCAGACACGCAGATCCGCAGACCTGCAGACATACAGACACACACAGACAGGCAGGAAGACTGATAGGAAGGAA
>JAWNPB010000351.1:2315000-2325000 GCA_035045355.1 Drosophila lacicola | reverse complement strand
CACACAGGTACACAGACAGAATGGCAGAAAAATTGACTCGCAGACAGTCAGACGTACGGGCAGAGACAGAGACAGTTAGGCAGACAGACAGGAAGACCAAACGGCACACAGATAGGAAAACAGGCAGACAGACACGCAGATCCACAGACTTGCAGACATACCGGAAGAGAGAGAGAGAGAGACACACAGACAGGTAGGTATATATGCAGACAGACACGCAGACATACAGACACACAGAAAGAGAGAGTGACACACAGACAGTCAGGCAAACAGATAGACAGGGATACCTACAGCCTCGCAGACTGACACACAGGTAGAGACAGTAAGGTAGATATACAGACTGACAGACATGCAGACACAGAGACAGACAGGCAGATATACAGACTGACAGACATGCAGACACAGAGACAGACAGGCAGATATGCAGACAGACAGACATGCAGACACAGAGACAAGCAGACGGGAAGACTGTCGGAGGCACGGGCAGAGAGAGAGAGAGGCAGACAAGCAGGCAGACAGACAGAAAGGAAAACAGGCAGACAGCCAGACAGATAGGAAAACAGTCAACCAGACACGCAGATCCGCAGATCTGCAGACATACAGACACACACAGACAGGCAGGAAGACTGATAGGAAGGAATACCTACAGCTTCGCAGACAGACACACCGGCAGAGACAGACAGATAGATATACACACAAACAGACATGCAGACATGCAAACCGAGAGACAATCAGACGCTCAGACAGACAGACGCACGGGCAGAAAGAGAGAGGCAGACAAGCTGGCAGACAGACAGATAGGAAAACAGGCAGACAGACAGGCAGATAGGAAAACAGGCAGACAGCCAGACAGATAGGAAAACAGTCAACCAGACACGCAGATCCGCAGACCTGCAGACATACAGACACACACAGACAGGCAGGAAGACTGATAGGAAGGAATACCTACAGCTTCGCAGACAGACACACCGGCAGAGACAGACAGACAGATATACACACAAACAGACATGCAGACATGCAAACCGAGAGACAATCAGACGCTCAGACAGACAGACGCACGGGCAGAAAGAGAGAGGCAGACAAGCTGACAGACAGACAGATAGGAAAACAGGCAGACAGACAGGCAGATAGGAAAACAGGCAGTCAGACACGCAGACCCACAGGAAGAGTGAGATACACAGACAGACAGACAGACAGATAGGCAGGAGTACCTATAGCCTCACAGACAGAGAGAGAGAGAGAGAGAGAGAGAGAGAGAGAGAGAGAGAGAGAGAGAGAGAGAGAGAGAGAGAGAGAGAGAGAGAGAGAGAGAGAGAGAGAGAGAGAGAGAGAGAGAGAGAGAGAGAGAGAGAGAGAGAGAGAGAGAGAGAGAGACCCGCACAAACGCTGGCAGGCAGACGGGCAGACTGTCTGGCACAATGGCAGAAAGATAGACGGACAAGCATACAGACACACAGATAGGAGCTCAGGCAGACAGATAGGAAAACAGGCAGACAAACACGCTGACCCACACACTTGCGGACATACACGATGAGAACGAGACACGTACACAGTTATGCAGACAGATACACAGGAATACCTACAGCCTCGCAGACAGACACACCAGCAGAGACAGACAGACAGATATACACACAGACAGACATGCAGACATGCAAACCGAGAGACAATCAGACGCTCAGACAGACAGACGCACGGGCAGAAAGAGAGAGGCAGACAAGCTGACAGACAGACAGATAGGAAAACAGGCAGACAGACAGGCAGATAGGAAAACAGGCAGTCAGACACGCTGACCCACAGGAAGAGTGAGATACGCAGACAGACAGATAGGCAGGAGTACCTATAGCCTCACAGACAGAGAGAGAGAGAGAGAGAGAGAGAGAGAGAGAGAGAGAGAGAGAGAGAGAGAGAGAGAGAGAGAGAGAGAGAGAGAGAGAGAGAGAGAGAGAGAGAGAGAGAGAGAGAGAGAGAGAGAGAGAGAGAGAGAGAGAGAGAGAGAGAGAGAGAGAGAGAGAGAGAGAGCCGCACACACGCTGGCAGGCAGACGGGCAGACTGTCTGGCACAATGGCAGAAAGATAGACGGACAAGCATACAGACACACAGATAGGAGCTCAGGCAGCCACATAGGAAAACAGGCAGACAAACACGCTGACCCACACACTTGCAGACATACACGATGAAAACGAGACACGTACACAGTTATGCAGACAGATACACAGGAATACCTACAGCCTCGCAGACAGACACACCAGCAGAGACAGACAGGCCGATATACAGTGAGACAGGCAGACAAACAGAGATGCACACAGGTACACAGACAGAATGGCAGACAAATTGACTCGCAGACAGTCAGACGTACGGGCAGAGACAGAGACAGACAGGCAGACAGACAGGCAGACAGACATGCAGACCGAACGGCACACAGATAGGAAAACAGGCAGACAGACACGCAGATCCACAGACTTGCAGACATACCGGAAGAGAGAGAGAGAGAGACACACAGACAGGTAGGTATATATGCAGACAGACACGCAGACATACAGACACACAGAAAGAGACAGTGACTCACAGACAGTCAGGCAAACAGATAGACAGGAATACCTGCAGCCTCGCAGACTGACACACAGGTAGAGACAGTAAGGTAGATATGCAGACTGACAGACATGCAGACACAGAGACAGACAGGCAGATATACAGACTGACAGACATGCAGACACAGAGACAGACAGGCAGATATACAGACAGACAGACATGCAGACACAGAGACAGGCAGACGGGAATACTGTCGGAGGCACGGGCAGAGAGAGAGAGAGGCAGACAAGCAGGCAGACAGACAGATAGGAAAACAGGCAGACAACCAGACAGATAGGAAAACAGGCAACCAGACACGCAGATCCGCAGACCTGCAGACATACAGACACACACAGACAGGCAGGAAGACTGATAGGAAGGAATACCTACAGCTTCGCAGACAGACACACCGGCAGAGACAGACAGACAGATTTACACACAGACAGACATGCAGACATGCAAACCGAGAGACAATCAGACGCTCAGACAGACAGACGCACGGGCAGAAAGAGAGAGGCAGACAAGCTGACAGACAGACAGATAGGAAAACAGGCAGACAGACAGGCAGATAGGAAAACAGGCAGTCAGACACGCTGACCCATAGGAAGAGTGAGATACGCAGACAGACAGATAGGCAGGAGTACCTATAGCCTCACAGACAGAGAGAGAGAGAGAGAGAGAGAGAGAGAGAGAGAGAGAGAGAGAGAGAGAGAGAGAGAGAGAGAGAGAGAGAGAGAGAGAGAGAGAGAGAGAGAGAGAGAGAGAGAGAGAGAGAGAGAGAGAGAGAGAGAGAGAGAGAGAGAGAGAGAGAGAGAGAGAGAGAGAGAGAGAGAGAGAGAGAGAGAGAGAGAGAGAGAGAGAGAGAGAGAGAAAGAGAGAGAGAGAGACCCGCACACACGCTGGCAGGCAGACGGCCAGACTGTCTGGCACAGTGGCAGAAAGATAGACGGACAAGCATACAGACACACAGATAGGAGCTCAGGCAGACAGATAGGAAAACAGGCAGACAAACACGCTGACCCACACACTTGCAGGCATACACGATGAGAACGAGACAAGTACTCAGTTATGCAGACAGATACACAGGAATACCTACAGCCTCGCCGACAGACACACCAGCAGAGGCAGACAGGCCGATATACAGTGAGACGGGCAGACAAACAGAGATGCACACAGGTACACAGACAGAATGGCAGAAAAATTGACTCGCAGACAGTCAGACGTACGGGCAGAGACAGAGACAGATAGGCAGACAGACAGGCAGACCAAACGGCACACAGATAGGAAAACAGGCAGACAGACACGCAGATCCACAGACTTGCAGACATACCGGAAGAGAGAGAGAGAGACACACAGACAGGTAGGTATATATGCAGACAGACACGCAGACATACAGACACACAGAAAGAGAGAGTGACACACAGACAGTCAGGCAAACAGATAGACAGGAATACCTACAGCCTCGCAGACTGACACACAGGTAGAGACAGTAAGGTAGATATACAGACTGACAGACATGCAGACACAGAGACAGACAGGCAGATATACAGACTGACAGACATGCAGACACAGAGACAGACAGGCAGATATGCAGACAGACAGACATGCAGACACAGAGACAAGCAGACGGGAAGACTGTCGGAGGCACGGGCAGAGAGAGAGAGAGGCAGACAAGCAGGCAGACAGACAGAAAGGAAAACAGGCAGACAGCCAGACAGATAGGAAAACAGTCAACCAGACACGCAGATCCGCAGACCTGCAGACATACAGACACACACAGACAGGCAGGAAGACTGATAGGAAGGAATACCTACAGCTTCGCAGACAGACACACCGGCAGAGACAGACAGACAGATATGCACACAGACAGACATGCAGACATGCAAACCGAGAGACAATCAGACGCTCAGACAGACAGACGCACGGGCAGAAAGAGAGAGGCAGACAAGCTGGCAGACAGACAGATAGGAAAACAGGCAGACAGACAGGCAGATAGGAAAACAGGCAGTCAGACACGCAGACCCACAGGAAGAGTGAGATACACAGACAGACAGACAGACAGATAGGCAGGAGTACCTATAGCCTCACAGACAGAGAGAGAGAGAGAGAGAGAGAGAGAGAGAGAGAGAGAGAGAGAGAGAGAGAGAGAGAGAGAGAGAGAGAGAGAGAGAGAGAGAGAGAGAGAGAGAGAAAGAGAGAGAGAGAGAGAGAGAGAGAGAGAGAGAGAGAGAGAGAGAGAGAGAAAGAGAGAGAGAGAGACCCGCACACATGCTGGCAGGCAGACGGGCAGACTGTCTGGCACAATGACAGAAAGATAGACGGACAAGCATACAGACACACAGATAGGAGCTCAGGCAGCCACATAGGAAAACAGGCAGACAAACACGCTGACCCACACACTTGCAGACATACACGATGAGAACGAGACACGTACACAGTTATGCAGACAGATACACAGGAATACCTACAGCCTCGCAGACAGACACTCCAGCAGAGACAGACAGGCCGATATACAGTGAGACAGGCAGACAAACAGAGATGCACACAGGTACACAGACAGAATGGCAGAAAAATTGACTTGCAGACAGTCAGACGTACGGGCAGAGACAAGAGACAGATAGGCAGACAGACAGGCAGACAGACAGGCAGACCAAACGGCACACAGATAGGAATCAGGCAGACAGACACGCAGATCCACAGACTTGCAGACATACCGGAAGAGAGAGAGAGACACACAGACAGGTAGGTATATATGCAGACAGACACGCAGACATACAGACACACAGAAAGAGAGAGTGACACACAGACAGTCAGGCAAACAGATAGACAGGAATACCTACAGCCTCGCAGACTGACACACAGGTAGAGACAGTAAGGTAGAAATACAGACTGACAGACATACAGACACAGAGACAGACAGGCAGATATACAGACTGACAGACATGCAGACACAGAGACAGGCAGGCAGATATGCAGACAGACAGACATGCAGACACAGAGGCAGGCAGACGGGAAGACTGTCGGAGGCACGGGCAGAGAGAGAGAGAGGCAGACAAGCAGGCAGACAGACAGATAGGAAAACAGGCAGACAGCCAGACAGATAGGCAGACAGACAGGCAGACAGACATGCAGACCGAACGGCACACAGATAGGAAAACAGGCAGACAGACACGCAGATCCACAGACTTGCAGACATACCGGAAGAGAGAGAGAGAGACACACAGACAGGTAGGTATATATGCAGACAGACACGCAGACACACAGAAAAAGACAGTGACACACAGACAGTCAGGCAAACAGATAGACAGGAATACCTGCAGCCTCGCAGACTGACACACCGGCAGAGACAGACAGACAGATATACACACAGACAGACATGCAGACATGCAAACCGAGAGACAATCAGACGCTCAGACAGACAGACGCACGGGCAGAAAGAGAGAGGCAGACAAGCTGGCAGACAGACAGATAGGAAAACAGGCAGACAGACAGGCAGATAGGAAAACAGGCAGTCAGACACGCAGACCCACAGGAAGAGTGAGATACACAGACAGACAGACAGACAGATAGGCAGGAGTACCTATAGCCTCACAGACAGAGAGAGAGAGAGAGAGAGAGAGAGAGAGAGAGAGAGAGAGAGAGAGAGAGAGAGAGAAAGAGAGAGAGAGAGACCCGCACACACGCTGGCAGGCAGACGGGCAGACTGTCTGGCACAATGACAGAAAGATAGACGGACAAGCATACAGACACACAGATAGGAGCTCAGGCAGCCACATAGGAAAACAGGCAGACAAACACGCTGACCCACACACTTGCAGACATACACGATGAAAACGAGACACGTACACAGTTATGCAGACAGATACACAGGAATACCTACAGCCTCGCAGACAGACACACCAGCAGAGACAGACAGGCCGATATACAGTGAGACAGGCAGACAAACAGAGATGCACACAGGTACACAGACAGAATGGCAGAAAAATTAACTTGCAGACAGTCAGACGTACGGGCAGAGACAGAGACAGATAGGCAGACAGACAGGCAGACAGACAGGCAGACCAAACGGCACACAGATAGGAAAACAGGCAGACAGACACGCAGATCCACAGACTTGCAGACATACCGGAAGAGAGAGAGAGAGACACACAGATAGGTAGGTATATATGCAGACAGACACGCAGACAGACAGACACACAGAAAGAGAGAGTGACACACAGACAGTCAGGCAAACAGATAGACAGGAATACCTACAGCCTCGCAGACTGACACACAGGTAGAGACAGTAAGGTAGAAATACAGACTGACAGACATGCAGACACAGAGACAGACAGGCAGATATACAGACTGACAGACATGCAGACACAGAGACAGGCAGGCAGATATGCAGACAGACAGACATGCAGACACAGAGGCAGGCAGACGGGAAGACTGTCGGAGGCACGGGCAGAGAGAGAGAGAGGCAGACAAGCAGGCAGACAGACAGATAGGAAAACAGGCAGACAGCCAGACAGATAGGAAAACAGTCAACCAGACACGCAGATCCGCAGACCTGCAGACATACAGACACACACAGACAGGCAGGAAGACTGATAGGAAGGAATACCTACAGCTTCGCAGACAGACACACCGGCATAGACAGACAGACAGATATACACACAGACAGACATGCAGACAAGCAAACGGAGAGACAATCAGACGCTCAGACAAGCTGACAGACAGACAGATAGGAAAACAGGCAGACAGACAGGCAGATAGGAAAACAGGCAGTCAGACACGCAGACCCACAGGAAGAGTGAGATACACAGACAGACAGGCAGACAGATAGGCAGGAGTACCTATAGCCTCACAGACAGAGAGAGAGAGAGAGAGAGAGAGAGAGAGAGAGAAAGAGAGAGAGAGAGAGAGAGAGAGAGAGAAAGAGAGAGAAAGAGAGAGAGAGAGACCCGCACACACGCTGGCAGGCAGACGGGCAGACTGTCTGGCACAATGGCAGAAAGATAGACGGACAAGCATACAGACACACAGATAGGAGCTCAGGCAGCCACATAGGAAAACAGGCAGACAAACACGCTGACCCACACACTTGCAGACATACACGATGAGAACGAGACACGTACACAGTTATGCAGACAGATACACAGGAATACCTACAGCCTCGCAGACAGACACACCAGCAGAGACAGACAGGCCGATATACATTGAGACAGGCAGACAAACAGAGATGCACACAGGTACACAGACAGAATGGCAGAAAAATTGACTCGCAGACAGTCAGACGTACGGGCAGAGACAGAGACAGATAGGCAGACAGACAGGCAGACAGACATGCAGACCGAACGGCACACAGATAGGAAAACAGGCAGACAGACACGCAGATCCACAGACTTGCAGACATACCGGAAGAGAGAGAGAGAGACACACAGACAGGTAGGTATATATGCAGACAGACACGCAGACATACAGACACACAGAAAAAGACAGTGACACACAGACAGTCAGGCAAACAGATAGACAGGAATACCTGCAGCCTCGCAGACTGACACACAGGTAGAGACAGTAAGGTAGATATACAGACTGACAGACATGCAGACACAGAGACAGACAGGCAGATATACAGACTGACAGACATGCAGACACAGAGACAGACAGGCAGATATACAGACAGACAGACATGCAGACACAGGGACAGGCAGACGGGAAGACTTTCGGAGGCACGGGCAGAGAGAGAGAGGCAGACAAGCAGGCAGACAGACAGATAGGAAAACAGGCAGACAACCAGACAGATAGGAAAACAGGCAACCAGACACGCAGATCCGCAGACCTGCAGACATACAGACACACACAGACAGGCAGGAAGACTGATAGGAAGGAATACCTACAGCTTCGCAGACAGACACACCGGCAGAGACAGACAGACAGATATACACACAGACAGACATGCAGACATGCAAACCGAGAGACAATCAGACGCTCAGACAGACAGACGCACGGGCAGAAAGAGAGAGGCAGACAAGCTGACAGACAGACAGATAGGAAAACAGGCAGACAGACAGGCAGATAGGAAAACAGGCAGTCAGACACGCAGACCCACAGGAAGAGTGAGATACACAGACAGACAGGCAGACAGATAGGCAGGAGTACCTATAGCCTCACAGACAGAGAGAGAGAGAGAGAGAGAGAGAGAGAGAGAGAGAGAGAGAGAGAGAGAGAGACCCGCACACACGCTGGCAGGCAGACGGGCAGACTGTCTGGCACAATGGCAGAAAGATAGACGGACAAGCATACAGACACACAGATAGGAGCTCAGGCAGCCACATAGGAAAACAGGCAGACAAACACGCTGAACCACACACTTGCAGACATACACGATGAGAACGAGACACGTACACAGTTATGCAGACAGATACACAGGAATACCTACAGCCTCGCAGACAGACACACCAGCAGAGACAGACAGGCCGATATACAGTGAGACAGGCAGACAAACAGAGATGCACACAGGTACACAGACAGAATGGCAGAAAAATTGACTCGCAGACAGTCAGACGTACGGGCAGAGACAGAGACAGATAGGCAGACAGACAGGCAGACAGACATGCAGACCGAACGGCACACAGATAAGAAAACAGGCAGACCGACACGCAGATCCACAGACTTGCAGACATACCGGAAGAGAGAGAGAGAGACACACAGACAGGTAGGTATATATGCAGACAGACACGCAGACATACAGACACACAGAAAAAGACAGTGACACACAGACAGTCAGGCAAACAGATAGACAGGAATACCTGCAGCCTCGCAGACTGACACACAGGTAGAGACAGTAAGGTAGATATACAGACTGACAGACATGCAGACACAGAGACAGACAGGCAGATATACAGACTGACAGACATGCAGACACAGAGACAGACAGGCAGATACACAGACAGACAGACATGCAGACACAGGGACAGGCAGACGGGAAGACTGTCGGAGGCACGGGCAGAGAGAGAGAGAGGCAGACAAGCAGGCAGACAGACAGATAGGAAAACAGGCAGACAACCAGACAGATAGGAAAACAGGCAACCAGACACGCAGATCCGCAGATCTGCAGACATACAGACACACACAGACAGGCAGGAAGACTGATAGGAAGGAATACCTACAGCTTCGCAGACAGACACACCGGCAGAGACAGACAGACAGATATACACACAGACAGACATGCAGACATGCAAACCGAGAGACAATCAGACGCTCAGACAGACAGACGCACGGGCAGAAAGAGAGAGGCAGACAAGCTGACAGACAGACAGATAGGAAAACAGGCAGACAGACAGGCAGATAGGAAAACAGGCAGTCAGACACGCAGACCCACAGGAAGAGTGAGATACACAGACAGACAGGCAGACAGATAGGCAGGAGTACCTATAGCCTCACAGA
>JAWNPB010000351.1:2305000-2307500 GCA_035045355.1 Drosophila lacicola | reverse complement strand
GAGAGAGAGATAGAGATAGAGATAGAGAGAGAGAGAGAGAGAGAGAGAGAGAGAGAGAGAGAGAGAGAGAGAGAGAGAGAGAGAGAGAGAGACAGAGAGAGAGAGAGAAAGACAGAGAGAGAGAGAGAGAGAGAGAGAGAGAGAGAGAGAGAGAGAGAGAGAGACAGAGAGAGAGAGAGAAAGAGAGAGAAAGAGAGAGAGAGAGAGAGAAAGAGAGAGAAAGAGAGAGAGAGAGACCCGCACACACGCTGGCAGGCAGACGGGCAGACTGTCTGGCACAATGGCAGAAAGATAGACGGACAAGCATACAGACACACAGATAGGAGCTCAGGCAGACAGATAGGAAAACAGGCAGACAAACACGCTGACCCACACACTTGCAGACATACACGATGAGAACGAGACACGTACACGTACAGATACACAGGAATACCTACAGCCTCGCAGACAGACACACCAGCAGAGACAGACAGGCCGATATACAGTGAGACAGGCAGACAAACAGAGATGCACACAGGTACACAGACAGAATGGCAGAAAAATTTACTCGCAGACAGTCAGACGTACGGGCAGAGACAGAGACAGATAGGCAGACAGACAGGCAGACAGACATGCAGACCGAACGGCACACAGGTAGGAAAACAGGCAGACAGACACGCAGATCCACAGACTTGCAGACATACCGGAAGAGAGAGAGAGAGAGACACACAGACAGGTAGGTATATATGCAGACAGACACGCAGACATACAGACACACAGAAAGAGAGAGTGACACACAGACAGTCAGGCAAACAGATAGACAGGAATACCTGCAGCCTCGCAGACTGACACACAGGTAGAGACAGTAAGGTAGATATACAGACTGACAGACATGCAGACACAGAGACAGACAGGCAGATATACAGACAGACAGACATGCAGACACAGAGACAGGCAGACGGGAAGACTGTCGGAGGCACGGACAGAGAGAGAGAGAGAGGCAGACAAGCAGGCAGACAAGCAGGCAGACAGATAGGGAAACAGGCAGACAGCCAGACAGATAGGAAAACAGTCAACCAGACACGCAGATCCGCAGACCTGCAGAGATACAGACACACACAGACAGGCAGGAAGACCGATAGGAAGGAATACCTACAGCTTCGCAGACAGACACACCGGCAGAGGCAGACAGAGAGATATACACACAGACAGACATGCAGACATGCAAACCGAGAGACAATCAGACGCTCAGACAGACAGACGCACGGGCAGAAAGAGAAAGGCAGAAAAGCTGACAGACAGACAGATAGGAAAACAGGCAGACAGATAGGAAAACAGGCAGATAGACAGGCAGATAGGAAAACAGGCAGTCAGATACGCAGACCCACAGGAAGAGTGAGATACACAGACAGACAGACAGGCAGATAGGCAGGACTACCTATAGCCTCACAGACAGAGAGAGAGAGAGAGAGAGAGAGAGAGAGAGAGAGAGAGAGAGAGAGAGAGAGAGAGAGAGAGAGAGAGAGAGAGAGAGAGAAGAGAGAGAGAGAGAGAGAGAGAGAGAGAGAGAGAGAGAGAGAGACAGAAAGAGAGAGAAAGAGAGAGAGAGAGACCCGCACACACGCTGGCAGGCAGACGGGCAGACTGTCTGGCACAATGGCAGAAAGATAGACGGACAAGCATACAGACACACAGATAGGAGCTCAGGCAGACAGATAGGAAAACAGGCAGACAAACACGCTGACCCACACATTTGCAGACATACACGATGAGAACGAGACACGTACACAGTTATGCAGACAGATACACAGGAATACCTACAGCCTCGCAGACAGACACACCAGCAGAGACAGACAGGCCGATATACAGTGAGACAGGCAGACAAACAGAGATGCACACAGGTACACAGACAGAATGGCAGAAAAATTGACTCGCAGACAGTCAGACGTACGGGCAGAGACAGAGACAGATAGGCAGACAGACAGGCAGACAGACATGCAGACCGAACGGCACACAGATAGGAAAACAGGCAGACAGACACGCAGATCCACAGACTTGCAGACATACCGGAAGAGAGAGAGAGAGAGACACACAGACAGGTAGGTATATATGCAGACAGACACGCAGACATACAGACACACAGAAAGAGAGAGTGACACACAGACAGTCAGGCAAACAGATAGACAGGAATACCTGCAGCCTCGCAGACTGACACACAGGTAGAGACAGTAAGGTAGATATACAGACTGACAGACATGCAGACACAGAGACAGACAGGCAGATATACAGACTGACAGACATGCAGACACAGAAACAGACAGGCAGATATACAGACAGACAGACATGCAGACACAGAGACAGGCAGACGGGAAGACTGTCGGAGGCACGAACAGAGAGAGAGAGAGGCAGACAAGCAGGCAGACAAGCAGGCAGACAGATAGGGAAACAGGCAGATAGCCAGACAGATAGGAAAACAGTCAACCAGACACGCAGATCCGCAGATCCGCAGACCTGCAGAGAT
>JAWNPB010000351.1:1800000-2300000 GCA_035045355.1 Drosophila lacicola | reverse complement strand
GACATACACGATGAGAACGAGAAACGTACACAGTTATGCAGACAGATACACAGGAATACCTACAGCCTCGCAGACAGACACACCAGCAGTGAGACAGGCAGACAAACAGAGATGCACACAGGTACACAGACAGAATGGCAGAAAAATTGACTCGCAGACAGTCAGACGTACGGGCAGAGACAGAGACAGATAGGCAGACAGACAGGCAGACAGACATGCAGACCGAACGGCACACAGATAGGAAAACAGGCAGACAGACACGCAGATCCACAGACTTGCAGACATACCGGAAGAGAGAGAGAGAGAGACACACAGACAGGTAGGTATATATGCAGACAGACACGCAGACATACAGACCCACAGAAAGAGAGAGTGACACACAGACAGTCAGGCAAACAAATAGACAGGAATACCTGCAGCCTCGCAGAATGACACACAGGTAGAGACAGTAAGGTAGATATACAGACATGCAGACACAGAGACAGACAGGCAGATATACAGACTGACAGACATGCAGATACAGAGACAGACAGGCAGATATACAGACAGACAGACATGCAGACACAGAGACAGGCAGACGGGAAGACTGTCGGAGGCACGGACAGAGAGAGAGAGAGAGGCAGACAAATAGGGAAACAGGCAGACAGCCAGACAGATAGGAAAACAGTCAACCAGACATGCAGATCCGCAGACCTGCAGAGATACAGACACACACAGACAGGCAGGAAGACCGATAGGGAGGAATACCTACAGCTTCGCAGACAGACACACCGGCAGAGGCAGACAGAGAGATATACACACAGGCAGACATGCAGACATGCAAACCAAGAGACAATCAGACGCTCAGACAGACAGACGCACGGGCAGAAAGAGAGAGGCAGACAAGCTGACAGACAGACAGATAAGAAAACAGGCAGACAGACAGGCAGATAGGAAAACAGGCAGTCAGACACGCAGACCCACAGGAAGAGTGAGATACACAGACAGACAGACAGACAGACAGACAGATAGGCAGGAGTACCTATAGCCTCACAGACAGAGAGAGAGAGAGAGAGAGAGAGAGAGAGAGAGAGAGAGAGAGAGAGAGAGAGAGAGAGAGAGAGAGAGAGAGAGAGAGAGAGAGAGAGAGAGAGAGAGAGAGAGAGAGACAGAGAGAGAGAGAGAAAGAGAGAGAAAGAGAGAGAGAGAGAGAGAGAAAGAGAGAGAAAGAGAGAGAGAGAGAGACCCGCACACCCGCTGGCAGGCAGACGGGCAGACTGTCTGGCACAATGGCAGAAAGATAGACGGACAAGCATACAGACACACAGATAGGAGCTCAGGCAGACAGATAGGAAAACAGGCAGACAAACACGCTGACCCACACACTTGCAGACATACACGATGAGAACGAGACACGTACACAGTTATGCAGACAGATACACAGGAATACCTACAGCCTCGCAGACAGACACACCAGCAGAGACAGACAGGCCGATATACAGTGAGACAGGCAGACAAACAGAGATGCACACAGGTACACAGACAGAATGGCAGAAAAATTGACTCGCAGACAGTCAGACGTACGGGCAGAGACAGAGACAGATAGGCAGACAGACAGGCAGACAGACATGCAGACCAAACGGCACACAGATAGGAAAACAGGCAGACAGACACGCAGATCCACAGACTTGCAGACATACCGGAAGAGAGAGAGAGAGAGACACACAGACAGGTAGGTATATATGCAGACAGACACGCAGCCATACAGACACACAGAAAGAGAGAGTGACACACAGACAGTCAGGCAAACAGATAGACAGGAATACCTGCAGCCTCGCAGACTGACACACAGGTAGAGACAGTAAGGTAGATATACAGACTGACAGACATGCAGACACAGAGACAGACAGGCAGATATACAGACTGACAGACATGCAGACACAGAGACAGACAGGCAGATATACAGACAGACAGACATGCAGACACAGAGACAGGCAGACCGGAAGACTGTCGGAGGCACGGACAGAGAGAGAGAGAGGCAGTCAAGCAGGCAGACAAGCAGGCAGACAGATAGGGAAACAGGCAGACAGCCAGACAGATAGGAAAACAGTCAACCAGACACGCAGATCCGCAGACCTGCAGAGATACAGACACACACAGACAGGCATGAAGACCGATAGGAAGGAATACCTACAGCTTCGCAGACAGACACACCGGCAGAGGCAGACAGAGAGATATACACACAGACAGACATGCAGACATGCAAACCGAGAGACAATCAGACGCTCAGACAGACAGACGCACGGGCAGAAAGAGAAAGGCAGACAAGCTGACAGACAGACAGATAGGAAAACAGGCAGATAGACAGGCAGATAGGAAAACAGGCAGTCAGACACGCAGACCCACAGGAAGAGTGAGATACACAGACAGACAGACAGACAGACAGGCAGATAGGCAGGACTACCTATAGCCTCACAGACAGAGAGAGAGAGAGAGAGAGAGAGAGAGAGAGAGAGAGAGAGAGAGAGAGAGAGAGAGAAAGAGAGAGAGAGAGAGAGAGAGAAAAGAGAGAGAGAGAGAGAGAGAGAGAGAGAGAGAGAGAGAGAGAGAGAGGCAGACAAGCTGATAGACAGACAGATAGGAAAACAGGCAGACAGACAGACACATAGGAAAACAGGCAGACAGACACGCAGACCCACAGACTCGCAGACATACAGACACACAGGAAGAGAGAGAGAGATACACAGACAGGCAGGAAGACAGATAGGAACGAATACCTACAGCTTCGCTGACAGACACACCGGCAGAGACAGACAAACAGATATACACACAGACAGACATGCAGACAGAGAGACAATCAGACGCTCAGACAGACAGACGCACGGGCAGAAAGAGAGAGGCAGACAAGCTGACAGACAGACAGATAGGAAAACAGGCAGACAGACAGACACATAGGAAAACAGGCAGTCCGACACGCAGACCCACAGACTCGCAGACATACAGACACACAGGAAGAGAGAGAGAGATACACAGACAGGCAGGAAGACTGATAGGAAGGAATACCTACAGCTTCGCAGACAGACACACCGGCAGAGACAGACAGACAGATATACAGACAGACAGACATGCAGACAGAGAGACAATCAGACGCTCAGACAGACAGACGCACGGGCAGAAAGAAAGAGGCAGACAAGCTGACAGACAGACAGATAGGAAAACAGGCAGACAGACGGACAGATAGGAAAACAGGCAGTCAGACACGCAGACCCACAGACTCGCAGACATACAGACACACAGGAAGAGTGAGATACACAGACAGACAGACAGACAGATAGGCAGGAGTACCTATAGCCTCTCAGACAGAGAGAGAGAGAGAGAGAGAGAGAGGGAGAGAGAGAGAGAAAGATAGGGAGAGAGAGAGAGACAGACAAACAGGAAGACAGACCGGCAAACAGATAGGTAGATATGCAGACAGACACGCTGACCCACATACAGACACACAAGAAGAGAGAGAGACACACAGACAGTCAGGCAGACAGATTGAAAAGAATACCTGCAGCCTCGCAGACTGACACACAGGTAGAGACAGTAAGGTAGATATACAGACTGACAGACATGCAGACACAGAGACAGACAGGCAGATATACAGACAGACAGACATGAAGACACAAAGACAGGCAGACTGACACATAGGTAGAGACAGTAAGGTAGATATACAGACTGACAGACATGCAGACACAGAGACAGACAGGCAGATATACAGACAGACAGTCATGCAGACACAGAGACAGGCAGACGGGAAGACTGTCGGACGCACGGGCAGAGAGAGAGAGAGGCAGACAAGCAGACAGACAGACAGATAGGAAAATAGGCAGACAGACACGCAGACCCACAGACTTGCAGACATACAGACACACAGCAAGAGAGAGAGATACACAGAAAGGCAGGAAGACAGATAGGAACGAATATCTACAGCTTCGCAGACAGACCTACAGCTATACAGACAGACAGATAGCAGACACAGAGACAGGCAGACGGGAAGACTGTCGGACGCACGGGCAGAAAGAGAGAGGCAGACAAGCTGACAGACAGACAGATAGGAAAACAGGCAGACAGACAGACACATAGGAAAACAGGCAGTCCGACACGCAGACCCACAGACTCGCAGACATACAGACACACAGGAAGAGAGAGAGAGATACACAGACAGGCAGGAAGACTGATAGGAAGGAATACCTACAGCTTCGCAGACAGACACACCGGCAGAGACAGACAGACAGATATACAGACAGACAGACATGCAGACAGAGAGACAATCAGACGCTCAGACAGACAGACGCACGGGCAGATAGAAAGAGGCAGACAAGCTGACAGACAGACAGATAGGAAAACAGGCAGACAGACGGACAGATAGGAAAACAGGCAGTCAGACACGCAGACCCACAGACTCGCAGACATACAAACACACAGGAAGAGTGAGATACACAGACAGACAGATAGGCAGGAGTACCTATAGCCTCTCAGACAGAGAGAGAGAGAGAGAGGGAGAGAGAGAGAGAAAGATAGGGAGAGAGAGAGAGACAGACAAACTGGAAGACAGACCGGCAAACAGATAGGTAGATATGCAGACAGACACGCTGACCCACAGACTCGCAGACATACAGACACACAGGAAGAGAGAGAGACACACAGACAGTCAGGCAGACAGATTGAAAAGAATACCTGCAGCCTCGCAGACTGACACACAGGTAGAGACAGTAAGGTAGATATACAGACTGACAGACATGCAGACACAGAGACAGGCAGACTGACACATAGGTAGAGACAGTAAGGTAGATATACAGACTGACAGACATGCAGACACAGAGACAGACAGGCAGATATACAGACAGACAGTCATGCAGACACAGAGACAGGCAGACGGGAAGACTGTCGGATGCACGGGCAGAGAGAGAGAGAGGCAGACAAGCAGACAGACAGACAGATAGGAAAATAGGCAGACAGACACGCAGACCCACAGACTTGCAGACATACAGACACACAGGAAGAGAGAGAGATACACAGACAGGCAGGAAGACAGATAGGAACGAATATCTACAGCTTCGCAGACAGACCTACAGCTATACAGACAGACAGATAGCAGACACAGAGACAGGCAGACGGGAAGACTGTCGGACGCACGGGCAGAAAGAGAGAGGCAGACAAGCTGACAGACAGACAGATAGGAAAACAGGCAGACAGACACGCAGACCCATAGACTCGCAGACATACAGACACACAGGAAGAGAGAGAGAGATACACAGACAGGCAGGAAGACAGATAGGAACGAATACCTACAGCTTCGCTGACAGACACACCGGCAGAGACAGACAGACAGATATACACACAGACAGACATGCAGACAGAGAGACAATCAGACGGTCAGACAGACAGACGCACGGGCAGAAAGAGAGAGGCAGACAAGCTGACAGACAGACAGATAGGAAAACAGGCAGACAGACAGACACATAGGAAAAGAGGCAGTCCGATACGCAGACCCACATAATCGCAGACATACAGACACACAGGAAGAGAGAGAGAGATACACAGACAGGCAGGAAGACTGATAGGAAGGAATACCTACAGCTTCGCAGACAGACACACCGGCAGAGACAGACAGACAGATATACAGACAGACAGACATGCAGACAGAGAGACAATCAGACGCACAGACAGACAGACGCACGGGCAGAAAGAAAGAGGCAGACAAGCTGACAGACAGACAGATAGGAAAACAGGCAGACAGACGGACAGATAGGAAAACAGGCAGTCAGACACGCAGACCCACAGACTCGCAGACATACAGACACACAGGAAGAGTGAGATACACAGACAGACAGACAGACAGATAGGCAGGAGTACCTATAGCCTCTCAGACAGAGAGAGAGAGAGAGAGAGAGGGAGAGAGAGAGAGAAAGATAGGGAGAGAGAGAGAGACAGACAAACAGGAAGACAGACCGGCAAACAGATAGGTAGATATGCAGACAGACACGCTGACCCACATACAGACACACAAGAAGAGAGAGAGACACACAGACAGTCAGGCAGACAGATTGAAAAGAATACCTGTAGCCTCGCAGACTGACACACAGGTAGAGACAGTAAGGTAGATATACAGACTGACAGACATGCAGACACAGAGACAGAAAGGCAGATATACAGACAGACAGACATGCAGACACAGAGACAGGCAGACTGACACATAGGTAGAGACAGTAAGGTAGATATACAGACTGACAGACATGCAGACACAGAGACAGACAGGCAGATATACAGACAGACAGACATGCAGACACAGAGACAGGCAGACGGGAAGACTGTCGGACGCACGGGCAGAGAGAGAGAGGCAGACAAGCAGACAGACAGACAGATAGGAAAACAGGCAGACAGACACGCAGACCCACAGACTCGCAGACATACAAACACACAGAAAGAGAGAGAGAGATACACAGACAGGCAGGACGACAGATAGGAACGAATACCTACAGCTTCGCAGACAGACCTACAGCTATACAGACAGACAGACATGCAGACACAGAGTCAGGCAGACGGGAAGACTGTCGGACGCACGGGCAGAAAGAGAGAGGCAGACAAGCTGACAGACAGACAGATAGGAAAACAGGCAGACAGACAGACACATAGGAAAACAGGCAGTCCGACACGCAGACCCACAGACTCGCAGACATACAGACACACAGGAAGAGAGAGAGAGATACACAGACAGGCAGGAAGACTGATAGGAAGGAATACCTACAGCTTCGCAGACAGACACACCGGCAGAGACAGACAGACAGATATACAGACAGACAGACATGCAGACAGAGAGACAATCAGACGCTCAGACAGACAGACGCACGGGCAGATAGAAAGAGGCAGACAAGCTGACAGACAGACAGATAGGAAAACAGGCAGACAGACGGACAGATAGGAAAACAGGCAGTCAGACACGCAGACCCACAGACTCGCAGACATACAAACACACAGGAAGAGTGAGATACACAGACAGACAGATAGGCAGGAGTACCTATAGCCTCTCAGACAGAGAGAGAGAGAGAGAGGGAGAGAGAGAGAGAGAAAGATAGGGAGAGAGAGAGAGACAGAAAAACTGGAAGACAGACCGGCAAACAGATAGGTAGATATGCAGACAGACACGCTGACCCACAGACTCGCAGACATACAGACACACAGGAAGAGAGAGAGACACACAGACAGTCAGGCAGACAGATTGAAAAGAATACCTGCAGCCTCGCAGACTGACACACAGGTAGAGACAGTAAGGTAGATATACAGACTGACAGACATGCAGACACAGAGACAGACAGGCAGATATACAGACAGACAGACATGCAGACACAGAGACAGGCAGACGGGAAGACTGTCGGACGCACGGGCAGAGAGAGAGAGGCAGACAAGCAGACAGACAGACAGATAGGAAAACAGGCAGACAGACACGCAGACCCACAGACACAGACAGGCAGACAGACAGACAGATAGGAAAACAGGCCGTCAGACACGCAGACCCACAGACTCGCAGACATACAGACTCACGGGAAGAGAGAGAGAGATACACAGACAGGCAGGAAGACTGATAGGAAGGAATACCTACAGCTTCGCAGACAGACACACCGGCAGAGACAGACAGACAGATATACAAACAGACAGACATGCCGACATGCAGACAGAGAGACAATCAGAGGCTCAGACAGACAGACGCACGGACAGAAAGAGAGAGGCAGACAAGCTGACAGACAGACAGATAGGAAAACAGGCAGACAGACGGACAGATAGGAAAACAGGCAGTCAGACACGCAGACCCACAGACTCGCAGACATACAAACACACAGGAAGAGTGAGATACACAGACATACAGACAGATAGGCAGGAGTACCTATAGCCTCTCAGACAGAGAGAGAGAGAGGGAGAGGGGGAGAGAGAGAGAGGCAGACAAACAGGAAGACAGACCGGCAAACAGATAGGTAGATATGCAGACAGACTCGCTGACCCACAGACTCACAGACATACAGACACACAGGAAGAGAGAGAGACACACAGACAGTCAGGCAGACAGATAGTCAGGAATACCTAGAGCCTCTCAGACAGAGAGAGAGAGAGAGGGAGAGAGAAAGATAGGGAGAGAGAGAGAGACAGACAAACAGGAAGTCAGCCCGGCAAACAGATAGGTAGATATGCAGACAGACACGCTGACCCACAGACTTGCAGACATACAGACATACAGGAAGAGAAAGAGACACACAGACAGTCAGGCAGACAGATTGAAAAGAATACCTGCAGCCTCGCAGACTGACACACAGGTAGAGACAGTAAGGTAGATATACAGACTGACAGACATGCAGACACAGAGACAGACAGGCAGATGTACCGACAGACAGACATGCAGACACTGAGACAGGCAGACGGGAAGACTGTCGGACGCACGGGCAGAGAGAGAGAGAGTTAGGCAGACAAGCAGACAGACAGACAGATAGGAAAACAGGCAGACAGACAGACAGATAGGAAAGCAGGCAGTCAGACATGCAGACCCACAGACCTGCAGACATACAGACACACAGGAAGAGAGAGAGAGATACACAGACAGGCAGGAAGACTGATAGGAAGGAATACCTACAGCTTCGCAGACAGACACACCGGCAGAGACAGACAGACAGATATACACACAGACAGACATGCAGACATGCAGACATGCAGACAGAGAGACAATCAGACGCTCAGACAGACAGACGCACGGGCAGAAAGAAAGAGGCAGACAAGCTGACAGACAGAGAGATAGGAAAACAGGCAGACAGGCGGACAGATAGGAAAACAGGCAGTCAGACACGCAGACCCACAGACTCGCAGACATACAGACACACAGGAAGAGTGAGATACACAGACAGACAGACAGACAGATAGGCAGGAGTACCTATAGCCTCTCAGACAGAGAGAGAGAGAGAGGGAGAGAGACATACAAAGATTGGGAGAGAGAGAGAGAGACAGACAAACAGGAAGACACACCGGCAAACAGATAGGTAGATATGCAGACAGACACGCTGACCCACAGACTCGCAGACATACAAACACACAGGAAGAGAGAGAGACACACAGACAGTCAGGCAGACAGATTGAAAAGAATACCTGCAGCCTCGCAGACTGACACACAGGTACAGACAGAAAGGTAGATATACAGACTGACAGACATGCAGACACAGAGACAGACAGGCAGATATACAGACAGACAGACATGCAGACACAGAGACAGGCAGACGGGAAGACTGTCGGACAAACAGGAAGACAGACCGGCAAACAGATAGGTAGATATGCAGACAGACACGCTGACCCACAGACTCGCAGACATACAGACACACAGGAAGAGAGAGAGACACACAGACAGTCAGGCAGACAGATTGAAAAGAATACCTGCAGCCTCGCAGACTGACACACAGGTAGAGACAGTAAGGTAGATATACAGACTGACAGACATGCAGACACAGAGACAGACAGGCAGATATACAGACAGACAGACATGCAGACACAGAGACAGGCAGACGGGAAGACTGTCGGACGCACGGGCAGAGAGAGAGAGGCAGACAAGCAGACAGACAGACAGATAGGAAAACAGGCAGACAGACACGCAGACCCACAGACTCGCAGACATACAGACACACAGGAAGAGAGAGAGAGATACACAGACAGGCAGGACGACAGATAGGAACGAATACCTACAGCTTCGCAGACAGACCTACAGTTATACAGACAGACAGACATGCAGACACAGAGACAGGCAGACGGGAAGACTGTCGGACGCACGGGCAGAAAGAGAGAGGCAGACAAGCTGACAGACAGACAGATAGGAAAACAGGCAGACAGACAGACAGATAGGAAAACAGGCAGTCAGACACGCAGACCCACAGACTCGCAGACATACAGACACACAGGAAGAGAGAGAGAGATACACAGACAGGCAGGAAGACTGATAGGAAGGAATACCTACAGCTTCGCAGACAGACACACCGGCAGAGACAGACAGACAGATATACACACAGACAGACATGCAGACAGAGAGACAATCAGACGCTCAGACAGACAGACGCACGGGCAGAAAGAAAGAGGCAGACAAGCTGACAGACAGACAGATAGGAAAACAGGCAGACAGGCGGACAGATAGGAAAACAGGCAGTCAGACACGCAGACCCACAGACTCGCAGACATACAGACACACAGGAAGAGTGAGATACACAGACAGACAGACAGACAGATAGGCAGGAGTACCTATAGCCTCTCAGACAGAGAGAGAGAGAGAGAGGGAGAGAGACATACAAAGATAGGGAGAGAGAGAGAGAGACAGACAAACAGGAAGACACACCGGCAAACAGATAGGTAGATATGCAGACAGACACGCTGACCCACAGACTCGCAGACATACAAACACACAGGATGAGAGAGAGACACACAGACAGTCAGGCAGACAGATTGAAAAGAATACCTGCAGCCTCGCAGACTGACACACAGGTAGAGATAGTAAGGTAGATATACAGACTGACAGACATGCAGACACAGAGACAGACTCGCAGACATACAGACACACAGGAAGAGAGAGAGAGATACACAGACAGGCAGGACGACAGATAGGAGCGAATACCTACAGCTTCGCAGACAGACACACCGGCAGAGACAGACAGACAGATATAGACACAGACAGACATGCAGACATGCAGACAGAGAGACAATCAGACGCTCAGACAGACAGACACACGGGCAGAAAGAAAGAGGCAGACAAGCTGACAGACAGACAGATAGGAAAACAGGCAGACAGACAGACAGATAGGAAAACAGGCAGTCAGACACGCAGACCCACAGACTCGCAGACATACAGACACACAGGAAGAGAGAGATACACAGACAGACAGATAGGCTGGAGTACCTATAGGCTCTCAGACAGCGAGAGAGAGAGAGAGAGAGAGAGAGGGAGAGAGAGAGAGAAAGATAGGGAGAGAGAGAGAGATACACAGACAGGCAGGAAGACTGATAGGAAGGAATACCTACAGCTTCGCAGACAGACACACAGGTAGAGACAGACAGACAGATATACACACAGACAGACATGCAGACATGCAGACAGAGAGACAATCAGACGCTCAGACAGACAGACGCACGGGCAGAAAGAGAGAGGCAGACAAGCTGACAGACAGACAGATAGGAAAACAGGCAGACAGACAAACAGATAGGAAAACAGACAGTCAGACATGCAGACCCACAGACTCGCAGACATACAGACACACAGGAAGAGAGAGAGAGATACACAGACAGGCAGGAAGACTGATAGGAAGGAATACCTACAGCTTCGCAGACAGACACACCGGCAGAGACAGACAGACAGATATACACACAGACAGACATGCAGGCAGAGAGACAATCAGACGCTCAGACAGACAGACGCACGGGCAGAAAGAAAGAGGCAGACAAGCTGACAGACAGACAGATAGGAAAACAGGCAGTCAGACATGCAGACCCACAGACTCGCAGACATATAGACACACAGGAAGAGTGAGATACACAGACAGACAGACAGACAGATAGGCAGGAGTACCTATAGCCTATCAGACAGAGAGAGAGAGAGAGAGAGAGAGAGAGAGGGAGGGAGAGAGAGAAAGATAGGGAGAGAGAGAGAGAGACAGACAAACAGGAAGACAGACCGGCAAACAGATAGGTAGATATGCAGACAGACACGCTGACCCACAGACTCGCAGACATACAGACACACAGGAACCCAGCGGACCAACATGCGAACCTTTAGCGATAGTCTCGCAAAATGATCACAAATGAGCTCGTATGTGAGCAGAAAAACGAGTGGGATACATTTTTATCGCAAAACACTCGCACACGAGCGTGGCAGTGAGATCTTTGCGATAAAAATGCGTGCACAGTAGAGAGAATAGTGTGTTGTTTTTGTTTCAAATATTAATCGTGCTCAGAGAGTGCAACATCGTCAAGAGAGAGAGAGAGTAAAAATGACGCGGCATTCGGATGCTGTGTTGTCTTTGTTGTTGTTTCCTACTCAGCCCGAAAAATATGTGTATTTTGGGGGTTGAAAAATTGCTTTGTTCTCTTTTCTATTCTCCGCCGAAGCGAGCAAACACGTGGTTAAGTAAACAGTGAAAATTGGATTTCTGTAGGGAGGTAAGTATGTAATTAACAAGTGTTTATTAATAACTAAACTATGCTCTATTGCCCCGAAAGTGCTGAAAAGACGTACGACAAATTCATTAGGAGCTAGATAATAGCGGATGATGTTGCAGGACAATGCAATAAAATTAAAATAAACACATATAATTTTTTTCTTTCATTAATAGTTTTAATTAAACTAATTTATTTATGTATTAACTTGTATTATAATTATAAGATTGCCAAAGAAATGAATTTAAAATTTAAATCAAATAAAATGTTATTTATTTTTTTAATAAAATTTGAATTGAAAATGAATATTAAAAAAAACACCAACCAACATTTTTATGGGAACAAAATGGGCATTAAACAAAAAAAAGTTTCGCAAACCATATTTCATGCGAGCCGTTTGCATATCTTTTAAGAGACTTTTTTAATATTGCTACCGGCTTAAAAAAAAATATTTTTTTTAATCAAAAACGTATCACAGAAAATATTTTATAAGACTCGTTAGAAATATCAGAAAAGGCTCGCAAAACATATCACAAAAGGCTCGCTAGCCGTATTTCTGGCGACAATCGTAAATGAAACTTTGACTGCCACAAACTGAACGACATATGATTCATATTGCTATCGTTTCCCGATGCGGTTGCGAGAGTTTCGTCGGGTAAACTCTCGCAATTCACCAGTTTGTGATATCATTTGCGACAGTTTGGTCCGCTGGGAAGAGAGAGAGACACACAGACAGTCAGGCAGACAGATTGAAAAGAATACCTGCAGCCTCGCAGACTGACACACAGGTAGAGACAGTAAGGTAGATATACAGACTGACAGACATGCAGACACAGAGACAGACAGGCAGATATACAGACAGACAGACATGCAGACACAGAGACAGGCAGACGGGAAGACTGTCGGACGCACGGGCAGAGAGAGAGAGGCAGACAAGCAGACAGACAGACAGATAGGAAAACAGGCAGACAGACACGCAGACCCACAGACTCGCAGACTTACAGACACACAGGAAGAGAGAGAGAGATACACAGACAGGCAGGACGACAGATAGGAACGAATACCTACAGCTTCGCAGACAGACCTACAGTTATACAGACAGACAGACATGCAGACACAGAGACAGGCAGACGGGAAGACTGTCGGACTGTCGGACTGACAGACAGATATACACACAGACAGACATGCAGACAGAGAGACAATCAGACGCTCAGACAGACAGACGCACGGGCAGAAAGAAAGAGGCAGACAAGCTGACAGACAGAGAGATAGGAAAACAGGCAGACAGGCGGACAGATAGGAAAACAGGCAGTCAGACACGCAGACCCACAGACTCGCAGACATACAGACACACAGGAAGAGTGAGATACACAGACAGACAGACAGACAGATAGGCAGGAGTACCTATAGCCTCTCAGACAGAGAGAGAGAGAGAGGGAGAGAGACATACAAAGATAGGGAGAGAGAGAGAGACAGACAAACAGGAAGACACACCGGCAAACAGATAGGTAGATATGCAGACAGACACGCTGACCCACAGACTCGCAGACATACAAACACACAGGAAGAGAGAGAGACACACAGACAGTCAGGCAGACAGATTGAAAAGAATACCTGCAGCCTCGCAGACTGACACACA
This sequence comes from Drosophila lacicola, assembly GCA_035045355.1. Classification (NCBI taxonomy): domain Eukaryota; kingdom Metazoa; phylum Arthropoda; class Insecta; order Diptera; family Drosophilidae; genus Drosophila; species Drosophila lacicola. The sequence continues at coordinate 2,286,172 of JAWNPB010000351.1, read as the reverse complement.
GGTACACACAGTAAGGTAGATATACAGACTGACAGACATGCAGACACAGAGACAGACAGGCAGATATACAGACAGACAGACATGCAGACACAAAGACAGGCAGACGGGAAGACTGTCGGACAAACAGGAAGACAGACCGGCAAACAGATAGGTAGATATGCAGACAGACACGCTGACCCACAGACTCGCAGACATACAGACACACAGGAAGAGAGAGAGACACACAGACAGTCAGGCAGACAGATTGAAAAGAATACCTGCAGCCTCGCAGACTGACACACAGGTAGAGACAGTAAGGTAGATATACAGACTGACAGACATGCAGACACAGATACAGACAGGCAGATATACAGACAGACAGACATGCAGACACAGAGACAGGCAGACGGGAAGACTGTCGGACGCACGGGCAGAGAGAGAGAGGCAGACAAGCAGACAGACAGACAGATAGGAAAACAGGCAGACAGACACGCAGACCCACAGACTCGCAGACATACAGACACACAGGAAGAGAGAGAGAGATACACAGACAGGCAGGACGACAGATAGGAACGAATACCTACAGCTTCGCAGACAGACCTACAGTTATACAGACAGACAGACATGCAGACACAGAGACAGGCAGACGGGAAGACTGTCGGACGCACGGGCAGAAAGAGAGAGGCAGACAAGCTGACAGACAGACAGATAGGAAAACAGGCAGACAGACAGACAGATAGGAAAACAGGCAGTCAGACACGCAGACCCACAGACTCGCAGACATACAGACACACAGGAAGAGAGAGAGAGATACACAGACAGGCAGGAAGACTGATAGGAAGGAATACCTACAGCTTCGCAGACAGACACACCGGCAGAGACAGACAGACAGATATACACACAGACAGACATGCAGACATGCAGACATGCAGACAGAGAGACAATCAGACGCTCAGACAGACAGACGCACGGGCAGAAAGAAAGAGGCAGACAAGCTGACAGACAGACAGATAGGAAAACAGGCAGACAGGCGGACAGATAGGAAAACAGGCAGTCAGACACGCCGACCCACAGACTCGCAGACATACAGACACACAGGAAGAGTGAGATACACAGACAGACAGACAGACAGATAGGCAGGAGTACCTATAGCCTCTCAGACAGAGAGAGAGAGGGAGAGAGACATACAAAGATAGGGAGAGAGAGAGAGAGACAGACAAACAGGAAGACACACCGGCAAACAGATAGGTAGATATGCAGACAGACACGCTGACCCACAGACTCGCAGACATACAAACACACAGGATGAGAGAGAGACACGCAGACAGTCAGGCAGACAGATTGAAAAGAATACCTGCAGCCTCGCAGACTGACACACAGGTAGAGACAGTAAGGTAGATATACAGACTGACAGACATGCAGACACAGAGACAGACAGGCAGATATACAGACAGACAGACATGCAGACACAGAGACAGGCAGACGGGAAGACTGTCGGACGCACGGGCAGAGAGAGAGAGTTAGGCAGACAAGCAGACAGACAGACAGATAGGAAAACAGGCAGACAGATACGCAGACTCACAGACTCGCAGACATACAGACACACAGGAAGAGAGAGAGAGATACACAGACAGGCAGGACGACAGATAGGAGCGAATACCTACAGCTTCGCAGACAGACACACCGGCAGAGACAGACAGACAGATATAGACACAGACAGACATGCAGACATGCAGACAGAGAGACAATCAGACGCTCAGACAGACAGACGCACGGGCAGAAAGAGAGAGGCAGACAAGCTGACAGACAGACAGATAGGAAAACAGGCAGACAGACAGACAGATAGGAAAACAGGCAGTCAGACACGCAGACCCACAGACTCGCAGACATACAGACACACAGGAAGAGAGAGAGAGATACACAGACAGGCAGGAAGACTGATAGGAAGGAATACCTACAGCTTCGCAGACAGACACACCGGCAGAGACAGACAGACAGATATACACACAGACAGACATGCAGACAGAGAGACAATCAGACGCTCAGACAGACAGACACACGGGCAGAAAGAAAGAGGCAGACAAGCTGACAGACAGACAGATAGGAAAACAGGCAGACAGACGGACAGATAGGAAAACAGGCAGTCAGACACGCAGACCCACAGACTCGCAGACATACAGACACACAGGAAGAGTGAGATACACAGACAGACAGACAGACAGATAGGCTGGAGTACCTATAGGCTCTCAGACAGCGAGAGAGAGAGAGAGAGAGAGGGAGAGAGAGAGAGAAAGATAGGGAGAGAGAGAGAGAGACAGACAAACAGGAAGACAGACCGGCAAACAAATAGGTAGATATGCAGACAGACACGCTGACCCACAGACTCGCAGACATACAGACACACAGGAAGAGAGAGAGAGACACACAGACAGTCAGGCAGACAGATTGAAAAGAATACCTGCAGCCTCGCAGACTGACACACAGGTAGATACAGTAATAGACAGTAGTAGACAGACTGATAGACATGCAGACACAGAGACAGACAGGCAGATATACAGACAGACAGACATGCAGACACAGAGATAGGCAGACGGGAAGACTGTCGGACGCACGGGCAGAGAGAGAGAGGCAGACAAGCAGACAGACAGACAGATAGGAAAACAGGCAGACAGACACGCAGACCCACAGACTCGCAGACATACAGACACACAGGAAGAGAGAGAGAGATACACAGACAGGCAGGACGACAGATAGGAACGAATACCTACAGCTTCGCAGACAGACCTACAGTTATACAGACAGACAGACATGCAGACATGCAGACAGAGAGACAATCAGACGCTCAGACAGACAGACGCACGGGCAGAAAGAAAGAGGCAGACAAGCTGACAGACAGACAGATAGGAAAACAGGCAGACAGACGGAAAGATAGGAAAACAGGCAGTCAGACACGCAGACCCACAGACTCGCAGACATACAGACACACAGGAAGAGTGAGATACACAGACAGACAGACAGACAGATAGGCAGGAGTACCTATAGCCTCTCAGACAGAGAGAGAGAGCGAGAGAGAGAGAGAGAGAGAGAGAGAGAGAGATGGAGAGAGGGAGAGAGAGAGAGAAAGATAGGGAGAGAGAGAGAGACAGACAAACAGGAAGACAGACCGGCAAACATATAGGTAGATATGCAGACAGACACGCTGACCCACAGACTCGCAGACATACAGACACGCAGGAAGAGAGAGAGACACACAGACAGTCAGGCAGACAGATTGAAAAGAATACCTGCAGCCTCGCAGACTGACACACAGGTAGAGACAGTAAGGTAGATATACAGACTGACAGAAATGCAGACACAGAGACAGACAGGCAGATATACAGACAGACAGACATGCAGACACAGAGACAGGCACAGAGACGGGAAGACTGTCGGACGCACGGGCAGAGAGAGAGAGGCAGACAAGCAGACAGACAGACAGATAGGAAAACAGGCAGACAGACACGCAGACCCACAGACACAGACAGGCAGACAGACAGACAGATAGGAAAACAGGCCGTCAGACACGCAGACCCACAGACTCGCAGACATACAGACACACAGGAAGAGAGAGAGAGATACACAGACAGGCAGGCAGACTGATAGGAAGGAATACCTACAGCTTCGCAGACAGACACACCGGCAGAGACAGACGGACAGATATACACACAGACAGACATGCAGACATGCAGACAGAGAGACAATCAGACGCTCAGACAGACAGACGCACGGGCAGAAAGAGAGAGGCAGATAAGCTGACAGACAGACAGATAGGAAAACAGACAGACAGACAGACAGATAGGAAAACAGGCAGTCAGACACGCAGACCCACAGACTCGCAGACATACAGACACACAGGAAGAGTGAGATACACAGACAGACAGACAGACAGATAAGCAGGAGTACCTATAGCCTCTCAGACAGAGAGAGAGAGAGAGAGAGAGAGAGAGAGAGAGAGAGAGAGAGAGAGAGAGAGAGAGATGGAGAGAGAGAGAGAGAGAGAGAGAGAGAAAGATAGGGAGAGAGAGAGAGACAGACAAACAGGAAGACAGACCGGCAAACAGATAGGTAGATATGCAGACAGACACGCTGACCCACAGACTCGCAGACATACAGACACGCAGGAAGAGAGAGAGACACACAGACAGTCAGGCAGACAGATTGAAAAGAATACCTGCAGCCTCGCAGACTGACACACAGGTAGAGACAGTAAGGTAGATATACAGACTGACAGAAATGCAGACACAGAGACAGACAGGCAGATATACAGACAGACAGACATGCAGACACAGAGACAGGCAGACTGTCGGACGCACGGGCAGAAAGAGAGAGAGGCAGAGAAGCAGACAGACAGACAGATAGGAAAACAGGCAGACAGCCAGACAGATAGGAAAACAGTCAAACAGACACGCAGATCCGCAGACCTGCAGACATACAGACACACACAGACAGGCAGGAAGACTGATAGGAAGGAATACCTACAGCTTCGCAGACAGACACACCGGCAGAGACAGACAGCCAGATATACACACAGGCAGACATGCAGACATGCAGACAGAGAGACAATCAGACGCTCAGACAGACAGACGCAGGGCCAGAAAGAGAGAGGCAGACAAGCTGACAGACAGACAGATAGGAAAACAGGCAGACAGACAGCCAGGTAGGAAAACAGGCAGTCAGACACGGGACGCACACGAAGAGTGAGATACACAGACAGACAGACAGGCAGATAGGCAGGAGTACCTATAGCCTCTCAGACAGAGAGAAAGAGAGAGAGAGAGAGAGGGAGAGAGAGAGAGAAAGATAGGGAGAGAGAGAGAGACAGACAAACAGGAAGACAGACCGGCAAATAGATAGGTAGATATGCAGACAGACACGCTGATCCAAAGACTCGCAGAAGAGAGAGAGAGATACACAGATAGGCAGGAAGACTGATAGGAAGGAATACCTACAGCTTCGCAGACAGACACACCGGCAGAGACAGACAGACAGATATACACACAGACAGACATGCAGACATGCAGACAGAGAGACAATCAGACGCTCAGACAGACTGACGCACGGGCAGAAAGAAAGAGGCAGAAAAGCTGACAGACAGACAGATAGGAAAACAGGCAGACAGACAGACAGATAGGAAAACAGGCAGTCAGACACGCAGACTCACAGGAAGAGTGAGATACACAGACAGTCAGATAGGCAGGAGTACCTATAGCCTCACAGACAGAGAGAGAGAGAGATGGAGATACAGAGAGAGAGAGAGAGAGAGAGAGAGAGAGAGAGAGAGAGAGAGAGAGAGAGAGAGAGATAGAGAGGCAGGCAGACCGAACGGCACACAGATAGGAAAACAGGCAGACAGACACGCAGATCCGCAGACTTGCAGAGATACCGGAATAGAGAGAGAAAGACACTCAGACAGGTAGGTATATGCAGACAGACACGCAGACATACAGACACACAGGAAGAGAGAGTGACACACAGACAGTCAGGCAAACAGATAGACAGGAATTCCTGCAGCCTCGCAGACTGACACACAGGTAAGGTAGATATACAGACTGACAGACATGCAGACACAGAGACAGACAGGCAGATATACAGACAGACAGACATGCAGACACAGAGACAGGCAGACGGGAAGACTGTCGGACGCACGGGCAGAAAGAGAGAGGCAGACAAGCTGACAGACAGACAGATAGGAAAACAGACAGACAGACACGCAGACCCACAGACTCGCAGACATACAGACACACAGGAAGAGAGAGAGAGAGAGATACACAGACAGGCAGGAAGACAGATAGGAACGAATACCTACAGCTTCGCAGACAGACACACCGGCAGATACAGACAGACAGATATACACACAGACAGACATGCAGACATGCAGACAGAGAGACAATCAGACGTACGGGCAGAAAGAGAGAGGCAGACAAGCTGACAGACAGACAGATAGGAAAACAGGCAGACAGACAGACAGATAGGAAAACAGGCAGTCAGACACGCAGACCCACAGACTCGCAGACATACAGACACACAAGAAAGAGAGAGAGAGAGATACACAGACAGGCAGGAAGACTGATAGGAAGGAATACCTACAGCTTCGCAGACAGACACACCGGCAGAGACAGACAGACAGATATACACACAGACAGACATGCAGACATGCAGACAGAGAGACAATCAGACACTTAGACAGACAGACGTACGGGCAGAAAGAAAGAGGCAGACAAGCTGACGGACAAACAGATAAGAAAACAGGCAGTCAGACACGCAGACCCACAGACTCGCAGACATACAGACACACAAGAAGAGAGAGAGAGAGATACACAGATAGGCAGGAAGACAGATAGGAACGAATACCTACAGCTTCGCAGACAGAGACACCGGCAGATACAGACAGACAGATATACACACAGACAGACATGCAGACATGCAGACAGAGAGACAATCAGACGTACGGGCAGAAAGAGAGAGGCAGACAAGCTGACAGACAGACAGATAGGAAAACAGGCAGACAGACGGACAGATAGGAAAACAGGCAGTCAGACACGCAGACCCAAAGACTCGCAGGCATACAGACACACAGGAAGAGTGAGATACACAGACAGACAGATAGGCAGGAGTACCTATAGCCTCTCAGACAGAGAGAGAGAGAGAGAGAGAGGGAGAGAGAGAGAGAAAGATAGGGAGAGAGAGAGAGACAGACAAACAGGAAGACAGACCGGCAAATAGATAGGTAGATATGCAGACAGCCACGCTGATCCAAAGACTCGCAGAAGAGAGAGAGAGATACACAGACAGGCAGGAAGACTGATAGGAAGGAATACCTACAGCTTCGCAGACAGACACACCGGCAGAGACAGACAGAGAGATATACACACAGACAGACATGCAGACATGCAGACAGAGAGACAATCAGACGCTCAGACAGACAGACGCACGGGCAGAAAGAAAGAGGCAGACAAGCTGACAGACAGACAGATAGGAAAACAGGCAGACAGACGGACAGATAGGAAAACAGGCAGTCAGACCCACAGACTCGCAGACATACAGACACACAGGAAGAGAGAGATACACAGACAGACAGATAGGCAGGAGTACCTATAGCCTCTCAGACAGAGAGAGAGAGAGAGAGAGGGAGAGAGAGAGAGAAAGATAGGGAGAGAGAGAGAGACAGACAAACAGGAAGACAGACCGGCAAACAGATAGGTAGATATGCAGACAGACACGCTGACCCACAAACTCGCAGACATACAGACACACAGGAAGAGAGAGAGACACACAGACAGTCAGGCAGACAGATTGAAAAGAATTCCTGCAGCCTCGCAGACTGACACACAGGTAGAGACAGTAAGGTAGATATACAGACTGACAGACATGCAGACACAGAGACAGACAGGCAGATATACAAACAGACAGACATGCAGACACAGAGACAGGCAGACGGGAAGACTGTCGGACGCACGGGCAGAGAGAGAGAGGCAGACAAGCAGACAGACCGACAGACAGATAGGAAAACAGGCCGTCAGACACGCAGACCCACAGACCTGCAGACATACAGACACACAGGAAGAGAGAGAGAGATACACAGACAGGCAGGAAGACTGATAGGAAGGAATACCTACAGCTTCGCAGACAGACACACCGGCAGAGACAGACAGACAGATATACACACAGACAGACATGCAGACATGCAGACAGAGAGACAATCAGACGCTCAGACAGACAGACGCACGGGCAGAAAGAAAGAGGCAGACAAGCTGACAGACAGACAGATAGGAAAACAGGCAGACAGACGGAAAGATAGGAAAACAGGCAGTCAGACACGCAGACCCACAGACTCGCAGACATACAGACACACAGGAAGAGTGAGATACACAGACAGACAGACAGACAGATAGGCAGGAGTACCTAAAGCCTCTCAGACACAGAGAGAGAGAGAGAGAGAGAGAGAGGGAGAGAGAGAGAGAAAGATAGGGAGAGAGAGAGAGAGACAGACAAACAGGAAGACAGACCGGCAAACAGATAGGTAGATATGCAGACAGACACGCTGACCCACAGACTCGCAGACATACAGGCACACAGGAAGAGAGAGAGACACACAGTCAGTCAGGCAACCAGATACACAGGAATACCTGCAGCCTCGCAGACTGACACACAGGTAGAGACAGTAAGGTAGATATACAGACTGACAGACATGAAGACACAGAGACAGACAGGCAGATATACAGACAGACAGACATGCAGACACAGAGACAGGCAAACGGGAAGACTGTCGGACGCACGGGCAGTGAGAGAGAGGCAGACAAGCAGACAGACAGACAGATAGGAAAACAGGCAGACAGCCAGACAGATAGGAAAACAGTCAAACAGACACGCAGATCCGCAGACCTGCAGACATACAGACACACAGGAAGAGAGAGAGAGATACACAGACAGGCAGGAAGACTGATAGGAAGGAATACCTACAGCTTCGCAGACAGACACACCGGCAGAGACAGACAGAAACATATACACACAGACGAATATGCAGACATGCAGACAGAGAGACAATCAGACGCTCAGACAGACAGACGCACGGGCAGAAAGAGAGACGCAGACAAGCTGACAGACGGACAGATAGGAAAACAGGCAGACAGACAGGCAGATAGGAAAGCAGGCAGTCAGACACGCAGACCCACAGACTCGCAGACATACAGACACACAGGAAGAGTGAGATACACAGACAGACAGACAGACAGATAGGCAGGAGTACCTATAGCCTCTCATACAGAGAGAGAGAGAGAGAGAGAGAGAGAGAGAGAGAGAGAGAGAGAGAGAGAGAGAGAGAGAGAGAGAGAGAGAGAGAGAGAGAGACAGACAGACAGGAAGACAGACCGGCAAACAGATAGGTAGATATGCAGACAGACACGCTGACCCACAGACTCGCAGACATACAGACACACAGGAAGAGAGAGAGACACACAGACGGTCAGGCAGACAGATTGAAAAGAATACCTGCAGCCTGGCAGACTGACACATAGGTAGAGACAGTAAGGTAGATATACAGACTGACAGATATGCAGACACAGAGACAGACAGGCAGATATACAGACAGACAGACATGCAGACACAGAGACAGGCAGACGGGAAGACTGTCGGACGCACGGGCAGAGAGAGAGAGAGAGGCAGACAAGCAGACAGACAGACAGATAGGAAAACAGGCAGACAGCCAGACAGATAGGAAAACAGTCAAACAGACACGCAGATCCGCAGACCTGCAGACATACAGACACACAGGAAGAGAGAGAGAGATACACAGACAGGCAGGAAGACTGATAGGAAGGAATACCTACAGCTTCGCAGACAGACACACATACAGACACACAGGAAGAGAGAGAGACACACAGACAGTCAGGCAGACAGATAGACAGGAATACCTACAGCCTCTCAGACAGAGAGAGAGAGAGAGAGAGAGAGAGGGAGAGAGAGAGAGAGAGAGAGAGAGAGAGAGAGAGAGAGAGAGAGAGAGAGAGAGAGAGAGAGAGAGAGAGAGAGAGAGAGAGAGAGAGAGAGAGAGAGAGAGGGAGAGAGAGAGAGAGAGACAGACAGACAGGAAGACAGACCGGCAAACAGATAGGTAGATATGCAGACAGACACGCTGACCCACAGACTCGCAGACATACAGACACACAGGAAGAGAGAGAGACACACAGACGGTCAGGCAGACAGATTGAAAAGAATACCTGCAGCCTGGCAGACTGACACATAGGTAGAGACAGTAAGGTAGATATACAGACTGACAGATATGCAGACACAGAGACAGACAGGCAGATATACAGACAGACAGACATGCAGACACAGAGACAGGCAGACGGGAAGACTGTCGGACGCACGGGCAGAGAGAGAGAGAGGCAGACAAGCAGACAGACAGACAGATAGGAAAACAGGCAGACAGCCAGACAGATAGGAAAACAGTCAAACAGACACGCAGATCCGCAGACCTGCAGACATACAGACACACAGGAAGAGAGAGAGAGATACACAGACAGGCAGGAAGACTGATAGGAAGGAATACCTACAGCTTCGCAGACAGACACACATACAGACACACAGGAAGAGAGAGAGACACACAGACAGTCAGGCAGACAGATAGACAGGAATACCTACAGCCTCTCAGACAGAGAGAGAGAGAGAGAGAGAGAGAGGGGAGAGAGAGAGAGAGAGAGGGAGAGAGAGAGAGAGAGAGAGAGAGAGAGAGAGAGAGAGAGAGAGAGAACCCGCACACACGCTGGCAGGCAGACGGGCAGACTGTCTGGCGCAATGGCAGAAAGAGAGAAGGACAAGCATACAGACACACAGATAGGAGCTCAGGTAGACAGATAGGAAAACAGGCAGACAAACACGCTGACCCACACACTCGCAGACATAAACGATGAGAACGAGACACGTGCACAGTTTGGCAGACAGATACACAGGAATACCTACAGCCTCGCAGACAGACACACCAGCAGAGACAGACAGGCCGATATACAGTGAGACAGGCATACAAACAGAGATGCACACAGATAGACAGACAGAATGGCAGAAAAATTGACTCGCAGACAGTCAGACGTACGGGCAGAGACAGAGACAGATAGGCAGACAGACAGGCAGACCGAGCGGCACACAGATAGGAAAACAGGCAGACAGACACGCAGATCCACAGACTTGCAGACATACCGGAAGAGAGAGAGAGACACAGAGACAGGTAGGTATATATGCAGACAGACACGCAGACATACAGACACACAGGAAGAGAGAGTGACACACAGACAGTCAGGCAAACAGAAAGACAGAAATACCTGCAGCCTCGCAGACTGACACACAGGTAGAGACAGTAAGGTAGATATACAGACTGACAGACATGCAGACACAGAGACAGACAGGCAGATATACAGACAGACAGACATGCAGACACAGAGACAGGCAGACGGGAAGACTGTCGGACTCACGGGCAGAGAGAGAGAGGCAGACAAGCAGACAGATAGGAAAATAGGCAGACTTTTTTTTTTTTTTTTTTTTTTTTTTGTGTTACGTGTTAAAATTCTTTTATTTAAGGCTTATCTTCTGTTACTATTGCTTAGCAACTTTTATCAGCGTGTGTTGATTAATGAAAGCTTAAGTTAAATATTTACATAGTGTGTGTTTATGTACATGTTATTTTGCTTCATTAGAGGCGGCGTTTGGCCAGGTCTATTGGATATGACTAATAAAATAATAGGGAGACAGCCAGACAGATAGGAAAACAGTCAAACAAAAACGCAGATCCGCAGACCTGCAGACATACAGACACACAGGAAGAGAGAGAGAGATACACAGACAGGCAGGAAGACTGATAGGAAGGAATACCTACAGCTTCGCAGACAGACACACCGGCAGAGACAGACAGACAGATATACACACAGACAGACATGCAGACATGCAGACAGAGAGACAATCAGACGCTCAGACAGACAGACAAGACAGACGCAGACAAGCTGACAGACAAACAGATAGGAAAACAGGCAGACAGACAGACAGATAGGAAAACAGGCAGTCAGACACGCAGACCCACAGACTCGCAAACATACAGACACACAGGAAGAGTGAGATACACAGACATACAGACAGATAGGCAGGAGTACATAGCCTCTCAGACAGAGAGAAAGAGAGAGATGGAGAGGGGGAGAGAGAGAGAGGCAGACAAACAGGAAGACAGACCGGCAAACAGATAGGTAGATATGCAGACAGACACGCTGACCCACAGACTCACAGACATACAGACACACAGGAAGAGAGAGAGACACACAGACAGTCAGGCAGACAGATAGTCAGGAATACCTGCAGCCTCGCAGACTGACACACAGGTAGGCAGACTGACAGACAGGCAGATATACAGACAGACAGACATGCAGACACAGAGACAGGCAGACGGGAAGACTGTCGGACGCACGGGCAGAGAGAGAGAGGCAGACAAGCAGACAGACAGACAGATAGGAAAACAGGCAGACAGCCAGACAGATAGGAAAACAGTCAAACAGACACGCAGATCCGCAGACGTGCAGACATACAGACACACAGGAAGAGAGAGAGAGATACACAGACAGGCAGGAAGACTGATAGGAAGGAATACCTACAGCCTCGCAGACAGACACACCAGCAAAGACAGACAGGCCGATATACAGTGAGACAGGCAGACAAACAGAGATGCACACAGGTACACAGACAGAATGGCAGAAAAATTGACTCACAGACAGTCAGACGTACGGGCAGAGACAGAGACAGATAGGCAGACAGACAGGCAGACAGACAGGCAGACCGAACGGCACACAGATAGGAAAGCAGGCAGACAGACACGCAGATCCACAGACTTGCAGACATATGCAGACAGACACGCAGACATACAGACACACAGGAAGAGAGAGTGACACACAGACATTCAGGCAAACAGATAGACAGGAATACCTGCAGCCTCGCAGACTGACACACAGGTAGGCAGACTGACAGACAGGCAGATATACAGACATGCAGACACAGAGACAGGCAGACGGGAAGACTGTCGGACGCACGGGCAGAGAGAGAGAGGCAGACAAGCAGACAGACAGACAGATAGGAAAACAGTCAAACAGACAGACACGCAGATCCACAGTCTTGCAGACATACCGGAAGAGAGAGAGAGCGACACACAGACAGGTAGGTATATATGCAGACAGACACGCAGACATACAGACACACAGAAAGAGAGAGTGACACACAGACAGTCAGGCAAACAGATAGACAGGAATACCTGCAGCCTCGCAGACTGACACACAGGTAGAGACAGTAAGGTAGATATACAGACTGACAGACATGCAGACACAGAGACAGACAGGCAGATATACAGACAGACAGACATGCAGACACAGAGACAGGCAGACGGGAAGACTGTCGGACGCACGGGCAGAGAGAGAGAGAGGCAGACAAGCAGACAGACAGACAGATAGGAAAACAGGCAGACAGCCAGACAGATAGGAAAACAGTCAAACAGACACGCAGATCCGCAGACCTGCAGACATACAGACACACAGGAAGAGAGAGAGAGATACACAGACAGGCAGGAAGACTGATAGGAAGGAATACCTACAGCTTCGCAGACAGACACACTGGCAGAGACAGACGGACAGATATACACACAGACAGACATGCAGACATGCAGACAGAGAGACAATCAGACGCTCAGACAGACAGACGAACGGGCAGAAAGAGAGAGGCAGTCAAGCTGACAGACAGACAGATAGGAAAACAGGCAGACAGACAGACAGATAGGAAAACAGGCAGTCAGACAGACAGACAGACAGATAGGCAGGAGTACCTATAGCCTCACAGACAGAGAGATAGAGAGAAAAAAAGAGAGAGAGAGAGAAAGATAGGGAGAGAGAGAGAGACAGACAAACAGGAAGACAGACCGGCAAACAGATAGGTAGATATGCAGACAGACACGCTGACCCACAGACTCGCAGACATACAGACACACAGGAAGAGAGAGAGAGACACACAGACAGTCAGGCAGACAGATAGACAGGAATACCTACAGCCTCTCACACAGAGAGAGAGAGAGAGAGAGAGAGAGAGAGAGAGAGAGAGTGAGAGAGAGAGAGAGAGAGAGAGACAGAGAGAGAGAGAGAGAGAGAGAGAGAGAGAGGGAGAGAGAGAGACCCGCACACATGCTGGCAGGCTGACGGCCAGACTGTCTGGCGCAATGGCAGAAAGATAGACGGACAAGCATACATGAGATGAGAACGAGACACGTACACAGTTTGGCAGACAGATACACAGGAATACCTACAGCCTCGCAGACAGACACACCAGCAGATACAGACAGGCCGATATACAGTGAGACAGGCATACAAAATGAGATGCACACAGATAGACGGACAGAATGGCAGAAAAATTGACTCGCAGACAGTCAGACGTACGGGCAGAGACAGAGACAGATAGGCAGACAGACAGGCAGACCGAGCGGCAAACAGATAGGAAAACAGGCAGACAGACACGCAGATCCACAGACTAGCAGACATACCGGAAGAGAGAGAGACACACAGACAGGTAGGTATATATGCAGACAGACACGCAGACATACAGACACACAGGAAGAGAGAGTGACACACATACAGTCAGGCAAACAGATAGACAGGAATACCTGCAGCCTCGCAGACTGACACACAGGTAGGCAGACTGACAGACAGGCAGATATACAGACATGCAGACACAGAGACAGGCAGACGGGAAGACTGTCGGTCGCACGGGCAGAGAGAGAGGCAGACAAGCAGACAGACAGACAGATAGGAAAACAGTCAAACAGACACGCAGATCCGCAGACCTGCAGACATGCAGACACACAGGAAGAGAGAGAGAGATACACAGACAGGCAGGAAGACTGATAGGAAGGAATACCTACAGCTTCGCAGACAGACACACCGGCAGAGACAAACAGACAGATATACACACAGACAGACATGCAGACATGCAGACAGAGAGACAATCAGACGCTCAGACAGACAGACGCACGGGCAGAAAGAGAGACGCAGACAAGCTGACAGACAGACTCGCAAACATACAGACACACAGAAAGAGTGAGATACACAGACATTAAGACAGATAGGCAGGAGTACCTATAGCCTCTCAGACAGAGAGAGAGAGAGAGAGAGAGAGAGGGAGAGGGGGAGAGAGAGAGAGAGAAAGATAGGGAGAGAGAGAGAGGCAGACAAACAGGAAGACAGACCGGCAAACAGATAGGTAGATATGCAGACAGATACGCTGACCCACAGACTCGCAGACTTACAGACACACAGGAAGAGAGAGATACACAGACAGGGAGGAAGACTGATAGGAAGGATTACCTACAGCTACAGCTACAGCTACAGACACACCGGCCGAGGCAGACGGACAGATATACACACAGACAGACATGCAGACATGCAGACAGAGAGACAATCAGACGCTCAGACAGACAGACGAACGGGCAGAAAGAGAGAGGCAGACAAGCTGACAGACAGACAGATAGGAAAACAGGCAGACAGACAGACAGATAGGAAAACAGGCAGTCAGACACGCAGACCCACAGGAAGAGTGAGATACACAGACAGACAGACAGACAGATAGGCAGGAGTACCTATAGCCTCACAGACAGAGAGATAGAGAGAAAAAAAGAGAGAGAGAGAGAGAGAGAGAGAGAAAGATAGGGAGAGAGAGAGAGACAGACAAACAGGAAGACAGACCAGCAAACAGATAGGTAGATATGCAGACAGACACGCTGACCCACAGACTCGCAGACATACAGACACACAGGAAGAGAGAGAGAGACACACAGACAGTCAGGCAGACAGATAGACAGGAATACCTACAGCCTCTCAGACAGAGAGAGAGAGAGAGAGAGAGAGAGAGAGAGAGGGGAGAGAGAGCGAGAGAGAGTGAGAGAGAGTGAGAGAGAGAGAGAGAGAGAGAGAGAGAGAGAGAGAGAGAGAGACCAGGCACACATGCTGGCAGGCTGACGGGCAGACTGTCTGGCGCAATGGCAGAAAGATAGACGGACAAGCATACAGACACACAGATAGGAGCTCAGGGAGACAGATAGGAAAACAGGCAGACAAACACGCTGACCCACACACTCGCAGACATAAACGATGAGAACGAGACA
This sequence comes from Drosophila lacicola, assembly GCA_035045355.1. Lineage (NCBI taxonomy): Eukaryota > Metazoa > Arthropoda > Insecta > Diptera > Drosophilidae > Drosophila > Drosophila lacicola. Next base: position 2,270,487 of record JAWNPB010000351.1, on the reverse strand, counting down.
CGTACACAGTTTGGCAGACAGATACACAGGAATACCTACAGCCTCGCAGACAGACACACAGGTAGGCAGACTGACAGACAGGCAGATATACAGACAGACAGACATGCAGACACAGAGACAGGCAGACGGGAAGACTGTCGGACGCACGGGCAGAGAGAGAGAGGCAGACAAGCAAACAGACAGACAGATAGGAAAATAGGCAGATTTTTTTTTTTTTTTTTTTTTTTACGTGTTTAAATTCTTTTATTTAAGGCTAATCTTCTGTTACTATTGCTTAGCAACTTTTATCAGCGTGTGTTGATTAATGAAAGCTTAAGTTAAATATTTACATAGTGTGTGTTTATGTACATGTTATTTTGCTTCATTAAAGGCGGCGTTTGGCCAGGTCTATTGGATATGACTAATAAAATAATAGGCAGACAGCCAGACAGGTAGGAAAACAAAAACGCAGATCCGCAGACCTGCAGACATACAGACACACAGGAAGAGAGAGAGAGATACACAGACAGGCAGGAAGACTGATAGAAAGGAATACCTACAGCTTCGCAGACAGACACACCGGCAGAGACAGACAGACAGATATACACACAGACAGACATGCAGACATGTAGACAGAGAGACAATCAGACGCTCAGACAGACAGACGCACGGGCTGAAAGAGAGACGCAGACAAGCTGACAGACAGACAGATAGGAAAACAGGCAGACTGACAGACAGATAGGAAAACAGGCAGTCAGACACGCAGACCCACAGACTCGCAAACATACAGACACACAGGAAGAGTGAAATACACAGACATACAGACAGATAGGCAGGAGTACCTATAGCCTCTCAGACAGAGAGAGAGAGAGAGAGAGAGGCAGAGGGGGAGAGAGAGAGAGAGAGAGAGAGAGACAGAGAGATAGAGAGATAGAGAGAGAGAGAGAGTGTGTGTGAGAGAGAGAGAGAGAGAGAGAGAGAGAGAGAGAGAGAGAGAGAGAGAGAGAGAGAGAGAGAGAGAGGGAGAGAGAGAGACCCGCACACACGCTGGCAGGCAGATGGGCAGACTGTCCGGCGCAATGGCAGAAAGATAGACGGACAAGCATACAGACACACAGATAGGAGCTCAGGCAGACAGATAGGAAAACAGGCAGACAAACATGCTGACCCACACACTTGCAGACATACACGATGAGTACGAGACACGTACACAGTTATGCAGACAGATACACAGGAATACCTACAGCCTCTCAGACAGAGAGAGAGAGAGAGAGAAAGAGAGAGAGAGAGGGGGAGAGAGAGCGAGAGAGAGTGAGAGAGAGTGAGAGAGAGAGAGAGAGAGAGGGAGAGAGAGAGACCAGGCACACATGCTGGCAGGCTGACGGGCAGACTGTCTGGCGCAATGGCAGAAAGATAGACGGACAAGCATACAGACACACAGATAGGAGCTCAGGGAGACAGATAGGAAAACAGGCAGACAAACACGCTGACCCACACACTCGCAGACATAAACGATGAGAACGAGACACGTACACAGTTTGGCAGACAGATACACAGGAATACCTACAGCCTCGCAGACAGACACACAGGTAGGCAGACTGACAGACAGGCAGATATACAGACAGACAGACATGCAGACACAGAGACAGGCAGACGGGAAGACTGTCGGACGCACGGGCAGAGAGAGAGAGGCAGACAAGCAAACAGACAGACAGATAGGAAAATAGGCAGATTTTTTTTTTTTTTTTTTTTTTTACGTGTTTAAATTCTTTTATTTAAAGCTAATCTTCTGTTACTATTGCTTAGCAACTTTTATCAGCGTGTGTTGATTAATGAAAGCTTAAGTTAAATATTTACATAGTGTGTGTTTATGTACATGTTATTTTGCTTCATTAAAGGCGGCGTTTGGCCAGGTCTATTGGATATGACTAATAAAATAATAGGCAGACAGCCAGACAGGTAGGAAAACAAAAACGCAGACAGATAGGAAAACAGGCAGTCAGACACGCAGACCCACAGGAAGACTGAGAGACTGCAGGTATTCCTGTCTATCTGTTTGCCTGGCTGTCTGTGTGTCAGTCTCTCTTCCGGTATGTCTGCAAGTCTGTGGATCTGCGTGTCTGTCTGCCTGTTTTCCTATCTGTGTACCGCTCGGTCTGCCTGTCTGTCTGCCTATCTGTCTCTGTCTCTGCCCGTACGTCTGACTGTCTGCGAGTCAATTTTTCTGCCATTCTGTCCGTCTATCTGTGTGCATCTCATTTTGTATGCCTGTCTCACTGTATATCGGCCTGTCTGTCTCTGCTGGTGTGTCTGTCTGCGAGGCTGTAGGTATTCCTGTGTATCTGTCTGCCAAACTGTGTACGTGTCTCGTTCTCATCGTTTATGTCTGCGAGTGTGTGGGTCAGCGTGTTTGTCTGCCTGTTTTCCTATCTGTCTGCCTGAGCTCCTATCTGTGTGTCTGTATGCTTGTCCGTCTATCTTTCTGCCATTGCGCCAGACAGTCTGCCCGTCAGCCCGTCAGCCTGCCAGCATGTGTGCGGGTCTCTCTCTCTCCCTCTCTCTCTCTCTCTCTCTCTCTCTCTCTCTCTCTCTCTCTCTCTCTCTCTCTCTCTCTCTCTCTCTCTCTCTCTCTCTCTCTCCCTCTCTCTCACCTCTCTCTCTCTCTCTCTCCTCTCTCTCTCTCTCTCTCTCTCTCTCTCTCTCTCTCTCTCTCTCTCTCTCTGTCTGCGAGGCTGTAGGTATTCCTGTGTATCTGTCTGCCAAACTGTGTACGTGTCTCGTTCTCATCGTTTATGTCTGCGAGTGTGTGGGTCAGCGTGTTTGTCTGCCTGTTTTCCTATCTGTCTGCCTGAGCTCCTATCTGTGTGTCTGTATGCTTGTCCGTCTATCTTTCTGCCATTGCGCCAGACAGTCTGCCCGTCAGCCCGTCAGCCTGCCAGCATGTGTGCCTGGTCTCTCTCTCTCTCCCTCTCTCTCTCTCTCTCTCTCTCTCTCTCTCTCTCTCTCTCTCTCTCTACACTCTCTCTCTCTCTCACTCTCTCTCGCTCTTTCTCCCTCTCTCTCTCTCTCTCTCTCTCTGTCTGAGAGGCTGTAGGTATTCCTGTCTATCTGTCTGCCTGACTGTCTGTGTGTCTCTCTCTCTTCCTGTGTGTCTGTATGTCTGCGAGTCTGTGGGTCAGCGTGTCTGTCTGCATATCTACCTATCTGTTTGCCGGTCTGTCTTCCTGTTTGTCTGTCTCTCTCTCTCTCCCTATCTTTCTCTCTCTCTCTCCCTCTCTCTCTCTCTCTCTCTCTCTGTCTGTGAGGCTATAGGTACTCCTGCCCATCTGTCTGTCTGTCTGTCTGTGTATCTCACTCTTCCTATGGGTCTGCGTGTCTGACTGCCTGTTTTCCTATCTGTCTGTCTGTCTGCCTGTTTTCCTATCTGTCTGTCTGTCAGCTTGTCTGCCTCTCTCTTTCTGCCCGTTCGTCTGTCTGTCTGAGCGTCTGATTGTCTCTCTGTCTGCATGTCTGCATGTCTGTCTGTGTGTATATCTGACCGTCTGCCTCTGCCGGTGTGTCTGTCTGCGAAGCTGTAGGTAATCCTTCCTATCAGTCCTCCTCCCTGTCTGTGTATCTCTCTCTCTCTCTTCCTGTGTGTCTGTATGTCTGCGAGTCTGTGGGTCAGCATGTCTGTCTGCATATCTACCTATCTGTTTGCCGGTCTGTCTTCCTGTTTATCTGCCTCTCTCTCTCCCCATATCTTTCTCTCTCTCTCTCTCCCCCTCTCCCTCTCTCTCTCTCTCTCTCTCTCTCTCTCTCTGTCTGAGAGGCTATAGGTACTCCTGCCTATCTGTCTTTATGTCTGTGTATCTCACTCTTCCTGTGTGTCTGTATGTTTGCGAGTCTGTCTGTCAGCTTGTCTGCGTCTCTCTTTCTGCCCGTGCGTCTGTCTGTCTGAGCGTCTGATTGTCTCTCTGTCTGCATGTCTGTCTGTGTGTATATCTGTCTGTTTGTCTCTGCCGGTGTGTCTGTCTGCGAAGCTGTAGGTATTCCTTCCTATCAGTCTTCCTGCCTGTCTGTGTATCTCTCTCTCTCTCTTCCTGTGTGTCTGCATGTCTGCAGGTCTGCGGATCTGCGTGTCTGTTTGACTGTTTTCCTATCTGTCTGTCTGTCTGCTTGTCTGCCTCTCTCTCTCTGCCCGTGCGTCCGACAGTCTTCCCGTCTGCCTGTCTCTGTGTCTGCATGTCTGTATATCTGCCTGTCTGTCAGTCTGCCTACCTGTGTGTCAGTCTGCGAGGCTGCAGATATTCCTGTCTATCTGTTTGCCTGGCTGTCTGTGTGTCACTCTCTCTTCCTGTGTGTCTGTATGTCTGCGTGTCTGTCTGCATATATACCTACCTGTCTGTGTGTCTCTCTCTCTCTTCCGGTATGTCTGCAAGTCTGTGGATCTGCGTGTCTGTCTGCCTGTTTTCCTATCTGTGTGCCGCTCGGTCTGCCTGTCTGTCTGCCTATCTGTCTCTGTCTCTGTCCGTACGTCTGACTGTCTGCGAGTCAATTTTTCTGCCATTCTGTCTGTCTATCTGTGTGCATCTCATTTTGTATGCCTGTCTCACTGTATATCGGCCTGTCTGTATCTGCTGGTGTGTCTGTCTGCGAGGCTGTAGGTATTCCTGTGTATCTGTCTGTCAAACTGTGTACGTGTCTCGTTCTCATCTCATGTATGCTTGTCCGTCTATCTTTCTGCCATTGCGCCAGACAGTCTGACCGTCAGCCCGTCAGCCTGCCAGCATGTGTGCGGGTCTCTCTCTCTCCCTCTCTCTCTCTCTCTCTCTCTCTCTCTCTCTCTCTCTCTCTCTCTCTCTCTCTCTCTCTCTCTCTCTCTCTCTTCTCTCTCTCTCTCTCTGTCTGAGAGGCTGTAGTATTCCTGTCTATCTGTCTGCCTGACTGTCTGTGTGTCTCTCTCTCTTCCTGTGTGTCTGTATGTCTGCGAGTCTGTGGGTCAGCGTGTCTGTCTGCATATCTACCTATCTGTTTGCCGGTCTGTCTTCCTGTTTGTCTGTCTCTCTCTCTCTCCCTATCTTTCTCTCTCTCTCTCTCTCTCTCTCTCTCTCTCTCTCTCTCTGTCTGTGAGGCTATAGGTACTCCTGCCTATCTGTCTGTCTGTCTGTCTGACTGCCTGTTTTCCTATCTGTCTGTCTGTCTGCCTGTTTTCCTATCTGTCTGTCTGCCTCTCTCTTTCTGCCCGTTCGTCTGTCTGTCTGAGCGTCTGATTGTCTCTCTGTCTGCATGTCTGCATGTCTGTCTGTGTGTATATCTGTCCGTCTGTCTCTGCCGGTGTGTCTGTCTGCGAAGCTGTAGGTATTCCTTCCTATCAGTCTTCCTGCCTGTCTGTGTATCTCTCTCTCTCTCTCTCTGTCGGTCGCACGGGCAGAGAGAGAGAGGCAGACAAGCAGACAGACAGACAGATAGGAAAACAGTCAAACAGAGACGCAGATCCGCAGACCTGCAGACATGCAGACACACAGGAAGAGAGAGAGAGAGATACACAGACAGGCAGGAAGACTGATAGGAAGGAATACCTACAGCTTCGCAGACAGACACACCGGCAGAGACAAACAGACAGATATACACACAGACAGACATGCAGACATGCAGACAGAGAGACAATCAGACGCTCAGACAGACAGACGCACGGGCAGAAAGAGAGACGCAGACAAGCTGACAGACAGACTCGCAAACATACAGACACACAGGAAGAGTGAGATACACAGACATAAAGACAGATAGGCAGGAGTACCTATAGCCTCTCAGACAGAGAGAGAGAGAGAGAGAGAGAGAGAGAGAGAGAGAGAGAGAGAGAGAGGGAGGGAGAGAGAGAGAGAGAAAGATAGGGAGAGAGAGAGAGGCAGACAAACAGGAAGACAGACCGGCAAACAGATAGGTAGATATGCAGACAGACACGCTGACCCACAGACTCGCAGACATACAGACACACAGGAAGAGAGAGAGAGATACACAGACAGGGAGGAGGACTGATAGGAAGGATTACCTACAGCTTCGCAGACAGACACACCGGCAGAGGCAGACGGACAGATATACACACAGACAGACATGCAGACAGAGAGACAATCAGACGCTCAGACAGACAGACGAACGGGCAGAAAGAGAGAGGCAGACAAGCTGACAGACAGACAGATAGGAAAACAGGCAGACAGACAGACAGATAGGAAAACAGGCAGTCAGACACGCAGACCCACAGGAAGAGTGAGATACACAGACAGACAGACAGACAGATCGGCAGGAGTACCTATAGCCTCACAGACAGAGAGAAGAGAGAGAGAGAGAGAGAGAGAGAGAGAGAGAAAGATAGGGAGAGAGAGAGAGACAGACAAACAGGAAGACAGACCGGCAAACAGATAGGTAGATATGCAGACAGACACGCTGACCCACAGACTCGCAGACATACAGACACACAGGAAGAGAGAGAGACACACAGACAGTCAGGCAGACAGATAGACAGGAATACCTACAGCCTCTCAGACAGAGAGAGAGAGAGAGAGAGAGAGGGAGAGGGGGAGAGAGAGAGAGAGAAAGATATGGAGAGAGAGATAGGCAGACAAACAGGAAGACAGACCGGCAAACAGATAGGTAGATATGCAGACAGACACGCTGACCCACAGACTCGCAGACATACAGACACACAGGAAGAGAGAGAGAGATACACAGACAGGGAGGAGGACTGATAGGAAGGATTACCTACAGCTTCGCAGACAGACACACCGGCAGAGGCAGACGGTCAGATATACACACAGACAGACATGCAGACATGCAGACAGAGAGACAATCAGACGCTCAGACAGACAGACGAACGGGCAGAAAGAGAGAGGCAGACAAGCTGACAGACAGACAGATAGGAAAACAGGCAGACAGACACACAGATAGGAAAACAGGCAGTCAGACACGCAGACCCACAGGAAGAGTGAGATACACAGACAGACAGATAGGCAGGAGTACCTATAGCCTCACAGACAGAGAGAGAGAGAGAGAGAGGGGGAGAGAGAGAGAGAGAGAAGAGAGAAGAGAGAGAGAGAGAGAGAGAAAAAAGTTGCAGAAGAAGACCGCAAAAAACAGATAGGAACAATAGATAGAAAACAGACAGACAAACGCGACCACAGACTCGCAGACATACAGACACACAGAGAGAGAGAGAGACACACAGACAGCAGGCAGACAGAAGAAGGAATACCTACAGCCTCTCAGACAGAGAGAGAGAGAGAGAGAGAGAGAGAAGAAGAGAAGAGAGAGAGAGAGAGAGAGAAGAGAGAGAGAGACAGAAAAACACAACCAAAAAAAACGGACAAGCAAAACAAGAAGACCGGCAGACAGATAGGTAAATATGCAGACAGACACGCTGACCCACAGACTCGCAGACATACAGACACACAGGAAGAGAGAGAGACACACAGACAGTCAGGCAGACAGATAGACAGGAATACCTACAGCCTCTCAGACAGAGAGAGAGAGAGAGAGAGAGAGAGGGAGAGAGAGCGAGAGAGAGTGAGAGAGAGATTGAGTGTGAGAGAGAGAGAGAGAGAGAGAGAGAGAGAGAGAGAGAGAGGGAGAGAGAGAGACCAGGCACACATGCTGGCAGGCTGACGGGCTGACGGGCTGACGGGCAGACTGTCTGGCGCAATGGCAGAAAGATAGACGGACAAGCATACAGACTCACAGATAGGAGCTCAGGCAGACAGATAGGAAAACAGGCAGACAAACACGCTGACCCACACACTCGCAGACATAAACGATGAGAACGAGACACGTACACAGTTTGGCAGACAGATACACAGGAATACCTACAGCCTCGCAGACAGAGAGAGAGAGAGAGAGAGAGAGAGAGAGAGAGAGAGAGAGAGAGAGAGAGAGAGAGAGAGAGAGAGAGAGAGAGTGAGAGAGAGAGAGAGAGACCCGCACACATGCTGGCAGGCTGACGGGCTGACGGGCTGACGGGCAGACTGTCTGGCGCAATGGCAGAAAGATAGACGGACAAGCATACAGACACACAGATAGGAGCTCAGGCAGACAGATAGGAAAACAGGCAGACAAACACGCTGACGCACACACTCGCAGACATACACGATGAGAACGAGACACGTACACAGTTTGGCAGACAGATACACAGGAATACCTACAGCCTCGCAGACAGACACACCAGCAGAAACAGACAGGCCGATATACAGTGAGACAGGCATACAAACAGAGATGCACACAGATAGACAGACAGAATGGCAGAAAAATTGACTCGCAGACAGACGTTCGGGCAGAGACAGAGACAGATAGGCAGACAGACAGGCAGACCGAGCGGCACACAGATACGAAAACAGGCAGACAGACACGCAGATCCACAGACTTGCAGACATACCGGAAGAGAGAGAGAGACACACAGACAGGTAGGTATATATGCAGACAGACACGCAGACATACAGACACACAGGAAGAGAGAGTGACACACAGACAGATAGACAGGAATACCTGCAGCCTCGCAGACTGACACACAGGTAGGCAGACTGACAGACAGGCAGATATACAGACAGACAGACATGCAGACACAGAGACAGGCAGACGGGAAGACTGTCGGACGCACGGGCAGAGAGAGAGAGAGGCAGACAAGCAAACAGACAGACAGATAGGAAAACAGTCAAACAGACACGCAGATCCGCAGACCTGCAGACATGCAGACACACAGGAAGAGAGAGAGATACACAGACAGGCAGGAAGACTGATAGGAAGGAATACCTACAGCTTCGCAGACAGACACACCGGCAGAGACAGACAGACAGATATACACACAGACAGACATGCAGACATGCAGACAGAGAGACAATCAGACGCTCAGACAGACAGACGCACGGGCAGAAAGAGAGACGCAGACAAGCTGACAGACAGACTCGCAAACATACAGACACACAGGAAGAGTGAGATACACAGACATAAAGACAGATAGGCAGGAGTACCTATAGCCTCTCAGACAGAGAGAGAGAGAGAGGGAGAGGGGGAGAGAGAGAGAGAGAAAGATAGGGAGAGAGAGAGAGGCGGACAAACAGGAAGACAGACCGGCAAACAGATAGGTAGATATGCAGACAGACACACTGACCCACAGACTCACAGACATACAGACACACAGGAAGAGAGAGAGACACACAGACAGTCAGGCAGACAGATAGACAGGAATACCTACAGCCTCTCAGAGAGAGAGAGAGAGAGAGAGAGAGGAGAGAGAGAGAGAGAGAGAGAGAGAGAGAGAGAGAGAGAGAGAGAGAGAGAAAGAGAGACGCAGAGACTCAGAAAGAGAGACGCAGACAAGCTGACAGACAGACAGATAGGAAAACAGGCAGACAGACAGACAGATAGGAAAACAGGCAGTCAGACACGCAGACCCACAGGAAGAGTGAGATACACAGACAGACAGACAGATAGGCAGGAGTACCTATAGCCTCACAGACAGAGAGAGAGAGAAAGATAGGGAGAGAGAGAGAGAAAGATAGGGAGAGAAAGAGAGACAGACAAACAGGAAGACAGACCGGCAAACAGATAGGAAGATATGCAGACAGACACGCTGAACCACAGACTCGCAGACATACAGACACACAAGAAGAGAGAGAGACACACAGACAGTCAGGCAGACAGATAGACAGGAATACCTACAGCCTCTCAGACAGAGAGAGCGAGAGAGAGAAAGAGAGAGAGAGAGATAGAGAGAAAGAGATAGAGAGAAAGAGAGAGAGAGGGAGAGAGAGAGAGAGAGAGAGAGAGAGAGAGAGAGAGAGAGAGAGAGACCCGCACACATGCTGGCAGGCTGACGGGCTGACGGGCACACTGTCTGGCGCAATGGCAGAAAGATAGACGGACAAGCATACAGACACACAGATAGGAGCTGAGGCAGACAGATAGGAAAACAGGCAGACAAACACGCTGACCCACACACTCGCAGACATACACGATGAGAACGAGACACGTACACAGTTTGGCAGACAGATACACAGGAATACCTACAGCCTCGCAGACAGACACACCAGCAAAGACAGACAGGCCGATATACAGTGAGACAGGCAGACAAACAGAGATGCACACAGATAGACAGACAGAATGGCAGAAAAATTGACTCGCAGACAGTCAGACGTATGGGCAGAGACAGAGACAGATAGGCAGACAGACAGGCAGACCGAACGGCACACAGATAGGAAAACAGGCAGACAGACACGCAGATCCACAGACTTGCAGACACACCGGAAGAGAGAGAGAGACACACAGACAGGTAGGTATATATGCAGACAGACACGCAGACATACAGACACACAGGAAAAGAGAGTGACACACAGACAGTCAGGCAAACAAATAGACAGGAATACCTGCAGCCTCGCAGACTGACACACAGGTAGAGACAGTAAGGTAGATATACAGACTGACAGACATGCAGACACAGAGACAGACAGGCAGATATACAGACAGACAGACATGCAGACACAGAGACAGGCAGGCGGGAAGACTGTCGGACGCACGGGCAGAGAGAGAGAGAGGCAGACAAGCAGACAGACAGACAGATAGGAAAACAGTCAAACAGACACGCAGATCCGCAGACCTGCAGACATGTAGACACACAGGAAGAGAGAGAGAGATACACAGACAGGCAGGAAGACTGATAGGAAGGAATACCTACAGCTTCGCAGACAGGCACACCGGCAGAGACAGACAGACAGATATACACACAGACAGACATGCAGACATGCAGACAGAGAGACAATCAGACGCTCAGACAGACAGACTCACGGAAGAGTGAGATACACAGACATAAAGACAGATAGGCAGGAGTACCTATAGCCTATCAGACAGAGAGAGAGAGAGAGAGAGGGAGAGGGGGAGAGAGAGAGAGAAAGATAGGGAGAGAAAGAGAGACAGACAAACAGGAAGACAGAGCGGCAAACAGATAGGTAGATATGCAGACAGACACGCTGACCCACAGACTCGCAGACATATAGACACACAGGAAGAGAGAGAGACACACAGACAGTCAGGCAGACAGATAGACAGGAATACCTACAGCCTCTCAGACAGAGAGAGAGAGAGAGAGAGAGAGAGAGAGAGAGAGAGAGAGAGAGAGAGAGAGAGAGAAAGAGAAAGAGAGAGAGAGAGAGAGAGAGAGAGAGAGAGAGAGAGAGAGAGAGACCCGCACACATGCTGGCAGGCTGACGGGCTGACGGGCAGACTGTCTGGCGCAATGGCAGAAAGATAGACGGACAAGCATACAGACACACAGATAGGAGCTCAGGCAGACAGATAGGAAAACAGGCAGACAAACACGCTGACCCACACACTCGCAGACATACACGATGTGAACGAGACACGTACACAGTTTGGCAGACAGATACACTGGAATACCTACAGCCTCGCAGACAGACACACAGAGGCAGACAAACAGAGATGCACACAGATAGACAGACAGAATGACAGAAAAATTGACTCGCAGACAGTCAGACGTACGGGCAGAGACAGAGACAGATAGGCAGACAGACAGGCAGACCGAGCGGCACACAGATAGGAAAACAGGCAGACAGACACGCAGATCCACAGACTTGCAGACACACCGGAAGAGAGAGAGAGACACACAGACAGGTAGGTATATATGCAGACAGACACGCAGACATACAGACACACAGGAAGAGAGAGTGACACACAGACAGTCAGGCAAACAGATAGACAGGAATACCTGCAGCCTCGCAGACTGACACACAGGTAGAGACAGTAAGGTAGATATACAGACTGACAGACATGCAGACACAGAGACAGACAGGCAGATATACGGACAGACAGACATGCAGACACAGAGACAGGCAGACGGGAAGACTGTCGGACGCACGGGCAGAAAGAGAGAGGCAGACAAGCAGACAGACAGACAGATAGGAAAACAGGCAGACAGCCAGACAGATAAGAAAACAGTCAAACAGACACGCATATCCGCAGACCTGCAGACATACAGACACACAGGAAGAGAGAGAGAGAGATACACAGACAGGCAGGAAGACTGATAGGAAGGAATACCTACAGCTTCGCAGACGGACACACTGGCAGAGACAGACAGACAGGTATACACACAGACAGACATGCAGACAGAGAGACAATCAGACGCTCAGACAGACAGACGCACGGGCAGAAAGAGAGAGGCAGACAAGCTGACAGACAGACAGATAGGAAAACAGGCAGACAGATAGGAAAACAGGCAGTCAGACACGCAGACCCACAGACTCGCAGACATACAGACACACAGGAAGAGTGAGATACACAGACAGACAGACAGATAGGCAGGAGTACCTATAGCCTCTCAGACAGAGAGAGAGAGAGAGAGAGAGAGAGAGAGAGAGAGAGAGAGAGAGAGAGAGAGAGAGAGAGAGAGAGAGAAAGATAGGGAGAGAGAGAGAGACAGACAAACACGAAGACAGACCGGCAAACAGATAGGTAGATATGCAGACAGACACGCTGACCCACAGACTCGCAGACATACAGACACACAGGAAGAGAGAGAGAGACACACAGACAGTCAGGCAGACAGATAGAAAAGAATACCTGCAGCCTCGCAGACTGACACACAGGTAGAGATAGTAAGGGAGATATACAGACTGACAGACATGCAGACACAGAGACAGGCAGGCGGGAAGACTGTCGGACGCACGGGCAGAAAGAGAGAGGCAGACAAGCAGGCAGACAGACAGATAGGAAAACAGGCAGACAGCCAGACAGATAAGAAAACAGTCAAACAGACACGCATATCCGCAGACTTGCAGACATACAGACACACAGGAAAAGAGAGAGAGAGATACACAGACAGGCAGGAAGACTGATAGGAAGGAATACCTACAGCTTCGCAAGACAGACACACTGGCAGAGACAGACAGACAGATATACACACAGACAGACATGCAGACATGCAGACATGCAGACAGAGAGACAATCAGACGCTCAGACAGACAGACGCACGGGCAGAAAGAGAGAGGCAGACAAGCTGACAGCCAGACAGATAGGAAAACAGGCAGACAGACAGACAGATAGGAAAACAGGCAGTCAGACAAGCAGACCCACAGACTCGCAGACATACAGACACACAGGAAGAGTGAGATACACAGACAGACAGACAGACAGATAGGCAGGAGAACCTATAGCCTCTCAGACAGAGAGAGAGAGAGAGAGAGAGAGAGAGAGAGAGAGAGAGAGAGAGAGAGAGAGAGAGAGAGAGAGAGAGAGAGAGAAAGATAGGGAAAGAGAGAGAGACAGACAAACAGGAAGACAGACCGGCAAACAGATAGGTAGATATGCAGGCAGACACGCTGACCCACAGACTCGCTGACATATAGACACACAGGAAGAGAGAGAGACACACAGACAGTCAGGCAGACAGATAGAAAAGAATACCTGCAGCCTCGCAGACTGACACACAAGTAGAGACAGTAAGGTAGATATACAGACTGACAGACATGCAGACACAGAGACAGACAGGCAGATATACAGACAGACAGATATGCAGACATGCAGACACAGAGACAGGCAGACGGGAAGACTGTCGGACGCACGGGCAGAGAGAGAGAGGCAGACAAGCAGACAGACAGACAGATAGGAAAACAGGCAGACAGCCAGACAGATAGGAAAACAGTCAAACAGACACGCAGATCCGCAGACCTGCAGACATACAGACACACAGGAAGAGAGAGAGAGAGATACACAGACAGGCAGGAAGACAGATAGGAACGAATACCTACAGCTTCGCAGACAGACACATCGGCAGAGACAGACAGACAGATATACACACAGACAGACAGGCAGACATGCAGACAGAGAGACAATCAGACGCTCAGACAGACAGACGCACGGGCAGAAAGAGAGAGGCAGACAAGCTGACAGACAGACAGATAGGAAAACAGGCAGACAGACAGACAGATAGGAAAACAGGCAGTCAGACACGCAGACCCACAGACTCGCAGACATACAGACACACAGGAAGAGTGAGATACACAGACAGACAGACAGACAGATAGGCAGGAGTACCTATAGCCTCTCAGACAGAGAGAGAGAGAGAGAGAGAGAGAGAGAGGGGAGGGAGAGAGAGAGAAAGATAGGGAGAGAGAGAGAGACAGACAAACAGGAAGACAGACCGGCAAACATATAGGTAGATATGCAGGCAGACACGCTGACCCACAGACTCGCTGACATATAGACACACAGGAAGAGAGAGAGACACACAGACAGTCAGGCAGACAGATAGACAGGAATACCTACAGCCTCTCAGACAGAGAGAGAGAGAGAGAGAGAGAGAGAGAGAGAGAGAGAGAGAGAGAGAGAGAGAGAGAGAGAGAGAGAGAGAAAGAGAGAGTGAGAGAGACCCGCACACATGCTGGCAGGCTGACGGGCTGACGGGCTGATGGGCAGACTGTCTGGCGCAATGGCAGAAAGATAGACGGACAAGCATACAGACACACAGATAGGAGCTCAGGCAGACAGATAGGAAAACAGGCAGACAAACACGCTGACGCACACACTCGCAGACATACACGATAAGAACGAGACACGTACACAGTTAGGCAGACAGAGAGAATACCTACACAGGAATACCTACAGCCTCGCAGACAGACACACCAGCAGAGACAGACAGGCCGATATACAGTGAGATAGGCAGACAAACAGAGATGCACACAGATAGACAGACAGAATGGCAGAAAAATTGACTCGCAGACAGTCAGAAGTACGGGCAGAGACAGAGACAGATAGGCAGACAGACAGGCAGACCGAGCGGCACACAGATAGGAAAACAGGCAGACAGACACGCAGATCCACAGACTTGCAGACATACCGGAAGAGAGAGAGAGACACACAGACAGGTAGGTACATATGCAGACAGACACGCAGACAAACAGACACACAGGAAGAGAGAGTGACACACAGACAGTCAGACAAACAAATAGACAGGAATACCTGCAGCCTCGCAGACTGACACACAGGTAGAGACAGTAAGGTAGATAAACAGACTGACAGACATGCAGACACAGAGACAGACAGGCAGATATACAGACAGACAGACATGCAGACACAGAGACAGGCAGACGGGAAGACTGTCGGGCGCACGGGCAGAGAGAGAGAGGCAGACAAGCAGACAGACAGACAGATAGGAAAACAGGCAGACAGCCAGACAGATAGGAAAACAGTCAAACAGACACGCAGATCCGCAGACCTGCAGACATACAGACACACAGGAAGAGAGAGAGAGAGATACACAGACAGGCAGGAAGACAGATAGGAAGGAATACCTACAGCTTCGCAGACAGACACACCGGCAGAGACAGACAGACAGATATGCACACAGACAGACATGCAGACATGCAGACAGAGAGACAATCAGACGCTCAGACAGACAGACGCACGGGCAGAAAGAGAGAGGCAGACAAGCTCACAGACAGACAGATAGGAAAACAGGCAGACCGATCGGCAGACAGATAGAAAAACAGGCAGACAGACATGCAGATCCACAGACTTGCAGAGAAACAGACAGAGAGACACACATGCGCGGAAATAGAAGGACAGGAAGACAGCCTTACAGACCCGCAGACTGACGGGCAGCAAGAGAGACAGACAGACAGGCAGAAAAACAGGCAGACAGATAGGTAGATAGGCAGACAGGCAGACAGGCAGACAGACAAACAGACCCACAGACTCACAGACATACAGACACACAGGAACAGATAGAAAGAGACCTATTGACTCGAAGACAGATTAGTAGAACAACATATTCGCAGACAGACACAGAGAGGCTGACAGGATGATAGGCAGTCTAACAGACAGAGAGACAGACATGTGTAGAAATAGACAGACAGGAAGACAGCCTTACAGACCCGCAGACTGACGGAAAATTAGGAAAACAGACAGACAGACGGGCAGCGAGAGAGACAGAAAGACAGACAAAAAGGCAGAGAGACCGGCAGACAGATAGGTAGATAGGCAGACAGACACGCAGATCCACAGACTTGCAGACATACCGGAAGAGAGAGAGAGACACACAGACAGGTAGGTATATATGCAGACAGACACGAAGACATACAGGCACACTGGAAGAGAGAGTGACACACAGACAGTCAGGCAAAGAGATAGACAGGAATACCTGCAGCCTCGCAGGAAAACAGTCAAACAGACACGCAGATCCGCAGGCCTGCACACATACAGACACACAGGAAGAGAGAGAGAGAGATACACAGACAGGCAGGAAGACAGATAGGAAGGAATACCTACAGCTTCGCAGACAGACACACCGGCAGAGACAGACAGACAGATATACACACAGACAGACATGCAAACATGCAGACAGAGAGACAATCAGACGCTCAGACAGACAGACGCACGGGCAGAAAGAGAGAGGCAGACAAGCTGACAGACAGACAGATAGGAAAACAGGCAGAACCACAGACTCGCAGACATACAGACACACAGGAAGAGTGAGATACACAGACAGGCAGACAGACCGATAGGCAGGAGTACCTATAGCCTCTCAGACAGAGAGAGAGAGAAAGAAAGGGGGAGAGAGAGAGACAGACAAACAGGTAGACAGACCGGCAGACAGATAGGTAGATATGCAGACAGACACGCTGACCCACAGACTCGCAGACATACAGACACACAGGAAGAGAGAGTGACACACAGACAGTCAGGCAGACAGATAGACAGGAATACCTACAGCCTCGCAGACAGACACACCGGCAGAGACAGACAGACAGATATACAAACAGACTGACATGCTGACATGCAGACAGAGAGACAGGCAGACGCTCAGACAGACAGACGCACGGGCAGAAAGAGAGAGGCAGAAGGAAGACAGACCGGCAGACAGACAGACAGATAGGTAGATATGCACACAGACACGCAGACCCACAGACTCGCAGACATACAGATACACAGGAAGAGAGAGAGACACACAGATAGTCAGGCAGACAGATAGACAGGAATACCTACAGCCTCGCAGACAGACACACCGGCAGAGACAGACAGTCAGATATACACACAGACTGACATGCAGACAGAGAGACAGGCAGGCGCTCAGACAGACAGACGCACGGGCAGAAAGAGAGAGGCAGAAGGAAGACAGACCGGCAGACAGACAGACAGATAGGTAGATATGCAGACAGACACGCAGACCCACAGACTCGCAAACATACAGACACACAGGAAGAGAGAGAGAGATACACAGACAGGCAGGTAGACAGATAGGCAGGAATACCTACAGACAGACAGACATGCAGACAGTGAGACAGACAGACGGGCAGACTGACAGTCAGGCACAAAGATAGACAGACAGAAAGGTAGAAAAATTGACTCGCAGACAGTCAGACGTACAGGCAGAGACAGAGACAGATAGGCAGACAGACAGTCAGACCGATCGGCAGACAGATAGGTAAATAGGCAGACAGACAAACAGACCCACAGACTCACAGACATACAGACACACATGAACAGATAGAGAGAGAGAGAGAGAGACCTATTGACTTGAAGACAGATTAGTAGAACAACATTTTCGCAGACAGACACAGAGAGGCTCACAGGATGATAGGCAGTCAAACAGACAGAGAGACAGACATGTGTAGAAATAGACAGACAGGAAGACAGCCTTACAGACCCGCAGACTGACGGAAAATTAGGAAAAGAGACAGACAGACGGGCAGCGAGAGAGACAGAAAGACAGACAGAAAGGCAGACAGACCGGCAGACAGATAGGTAGATAGGCAGATAGACACGCAGATCCACAGACTTGCAGACATACAGACACACAGGAAGAGAGCGAAAAATACCCAGACAGGTACGTAAACATGTAAACGGGCAGACAGACTGGCTGGTAGACATACACACACAGGAAGAGAGAGAGAGAGGGAGATACACAGACAGGCAGGAATACCTACAGCCTTACAGACCCGCAGACTGACGGAAAATTAGGAAAACAGACAGACAGGCGCGCAGCTAGAGAGACAGAAAGACAGAGAAAAAGGCAGACAGACCGGCAGACAGATAGGTAGATAGGCAGACAGACACGCAGATCCACAGACTTGCAAACATACAGACACACATGAAGAGAGAGAGACACACAGACAGTCAGACAGACAGATAGACAGGAATACCTACAGCCTCACAGACAGACACACCGGCAGCAACAGACAGACAGATATACACACAGACTTACTTGCAGACATGCAGACTGAGAGAGAGGCAGACGCTCAGACAGACAGACGCACGGGCAGAAAGAGAGAGGCAGAAGGAAGACAGACCGGCAGACAGACAGACAGATAAGTAGATATGCAGATAGATACGCAGACCCACAGACTCACAGACATACAGACTCACAGGAATAGAGAGACAGATAGGGAGAGAGAGAGACAAATAGGGAGAGCGCTACAAACAAACAGGCAGACAAACCCGCAGACATGCAGACAGAGAGACAATCAGACGCTCAGACAGACAGACGCACGGGCAGAAAGAGAGAGGCAGACAAGCTCACAGACAGACAGATAGGAATACAGGCAGACAGACAGACAGATAGGAAAACAGGCAGACGGACACGCAGACCCATAGACCTGCAGACATACAGACACACAGGAAGGGAGAGAGTATCTCTCTCTCTCTTCCTACAGACACACGGCAGACAGATAGGAAAACAGGCAGACAGACAAGCAGATCCACAGACTTGCAGACATACAGGAAGAGAGAGAGAGATACACAGACAGGCAGGTAGACAGATAGGCAGGAATACCTACAGCCTCGCAGACAGACACACCGGCAGAGACAGACAGACAGATATTCAGACAGACAGACATGCAAACAGAGAGACAGGCAGACGGGCAGACAGACAGAGGGGCACACAGAAAGACAGACAGAAAGGCAGACAAATAAACAGAAAGGCAGACAAACTGACTGGCGGACAGTCAGACGTACGGGCAGACACAAAGACAGAAAGGCAGACGGACAGGCAGACCGACCGACTCGCAAACATACACACACAGTAAGAGGGAGAGATACACAGACAGGCAGGAATACCTACAGCCTCGCTGACAGACACACCGGCAGAGACAGACAGGCAGACATATAGACAGATAGGCATATAGATTATCAGACTGCAAAAAAAGGCAGACATAGAAAGAGATGGAGAGAGAGAGAGAGAGAGAGAGAGAGAGGAGAGAGAGAGAGAGAGATAATGAGAAAGAGAGAGACTTTTTGACACGCAGACAGATTAGTAAAACAACATATTCGCAGACAGACAGAGAGACAGACATGCGTAGAAATAGACAGACAGGAAGACAGCCTTACAGACCCGCAGACTGACGGAAAATTAGGAAAATAGACAGACAGACGGGCAGAGAGAGAGACAGGCAGGCAAACAGACAGGCCGAAAAATAGGCAGACAGACTGGCAGACAAATAGGTGGATAGGCAGACAGACAAACAGACCCACAGACTCACAGACACACAGGAAGAAAGAGAGTGAGATAGAGAGAGAG
This sequence comes from Drosophila lacicola, assembly GCA_035045355.1. NCBI lineage: Eukaryota > Metazoa > Arthropoda > Insecta > Diptera > Drosophilidae > Drosophila > Drosophila lacicola. The sequence goes on along the minus strand of JAWNPB010000351.1, from coordinate 2,250,959 downwards.
AGAGAGACAGATAGGGAGAGAGAGAAGCGAGACAGGTAAAGAGAGAGAGACAGAAAGGGAGAGAGAGAGACAGGCAAACAGGCAGACAGACACACAGGAAGAGAGAGTGACACACATACAGTCAGGCAAATAGATGGACAGGAATACCTACAGCCTTGCAGACAGACACACCGGTAGAGATAAACAGGCAGGCAGATACCTGAATACCTGCAGCCTCGCAGACCGCCACACCGGTAGAGACAGATAGGCAGATGTACAGACAGACAGACATGCAGGGACAGAGACAGGCAGACTGGCAGACTGTCATACGCACTGGCAGAGAGAGAGAGGCAGACAAGCATACCGACAGACAGATAGGAAATCAGGCAGATAGACAGACAGATAGGAAAACAGGCACACAGACACGCAGACCATACAGACACACAGGAAGGGAGAGAGAGATTATTTATTTATTTATTATTTATTAGTGGTCGACAAAACGAGTGTCTTCCTAATTAGTCAATACATTATATATACAATAATGAAAATTAAATGCTAAAAGCCTAGTTAGAGAACACAAATTTCTAATAGCATCACCGACCGATGGAGGTGTTTTATTTGCCAGTCCGGCCAGCTGTGCCCCTTTTCACAGCTAATTTTGTCAGTGACGCTATTAGAGCCTATATCTAAAAAGAAGGGTGTAAGTAGGAAAAAGTGTTCTTAAGTAAAATTAAAAATAATCTTAAGTTGCTATATTATTTAAGACTATACCATAAATAGGAGAAAAGAAAGTAAGAAGATTGTTAATAAAGTAAAGAATTGTATGCTAGATATACAGAGTGTTAAGTAGATAGGATAAAGAGATAGTATTGGGAAAGTAATGGGAAATCACCGACCCGGTGGGGGAACATTTACAGCCTGTCCGGCAAGCTATGCCCCTGCTCATAGCTGGGAATGGTCAGTGACTTCCCGAAGGTATCCTGAAAGCAACGATTTTATTAGGCGTAGAGAAAGTTCGGTAGAGAAAACGTGATGCAAACTATTTTAATTTTTACATAGCACGCGAAAAGGATTGTGCATAGCGTAGTCTGTTGTGCACGTCGATAGGAATAAGGGGCGGTAATTTCTGGTTGGTCTAGCCGGAACAGAGAATTGAAGACGCCCTAGCAGCAAAGGAGAATCTATGTCGCCAACAACAAACTTATGTAGAAAGACAACACCGAGAATTGTCCTACGGTTGGTTAACGACGGAAGATTAAGAAGAAGCAGCCTGCTGGAATAGGATGGCAATCGAAGATTAGGGTCCCAATTTAAACCTCGTAAGGCAAAAAGCAGAAATTGCTTCTGAGCAGATTCAATACGATCCTGGCTATTTTTATACTGCGGAGACCAGATGCAAGACCAGTATTCAAGGATAGGACGAACAAGAGAGATGCTCAGAAGTTTCGTTATAAAAGGATCGTTGAACTCTTTAGACCATCGTTTAATGAATCCAAGTACACCTTTTGCCTCATTAACGATGGTATCTATGTGATGATTGAAGCAGAGTTTAGAATCAAAATGAACGCCTAGATCCTTAACTGTTAGTATACGTTGCAATGGAGTATTGTCGATTGTATAACTGACAAGATAAGATGTAGTAGGATTAAATGTCATAAACATACACTTTGAACAATTCAGATGCAATTGATTGGCCGAACACCAAAGTTGCATAGCGTTCAAATCGTCTTGAAGACGAGAATGATGTAGGGGATTAGTGTATGATAGAATAAGTTTCACGTCGTCCGCATACATGAGTACACGGGCATGGGATATAACAGAGGGGAGATCATTAATAAAAAGAGTAAAGAGTAAAGGTCCAAGATAACTACCTTGAGGAACACCAGAAGTAACGTGAACCTGTTTAGAGGTAGTCAGCCTCAGCAGTACTTTTTGGGTCCTACCTTTTAAATATGAACTAATCCAAAGCAAACGAGACGGAGGGAAACCTATTCGGTCAAGTTTAAGAAGTAAAATGTCATGGTGCACAGAGTCAAACGCCTTACTGAAGTCAGTGTAAATGACATCAGTTTGCATTTTCGAAAGGAAAGCATCATTTACCAAGGAAGTAAACTCAAGCAGATTGGTCGTAGTTGACCGATTCTTTACGAATCCATGTGGAACAGGAGAAACAACTGATTTGCAGAAATGCTGCAAATTCGAAGTGATTATTTTTTCAAATAATTTAGAAATAGCGGACAGTTTTGCAATGCCCCTGTAATTTTGTATATCAGACTTTCCACCTTTCTTGTGGAGAGGAATGATATAAGATTCTTTCCAAAGAGATGGAAAGACAGAAGATTCAAGAGAGAGATTAAAAATCATTAGTAATGGATAAACAAGGGAAGAAGTACACTCCTTGAGTACACTCCTTTTAAAGAATTTAAAGCTAAAAGGAGAGAGGAATGGGAAATAATAGGGGGAGGTATAGAACTAGAGGAAGTAATAGTATAAGGGTAAGAATTATTATTAGGACAGACTGAAGTAAGTTGATTGAAAAAAATTAGCAAAGAGGTTAGCAGAATCAGAGTCATTGCTAGCTTTATCCATCCCGAGAGAAAAAGAAGATGGCAAACTTGAAGATTTACGCTTCGAGTTTACAAAATTGTAAAACTGTCTTGGATTTAGGGCAAATTGCCTTTTACAACGAGTTAGATAATTCTCATAGCATTGAGAATTCAGAAGAAAGAAGTTCGACTTGGCTATGGAATATTTAGCCAAGTCAGTACACGAACCAGACATTTTAAACTTTTTAAAATATTTTGATTTTATATTTTTTAGATTCGTTAATCTGGGAGTAAACCAAGGTGGCTTTGAAGAGGTAGTCGAAGGAATTGACTTGGGAATACACATATCTAAGAGGGAGTTTAGGGTGTTATAAAAAAAGTTAATAGCAGTATTCATGTCAACCGAGTCATATAAGAAAGACCAATCGGTTGCATAAATAAGCTGATTTAGCAAGGAATAGTTTCCTTTGCGAAAGCAACGGCGGGGCTTATTGGCTGATGAGCACGATATGAGAGGATTACAATTGAACATTGCAACCTCTAAAGTAGGATGATATACATCCTCTGGAAGAGATAAAGGAGGGGAGCTAGACACATTAGAAATAAGGTAGTCGTTAACAAATACAAGATCAAGTGTTCTATTCAAATGATTACAAATTGAATTGATTTGAAACAACGAAAGGTCAAGCATGCAATCTATAAAGTCATGCTGTGCTGAGGGCACTAAAAGTGCCCGGCAGTGAAAAGTGACCAAGAGATGTTCGGCAAATTAAAATCACCCAACACAATTAATAGGTCATTATCACGCACGTGTGAAGAAACTTCTTTAATACAAGAAATATGTTTCATATAAACTTGAATATCAGAAGAAGGAGGAACATAGGAGCATGTAATATAAATATTCCGTGTAGGAAAAGACACCTTGACTGAAACAATCTCAGCGTCAGTAGGCGTTCTAAAACAGAAAAGTTCTGACTGGAGAGTGGCTTTAACGGCAATTAATACCCCACCACCTCGAGTCAGCCGATCATTTCTATGCAAAATAAAATTATTCGAAAAAACCTCAAAATCAGATATGGTTGAATTTAACCATGTTTCTGAAAATGCGATTATATCCGAATCGAAGGAAGTGCTGGCCATAAAAAGATTTTTGAGTTTTGAAATGAGACCTCTGACATTCTGATAATGAATAGAGACTTGGTCAGAAGAAGAAGTTAGTTTTTTGGGGCAGAAATGGTACCCTGTATTGAAGGGACTGGAAGGGTGACAGGCTGGTTACGCTTTTTTGGCTTGAACTCGTGAACAATCATGTGTGGAGGCCAAAATTTGGGATCACAAATGATTGGGAACATATCATGTGAAACATTTATTTTGAATGATGATATTTCACGAGGAGTGGAGAAATTAAATTTAGTAATTGACACGCTAGCAGAAGATTTGCTAGCAATATAGGCTGCCAATGACTCAGAGGTGGTGTCAGACGAAAGTCGAGACACAAAAACTTGCCTACGAGGGGCAACAACAGTTAACGTAGGCGCTGATGGGGCTGCAGGGAGAACAGGATTTGGTGGGGCTGAAGAGGCACCATGATTGTTTTTAACAATCTGGGCAAGATTGCGCGCAGGCCTACCTTTGCGGCCAGGAGCTGAGGGGGCTGAGGCAGTTTGGGTAACTGGGACAGGTTCAGGTACAGGGTCTAATGGGACTATTTCACGGGATAAAACTGGGGTAATATTTGGGCAGTCGCTCGGAGAAGGCGATAATGACAACATTGGAGATGAATCCAAGTTGCTCGGAAGGGACAGCAGAGGCAAAGGTGTCTGGACAGACGGAGAGGGCAACTGTAAAAATTGAGGCTCCAACCGGCGATTGGTTGGAGACTCGAATTTATATTTGCTAAGCAGCTCACATCTCGAATCAAAACTACTCGAGAGCTGCTTAGCCACGCTATTTAGTTTTAAGAATTGATTTCTCACAGACTTATACATTCTGGAGAAATCAATTTGCTTGTCGATGCATTCTGGGCACGACCAACGCAAGCCGCCGCAGCCCTTCTTGGCAATTGCAGCGATCTTGTCGCAATCACGCCCAGTGAGACCTGCACATTTAGCATGCATTATATTCTCACACAACCAGCAATTAAAAAATTGCGGCAATGCAGCGTTAAAAGATATGCAGAAGTTGCGAGAGCGCAGAGTAAAACGAAACACGGTGCACAAAAATAGAGCAAGTAAACGCTCAAAAAATAACTATCGTACACAAACAAATTGTTTGGAGCGAAAAGCAATGGCAAAAATTTGCGAGAGCGCGATGCACAAGCAGAAATATGCAGCAGCGAACACACGCACAAACAAGTGTATGCACAGGGGAGCACCAAAGCAAAAGAATCAAAACAGGCAATATCAACAATACGGAACTCACGCCGAGTTTAATAAATGCAATAATTAACAGACTTACGCTGCACAACAGATAACACTTTGCACAAGTTATAAAAGCTTTTTAAATTAAGCACAAATAATGCAAAATTTGGAAATAAAAAGCAGGATTTAAGCGCAAAAATATATAAAAATCTTGGAGCACAAGTAAAACACGTCAATCACTCTCAACTGAGAACTCTCTCTGAGAGTTCTCTCTCACTCTCAAATATCCTATATAGACATAGGTGAAAACTTCCCACCCCCATAACTGGGTCAAATCTTATCCGATTTTCATGAGGATTGGCTTTTTTATCATGGTTTGGCCTCTAAATCAATTTGGCATTAAAATCTGGCAACTTTATTTTTGGTCGAAATTCATGTGAAAATGGTTCCCTCAAATATCCTATATAGACATAGGTGAAAACTTCCCACCCCCATAACTCGGTCAAATCTTATCCGATTTTCATGAGGTTTGGCTTTTTTATCATGGTTTGGCCTCTAAATCAATTTGGCATTTAAATCTGGCAACTTTATTTTTGGTCGAAATTCATGTGAAAATGGTTCCCTCAAATATCCTTTATAGACATAGGTGAAAACTTCCCACCCCCATAACTCGGTCAAATCTTATGCGATTTTCATGAGGATTGGCTTTTTTATCATGGTTTGGCCTCTAAATCAATTTGGCATTAAAATCTGGCAACTTTATTTTTGGTCGAAATTCATGTGAAAATGGTTCCCTCAAATATCCTATATAGACATAGGTGAAAACTTCCCACCCCCATAACTCGGTCAAATCTTATCCGATTTTCATGAGGATTGGCTTTTTTATCATGGTTTGGCCTCTAAATCAATTTGGCATTAAAATCTGGCAACTTTATTTTTGGTCGAAATTCATGTGAAAATGGTTCCCTCAAATATCCTATATAGACATAGGTGAAAACTTCCCACCCCCATAACTCGGTCAAATCTTATCCGATTTTCATGAGGATTGGCTTTTTTATCATGGTTTGGCCTCTAAATCAATTTGGCATTAAAATCTGGCAACTTTATTTTTGGTCGAAATTCATGTGAAAATGGTTCCCTCAAATATCCTATATAGACATAGGTGAAAACTTCCCACCCCCATAACTCGGTCAAATCTTATCCGATTTTCATGAGGTTTGGCTTTTTTATCATGGTTTGGCCTCTAAATCAATTTGGCATTTAAATCTGGCAACTTTATTTTTGGTCGAAATTCATGTGAAAATGGTTCCCTCAAATATCCTATATAGACATAGGTGAAAACTTCCCACCCCCATAACTCGGTCAAATCTTATCCGATTTTCATGAGGATTGGCTTTTTTATCATGGTTTGGCCTCTAAATCAATTTGGCATTAAAATCTGGCAACTTTATTTTTGGTCGAAATTCATGTGAAAATGGTTCCCTCAAATATCCTATATAGACATAGGTGAAAACTTCCCACCCCCATAACTCGGTCAAATCTTATCCGATTTTCATGAGGTTTGGCTTTTTTATCATGGTTTGGCCTCTAAATCAATTTGGCATTTAAATCTGGCAACTTTATTTTTGGTCGAAATTCATGTGAAAATGGTTCCCTCAAATATCCTATATAGACATAGGTGAAAACTTCCCACCCCCATAACTCGGTCAAATCTTATCCGATTTTCATGAGGATTGGCTTTTTTATCATGGTTTGGCCTCTAAATCAATTTGGCATTAAAATCTGGCAACTTTATTTTTGGTCGAAATTCATGTGAAAATGGTTCCCTCAAATATCCTATATAGACATAGGTGAAAACTTCCCACCCCCATAACTCGGTCAAATCTTATCCGATTTTCATGAGGATTGGCTTTTTTATCATGGTTTGGCCTCTAAATCAATTTGGCATTTAAATCTGGCAACTTTATTTTTGGTCGAAATTCATGTGAAAATGGTTCCCTCAAATATCCTATATAGACATAGGTGAAAACTTCCCACCCCCATAACTCGGTCAAATCTTATCCGATTTTCATGAGGATTGGCTTTTTTATCATGGTTTGGCCTCTAAATCAATTTGGCATTAAAATCTGGCAACTTTATTTTTGGTCGAAATTCATGTGAAAATGGTTCCCTCAAATATCCTATATAGACATAGGTGAAAACTTCCCACCCCCATAACTCGGTCAAATCTTATCCGATTTTCATGAGGATTGGCTTTTTTATCATGGTTTGGCCTCTAAATCAATTTGGCATTTAAATCTGGCAACTTTATTTTTGGTCGAAATTCATGTGAAAATGGTTCCCTCAAATATCCTATATAGACATAGGTGAAAACTTCCCACCCCCATAACTCGGTCAAATCTTATCCGATTTTCATGAGGATTGGCTTTTTTATCATGGTTTGGCCTCTAAATCAATTTGGCATTAAAATCTGGCAACTTTATTTTTGGTCGAAATTCATGTGAAAATGGTTCCCTCAAATATCCTATATAGACATAGGTGAAAACTTCCCACCCCCATAACTCGGTCAAATCTTATCCGATTTTCATGAGGTTTGGCTTTTTTATCATGGTTTGGCCTCTAAATCAATTTGGCATTTAAATCTGGCAACTTTATTTTTGGTCGAAATTCATGTGAAAATGGTTCCCTCAAATATCCTATATAGACATAGGTGAAAACTTCCCACCCCCATAACTCGGTCAAATCTTATCCGATTTTCATGAGGATTGGCTTTTTTATCATGGTTTGGCCTCTAAATCAATTTGGCATTAAAATCTGGCAACTTTATTTTTGGTCGAAATTCATGTGAAAATGGTTCCCTCAAATATCCTATATAGACATAGGTGAAAACTTCCCACCCCCATAACTCGGTCAAATCTTATCCGATTTTCATGAGGATTGGCTTTTTTATCATGGTTTGGCCTCTAAATCAATTTGGCATTTAAATCTGGCAACTTTATTTTTGGTCGAAATTCATGTGAAAATGGTTCCCTCAAATATCCTATATAGACATAGGTGAAAACTTCCCACCCCCATAACTCGGTCAAATCTTATCCGATTTTCATGAGGATTGGCTTTTTTATCATGGTTTGGCCTCTAAATCAATTTGGCATTAAAATCTGGCAACTTTATTTTTGGTCGAAATTCATGTGAAAATGGTTCCCTCAAATATCCTATATAGACATAGGTGAAAACTTCCCACCCCCATAACTCGGTCAAATCTTATGCGATTTTCATGAGGATTGGCTTTTTTATCATGGTTTGGCCTCTAAATCAATTTGGCATTTAAATCTGGCAACTTTATTTTTGGTCGAAATTCATGTGAAAATGGTTCCCTCAAATATCCTATATAGACATAGGTGAAAACTTCCCACCCCCATAACTCGGTCAAATCTTATCCGATTTTCATGAGGTTTGGCTTTTTTATCATGGTTTGGCCTCTAAATCAATTTGGCATTAAAATCTGGCAACTTTATTTTTGGTCGAAATTCATGTGAAAATGGTTCCCTCAAATATCCTATATAGACATAGGTGAAAACTTCCCACCCCCATAACTCGGTCAAATCTTATCCGATTTTCATGAGGATTGGCTTTTTTATCATGGTTTGGCCTCTAAATCAATTTGGCATTTAAATCTGGCAACTTTATTTTTGGTCGAAATTCATGTGAAAATGGTTCCCTCAAATATCCTATATAGACATAGGTGAAAACTTCCCACCCCCATAACTCGGTCAAATCTTATCCGATTTTCATGAGGATTGGCTTTTTTATCATGGTTTGGCCTCTAAATCAATTTGGCATTAAAATCTGGCAACTTTATTTTTGGTCGAAATTCATGTGAAAATGGTTCCCTCAAATATCCTATATAGACATAGGTGAAAACTTCCCACCCCCATAACTCGGTCAAATCTTATCCGATTTTCATGAGGATTGGCTTTTTTATCATGGTTTGGCCTCTAAATCAATTTGGCATTAAAATCTGGCAACTTTATTTTTGGTCGAAATTCATGTGAAAATGGTTCCCTCAAATATCCTATATAGACATAGGTGAAAACTTCCCACCCCCATAACTCGGTCAAATCTTATCCGATTTTCATGAGGATTGGCTTTTTTATCATGGTTTGGCCTCTAAATCAATTTGGCATTTAAATCTGGCAACTTTATTTTTGGTCGAAATTCATGTGAAAATGGTTCCCTCAAATATCCTATATAGACATAGGTGAAAACTTCCCACCCCCATAACTCGGTCAAATCTTATCCGATTTTCATGAGGATTGGCTTTTTTATCATGGTTTGGCCTCTAAATCAATTTGGCATTAAAATCTGGCAACTTTATTTTTGGTCGAAATTCATGTGAAAATGGTTCCCTCAAATATCCTATATAGACATAGGTGAAAACTTCCCACCCCCATAACTCGGTCAAATCTTATCCGATTTTCATGAGGATTGGCTTTTTTATCATGGTTTGGCCTCTAAATCAATTTGGCATTAAAATCTGGCAACTTTATTTTTGGTCGAAATTCATGTGAAAATGGTTCCCTCAAATATCCTATATAGACATAGGTGAAAACTTCCCACCCCCATAACTCGGTCAAATCTTATCCGATTTTCATGAGGATTGGCTTTTTTATCATGGTTTGGCCTCTAAATCAATTTGGCATTTAAATCTGGCAACTTTATTTTTGGTCGAAATTCATGTGAAAATGGTTCCCTCAAATATCCTATATAGACATAGGTGAAAACTTCCCACCCCCATAACTCGGTCAAATCTTATCCGATTTTCATGAGGATTGGCTTTTTTATCATGGTTTGGCCTCTAAATCAATTTGGCATTTAAATCTGGCAACTTTATTTTTGGTCGAAATTCATGTGAAAATGGTTCCCTCAAATATCCTATATAGACATAGGTGAAAACTTCCCACCCCCATAACTCGGTCAAATCTTATCCGATTTTCATGAGGATTGGCTTTTTTATCATGGTTTGGCCTCTAAATCAATTTGGCATTTAAATCTGGCAACTTTATTTTTGGTCGAAATTCATGTGAAAATGGTTCCCTCAAATATCCTATATAGACATAGGTGAAAACTTCCCACCCCCATAACTCGGTCAAATCTTATCCGATTTTCATGAGGATTGGCTTTTTTATCATGGTTTGGCCTCTAAATCAATTTGGCATTAAAATCTGGCAACTTTATTTTTGGTCGAAATTCATGTGAAAATGGTTCCCTCAAATATCCTATATAGACATAGGTGAAAACTTCCCACCCCCATAACTCGGTCAAATCTTATCCGATTTTCATGAGGATTGGCTTTTTTATCATGGTTTGGCCTCTAAATCAATTTGGCATTAAAATCTGGCAACTTTATTTTTGGTCGAAATTCATGTGAAAATGGTTCCCTCAAATATCCTATATAGACATAGGTGAAAACTTCCCACCCCCATAACTCGGTCAAATCTTATCCGATTTTCATGAGGATTGGCTTTTTTTATCATGGTTTGGCCTCTAAATCAATTTGGCATTTAAATCTGGCAACTTTATTTTTGGTCGAAATTCATGTGAAAATGGTTCCCTCAAATATCCTATATAGACATAGGTGAAAACTTCCCACCCCCATAACTCGGTCAAATCTTATCCGATTTTCATGAGGATTGGCTTTTTTATCATGGTTTGGCCTCTAAATCAATTTGGCATTTAAATCTGGCAACTTTATTTTTGGTCGAAATTCATGTGAAAATGGTTCCCTCAAATATCCTATATAGACATAGGTGAAAACTTCCCACCCCCATAACTCGGTCAAATCTTATCCGATTTTCATGAGGATTGGCTTTTTTATCATGGTTTGGCCTCTAAATCAATTTGGCATTTAAATCTGGCAACTTTATTTTTGGTCGAAATTCATGTGAAAATGGTTCCCTCAAATATCCTATATAGACATAGGTGAAAACTTCCCACCCCCATAACTCGGTCAAATCTTATCCGATTTTCATGAGGATTGGCTTTTTTATCATGGTTTGGCCTCTAAATCAATTTGGCATTAAAATCTGGCAACTTTATTTTTGGTCGAAATTCATGTGAAAATGGTTCCCTCAAATATCCTATATAGACATAGGTGAAAACTTCCCACCCCCATAACTCGGTCAAATCTTATCCGATTTTCATGAGGATTGGCTTTTTTATCATGGTTTGGCCTCTAAATCAATTTGGCATTTAAATCTGGCAACTTTATTTTTGGTCGAAATTCATGTGAAAATGGTTCCCTCAAATATCCTATATAGACATAGGTGAAAACTTCCCACCCCCATAACTCGGTCAAATCTTATCCGATTTTCATGAGGATTGGCTTTTTTATCATGGTTTGGCCTCTAAATCAATTTGGCATTAAAATCTGGCAACTTTATTTTTGGTCGAAATTCATGTGAAAATGGTTCCCTCAAATATCCTATATAGACATAGGTGAAAACTTCCCACCCCCATAACTCGGTCAAATCTTATCCGATTTTCATGAGGATTGGCTTTTTTATCATGGTTTGGCCTCTAAATCAATTTGGCATTTAAATCTGGCAACTTTATTTTTGGTCGAAATTCATGTGAAAATGGTTCCCTCAAATATCCTATATAGACATAGGTGAAAACTTCCCACCCCCATAACTCGGTCAAATCTTATCCGATTTTCATGAGGATTGGCTTTTTTATCATGGTTTGGCCTCTAAATCAATTTGGCATTTAAATCTGGCAACTTTATTTTTGGTCGAAATTCATGTGAAAATGGTTCCCTCAAATATCCTATATAGACATAGGTGAAAACTTCCCACCCCCATAACTCGGTCAAATCTTATCCGATTTTCATGAGGATTGGCTTTTTTATCATGGTTTGGCCTCTAAATCAATTTGGCATTTAAATCTGGCAACTTTATTTTTGGTCGAAATTCATGTGAAAATGGTTCCCTCAAATATCCTATATAGACATAGGTGAAAACTTCCCACCCCCATAACTCGGTCAAATCTTATCCGATTTTCATGAGGATTGGCTTTTTTATCATGGTTTGGCCTCTAAATCAATTTGGCATTAAAATCTGGCAACTTTATTTTTGGTCGAAATTCATGTGAAAATGGTTCCCTCAAATATCCTATATAGACATAGGTGAAAACTTCCCACCCCCATAACTCGGTCAAATCTTATCCGATTTTCATGAGGATTGGCTTTTTTATCATGGTTTGGCCTCTAAATCAATTTGGCATTTAAATCTGGCAACTTTATTTTTGGTCGAAATTCATGTGAAAATGGTTCCCTCAAATATCCTATATAGACATAGGTGAAAACTTCCCACCCCCATAACTCGGTCAAATCTTATCCGATTTTCATGAGGATTGGCTTTTTTATCATGGTTTGGCCTCTAAATCAATTTGGCATTTAAATCTGGCAACTTTATTTTTGGTCGAAATTCATGTGAAAATGGTTCCCTCAAATATCCTATATAGACATAGGTGAAAACTTCCCACCCCCATAACTCGGTCAAATCTTATCCGATTTTCATGAGGATTGGCTTTTTTATCATGGTTTGGCCTCTAAATCAATTTGGCATTTAAATCTGGCAACTTTATTTTTGGTCGAAATTCATGTGAAAATGGTTCCCTCAAATATCCTATATAGACATAGGTGAAAACTTCCCACCCCCATAACTCGGTCAAATCTTATCCGATTTTCATGAGGATTGGCTTTTTTATCATGGTTTGGCCTCTAAATCAATTTGGCATTTAAATCTGGCAACTTTATTTTTGGTCGAAATTCATGTGAAAATGGTTCCCTCAAATATCCTATATAGACATAGGTGAAAACTTCCCACCCCCATAACTCGGTCAAATCTTATCCGATTTTCATGAGGATTTGGCTTTTTTATCATGGTTTGGCCTCTAAATCAATTTGGCATTTAAATCTGGCAACTTTATTTTTGGTCGAAATTCATGTGAAAATGGTTCCCTCAAATATCCTATATAGACATAGGTGAAAACTTCCCACCCCCATAACTCGGTCAAATCTTATCCGATTTTCATGAGGATTGGCTTTTTTATCATGGTTTGGCCTCTAAATCAATTTGGCATTTAAAATCTGGCAACTTTATTTTTGGTCGAAATTCATGTGAAAATGGTTCCCTCAAATATCCTATATAGACATAGGTGAAAACTTCCCACGCCCATAACTCGGTCAAATCTTATCCGATTTTCATGAGGATTGGCTTTTTTATCATGGTTTGGCCTCTAAATCAATTTGGCATTTAAATCTGGCAACTTTATTTTTGGTCGAAATTCATGTGAAAATGGTTCCCTCAAATATCCTATATAGACATAGGTGAAAACTTCCCACCCCCATAACTCGGTCAAATCTTATCCGATTTTCATGAGGATTGGCTTTTTTATCATGGTTTGGCCTCTAAATCAATTTGGCATTTAAATCTGGCAACTTTATTTTTGGTCGAAATTCATGTGAAAATGGTTCCCTCAAATATCCTATATAGACATAGGTGAAAACTTCCCACGCCCATAACTCGGTCAAATCTTATCCGATTTTCATGAGGATTGGCTTTTTTATCATGGTTTGGCCTCTAAATCAATTTGGCATTTAAATCTGGCAACTTTATTTTTGGTCGAAATTCATGTGAAAATGGTTCCCTCAAATATCCTATATAGACATAGGTGAAAACTTCCCACCCCCATAACTCGGTCAAATCTTATCCGATTTTCATGAGGATTGGCTTTTTTTATCATGGTTTGGCCTCTAAATCAATTTGGCATTTAAATCTGGCAACTTTATTTTTGGTCGAAATTCATGTGAAAATGGTTCCCTCAAATATCCTATATAGACATAGGTGAAAACTTCCCACCCCCATAACTCGGTCAAATCTTATCCGATTTTCATGAGGATTGGCTTTTTTATCATGGTTTGGCCTCTAAATCAATTTGGCATTTAAATCTGGCAACTTTATTTTTGGTCGAAATTCATGTGAAAATGGTTCCCTCAAATATCCTATATAGACATAGGTGAAAACTTCCCACCCCCATAACTCGGTCAAATCTTATCCGATTTTCATGAGGATTGGCTTTTTTATCATGGTTTGGCCTCTAAATCAATTTGGCATTTAAATCTGGCAACTTTATTTTTGGTCGAAATTCATGTGAAAATGGTTCCCTCAAATATCCTATATAGACATAGGTGAAAACTTCCCACGCCCATAACTCGGTCAAATCTTATCCGATTTTCATGAGGATTGGCTTTTTTATCATGGTTTGGCCTCTAAATCAATTTGGCATTTAAAATCTGGCAACTTTATTTTTGGTCGAAATTCATGTGAAAATGGTTCCCTCAAATATCCTATATAGACATAGGTGAAAACTTCCCACGCCCATAACTCGGTCAAATCTTATCCGATTTTCATGAGGATTGGCTTTTTTATCATGGTTTGGCCTCTAAATCAATTTGGCATTTAAATCTGGCAACTTTATTTTTGGTCGAAATTCATGTGAAAATGGTTCCCTCAAATATCCTATATAGACATAGGTGAAAACTTCCCACGCCCATAACTCGGTCAAATCTTATCCGATTTTCATGAGGATTGGCTTTTTTATCATGGTTTGGCCTCTAAATCAATTTGGCATTTAAATCTGGCAACTTTATTTTTGGTCGAAATTCATGTGAAAATGGTTCCCTCAAATATCCTATATAGACATAGGTGAAAACTTCCCACCCCCATAACTCGGTCAAATCTTATCCGATTTTCATGAGGATTGGCTTTTTTATCATGGTTTGGCCTCTAAATCAATTTGGCATTTAAATCTGGCAACTTTATTTTTGGTCGAAATTCATGTGAAAATGGTTCCCTCAAATATCCTATATAGACATAGGTGAAAACTTCCCACGCCCATAACTCGGTCAAATCTTATCCGATTTTCATGAGGATTGGCTTTTTTATCATGGTTTGGCCTCTAAATCAATTTGGCATTTAAATCTGGCAACTTTATTTTTGGTCGAAATTCATGTGAAAATGGTTCCCTCAAATATCCTATATAGACATAGGTGAAAACTTCCCACGCCCATAACTCGGTCAAATCTTATCCGATTTTCATGAGGATTGGCTTTTTTATCATGGTTTGGCCTCTAAATCAATTTGGCATTTAAATCTGGCAACTTTATTTTTGGTCGAAATTCATGTGAAAATGGTTCCCTCAAATATCCTATATAGACATAGGTGAAAACTTCCCACGCCCATAACTCGGTCAAATCTTATCCGATTTTCATGAGGATTGGCTTTTTTATCATGGTTTGGCCTCTAAATCAATTTGGCATTTAAATCTGGCAACTTTATTTTTGGTCGAAATTCATGTGAAAATGGTTCCCTCAAATATCCTATATAGACATAGGTGAAAACTTCCCACGCCCATAACTCGGTCAAATCTTATCCGATTTTCATGAGGATTGGCTTTTTTATCATGGTTTGGCCTCTAAATCAATTTGGCATTTAAATCTGGCAACTTTATTTTTGGTCGAAATTCATGTGAAAATGGTTCCCTCAAATATCCTATATAGACATAGGTGAAAACTTCCCACGCCCATAACTCGGTCAAATCTTATCCGATTTTCATGAGGATTGGCTTTTTTATCATGGTTTGGCCTCTAAATCAATTTGGCATTTAAATCTGGCAACTTTATTTTTGGTCGAAATTCATGTGAAAATGGTTCCCTCAAATATCCTATATAGACATAGGTGAAAACTTCCCACGCCCATAACTCGGTCAAATCTTATCCGATTTTCATGAGGATTGGCTTTTTTATCATGGTTTGGCCTCTAAATCAATTTGGCATTTAAATCTGGCAACTTTATTTTTGGTCGAAATTCATGTGAAAATGGTTCCCTCAAATATCCTATATAGACATAGGTGAAAACTTCCCACGCCCATAACTCGGTCAAATCTTATCCGATTTTCATGAGGATTGGCTTTTTTATCATGGTTTGGCCTCTAAATCAATTTGGCATTTAAATCTGGCAACTTTATTTTTGGTCGAAATTCATGTGAAAATGGTTCCCTCAAATATCCTATATAGACATAGGTGAAAACTTCCCACGCCCATAACTCGGTCAAATCTTATCCGATTTTCATGAGGATTGGCTTTTTTATCATGGTTTGGCCTCTAAATCAATTTGGCATTTAAATCTGGCAACTTTATTTTTGGTCGAAATTCATGTGAAAATGGTTCCCTCAAATATCCTATATAGACATAGGTGAAAACTTCCCACGCCCATAACTCGGTCAAATCTTATCCGATTTTCATGAGGATTGGCTTTTTTATCATGGTTTGGCCTCTAAATCAATTTGGCATTTAAATCTGGCAACTTTATTTTTGGTCGAAATTCATGTGAAAATGGTTCCCTCAAATATCCTATATAGACATAGGTGAAAACTTCCCACGCCCATAACTCGGTCAAATCTTATCCGATTTTCATGAGGATTGGCTTTTTTATCATGGTTTGGCCTCTAAATCAATTTGGCATTTAAATCTGGCAACTTTATTTTTGGTCGAAATTCATGTGAAAATGGTTCCCTCAAATATCCTATATAGACATAGGTGAAAACTTCCCACGCCCATAACTCGGTCAAATCTTATCCGATTTTCATGAGGATTGGCTTTTTTATCATGGTTTGGCCTCTAAATCAATTTGGCATTTAAATCTGGCAACTTTATTTTTGGTCGAAATTCATGTGAAAATGGTTCCCTCAAATATCCTATATAGACATAGGTGAAAACTTCCCACGCCCATAACTCGGTCAAATCTTATCCGATTTTCATGAGGATTGGCTTTTTTTATCATGGTTTGGCCTCTAAATCAATTTGGCATTTAAATCTGGCAACTTTATTTTTGGTCGAAATTCATGTGAAAATGGTTCCCTCAAATATCCTATATAGACATAGGTGAAAACTTCCCACGCCCATAACTCGGTCAAATCTTATCCGATTTTCATGAGGATTGGCTTTTTTATCATGGTTTGGCCTCTAAATCAATTTGGCATTTAAATCTGGCAACTTTATTTTTGGTCGAAATTCATGTGAAAATGGTTCCCTCAAATATCCTATATAGACATAGGTGAAAACTTCCCACGCCCATAACTCGGTCAAATCTTATCCGATTTTCATGAGGATTGGCTTTTTTATCATGGTTTGGCCTCTAAATCAATTTGGCATTTAAATCTGGCAACTTTATTTTTGGTCGAAATTCATGTGAAAATGGTTCCCTCAAATATCCTATATAGACATAGGTGAAAACTTCCCACGCCCATAACTCGGTCAAATCTTATCCGATTTTCATGAGGATTGGCTTTTTTATCATGGTTTGGCCTCTAAATCAATTTGGCATTTAAATCTGGCAACTTTATTTTTGGTCGAAATTCATGTGAAAATGGTTCCCTCAAATATCCTATATAGACATAGGTGAAAACTTCCCACGCCCATAACTCGGTCAAATCTTATCCGATTTTCATGAGGATTGGCTTTTTTATCATGGTTTGGCCTCTAAATCAATTTGGCATTTAAATCTGGCAACTTTATTTTTGGTCGAAATTCATGTGAAAATGGTTCCCTCAAATATCCTATATAGACATAGGTGAAAACTTCCCACGCCCATAACTCGGTCAAATCTTATCCGATTTTCATGAGGATTGGCTTTTTTATCATGGTTTGGCCTCTAAATCAATTTGGCATTTAAATCTGGCAACTTTATTTTTGGTCGAAATTCATGTGAAAATGGTTCCCTCAAATATCCTATATAGACATAGGTGAAAACTTCCCACGCCCATAACTCGGTCAAATCTTATCCGATTTTCATGAGGATTGGCTTTTTTATCATGGTTTGGCCTCTAAATCAATTTGGCATTTAAATCTGGCAACTTTATTTTTGGTCGAAATTCATGTGAAAATGGTTCCCTCAAATATCCTATATAGACATAGGTGAAAACTTCCCACGCCCATAACTCGGTCAAATCTTATCCGATTTTCATGAGGATTGGCTTTTTTATCATGGTTTGGCCTCTAAATCAATTTGGCATTTAAATCTGGCAACTTTATTTTTGGTCGAAATTCATGTGAAAATGGTTCCCTCAAATATCCTATATAGACATAGGTGAAAACTTCCCACGCCCATAACTCGGTCAAATCTTATCCGATTTTCATGAGGATTGGCTTTTTTATCATGGTTTGGCCTCTAAATCAATTTGGCATTTAAATCTGGCAACTTTATTTTTGGTCGAAATTCATGTGAAAATGGTTCCCTCAAATATCCTATATAGACATAGGTGAAAACTTCCCACGCCCATAACTCGGTCAAATCTTATCCGATTTTCATGAGGATTGGCTTTTTTATCATGGTTTGGCCTCTAAATCAATTTGGCATTTAAATCTGGCAACTTTATTTTTGGTCGAAATTCATGTGAAAATGGTTCCCTCAAATATCCTATATAGACATAGGTGAAAACTTCCCACGCCCATAACTCGGTCAAATCTTATCCGATTTTCATGAGGATTGGCTTTTTTATCATGGTTTGGCCTCTAAATCAATTTGGCATTTAAATCTGGCAACTTTATTTTTGGTCGAAATTCATGTGAAAATGGTTCCCTCAAATATCCTATATAGACATAGGTGAAAACTTCCCACGCCCATAACTCGGTCAAATCTTATCCGATTTTCATGAGGATTGGCTTTTTTATCATGGTTTGGCCTCTAAATCAATTTGGCATTTAAATCTGGCAACTTTATTTTTGGTCGAAATTCATGTGAAAATGGTTCCCTCAAATATCCTATATAGACATAGGTGAAAACTTCCCACGCCCATAACTCGGTCAAATCTTATCCGATTTTCATGAGGATTGGCTTTTTTATCATGGTTTGGCCTCTAAATCAATTTGGCATTTAAATCTGGCAACTTTATTTTTGGTCGAAATTCATGTGAAAATGGTTCCCTCAAATATCCTATATAGACATAGGTGAAAACTTCCCACGCCCATAACTCGGTCAAATCTTATCCGATTTTCATGAGGATTGGCTTTTTTATCATGGTTTGGCCTCTAAATCAATTTGGCATTTAAATCTGGCAACTTTATTTTTGGTCGAAATTCATGTGAAAATGGTTCCCTCAAATATCCTATATAGACATAGGTGAAAACTTCCCACGCCCATAACTCGGTCAAATCTTATCCGATTTTCATGAGGATTGGCTTTTTTATCATGGTTTGGCCTCTAAATCAATTTGGCATTTAAATCTGGCAACTTTATTTTTGGTCGAAATTCATGTGAAAATGGTTCCCTCAAATATCCTATATAGACATAGGTGAAAACTTCCCACGCCCATAACTCGGTCAAATCTTATCCGATTTTCATGAGGATTGGCTTTTTTATCATGGTTTGGCCTCTAAATCAATTTGGCATTTAAATCTGGCAACTTTATTTTTGGTCGAAATTCATGTGAAAATGGTTCCCTCAAATATCCTATATAGACATAGGTGAAAACTTCCCACGCCCATAACTCGGTCAAATCTTATCCGATTTTCATGAGGATTGGCTTTTTTTATCATGGTTTGGCCTCTAAATCAATTTGGCATTTAAATCTGGCAACTTTATTTTTGGTCGAAATTCATGTGAAAATGGTTCCCTCAAATATCCTATATAGACATAGGTGAAAACTTCCCACGCCCATAACTCGGTCAAATCTTATCCGATTTTCATGAGGATTGGCTTTTTTATCATGGTTTGGCCTCTAAATCAATTTGGCATTTAAATCTGGCAACTTTATTTTTGGTCGAAATTCATGTGAAAATGGTTCCCTCAAATATCCTATATAGACATAGGTGAAAACTTCCCACGCCCATAACTCGGTCAAATCTTATCCGATTTTCATGAGGATTGGCTTTTTTATCATGGTTTGGCCTCTAAATCAATTTGGCATTTAAATCTGGCAACTTTATTTTTGGTCGAAATTCATGTGAAAATGGTTCCCTCAAATATCCTATATAGACATAGGTGAAAACTTCCCACGCCCATAACTCGGTCAAATCTTATCCGATTTTCATGAGGATTGGCTTTTTTATCATGGTTTGGCCTCTAAATCAATTTGGCATTTAAATCTGGCAACTTTATTTTTGGTCGAAATTCATGTGAAAATGGTTCCCTCAAATATCCTATATAGACATAGGTGAAAACTTCCCACGCCCATAACTCGGTCAAATCTTATCCGATTTTCATGAGGATTGGCTTTTTTTATCATGGTTTGGCCTCTAAATCAATTTGGCATTTAAATCTGGCAACTTTATTTTTGGTCGAAATTCATGTGAAAATGGTTCCCTCAAATATCCTATATAGACATAGGTGAAAACTTCCCACGCCCATAACTCGGTCAAATCTTATCCGATTTTCATGAGGATTGGCTTTTTTATCATGGTTTGGCCTCTAAATCAATTTGGCATTTAAATCTGGCAACTTTATTTTTGGTCGAAATTCATGTGAAAATGGTTCCCTCAAATATCCTATATAGACATAGGTGAAAACTTCCCACGCCCATAACTCGGTCAAATCTTATCCGATTTTCATGAGGATTGGCTTTTTTATCATGGTTTGGCCTCTAAATCAATTTGGCATTTAAATCTGGCAACTTTATTTTTGGTCGAAATTCATGTGAAAATGGTTCCCTCAAATATCCTATATAGACATAGGTGAAAACTTCCCACGCCCATAACTCGGTCAAATCTTATCCGATTTTCATGAGGATTGGCTTTTTTATCATGGTTTGGCCTCTAAATCAATTTGGCATTTAAATCTGGCAACTTTATTTTTGGTCGAAATTCATGTGAAAATGGTTCCCTCAAATATCCTATATAGACATAGGTGAAAACTTCCCACGCCCATAACTCGGTCAAATCTTATCCGATTTTCATGAGGATTGGCTTTTTTATCATGGTTTGGCCTCTAAATCAATTTGGCATTTAAATCTGGCAACTTTATTTTTGGTCGAAATTCATGTGAAAATGGTTCCCTCAAATATCCTATATAGACATAGGTGAAAACTTCCCACGCCCATAACTCGGTCAAATCTTATCCGATTTTCATGAGGATTGGCTTTTTTATCATGGTTTGGCCTCTAAATCAATTTGGCATTTAAATCTGGCAACTTTATTTTTGGTCGAAATTCATGTGAAAATGGTTCCCTCAAATATCCTATATAGACATAGGTGAAAACTTCCCACGCCCATAACTCGGTCAAATCTTATCCGATTTTCATGAGGATTGGCTTTTTTATCATGGTTTGGCCTCTAAATCAATTTGGCATTTAAATCTGGCAACTTTATTTTTGGTCGAAATTCATGTGAAAATGGTTCCCTCAAATATCCTATATAGACATAGGTGAAAACTTCCCACGCCCATAACTCGGTCAAATCTTATCCGATTTTCATGAGGATTGGCTTTTTTATCATGGTTTGGCCTCTAAATCAATTTGGCATTTAAATCTGGCAACTTTATTTTTGGTCGAAATTCATGTGAAAATGGTTCCCTCAAATATCCTATATAGACATAGGTGAAAACTTCCCACGCCCATAACTCGGTCAAATCTTATCCGATTTTCATGAGGATTGGCTTTTTTATCATGGTTTGGCCTCTAAATCAATTTGGCATTTAAATCTGGCAACTTTATTTTTGGTCGAAATTCATGTGAAAATGGTTCCCTCAAATATCCTATATAGACATAGGTGAAAACTTCCCACGCCCATAACTCGGTCAAATCTTATCCGATTTTCATGAGGATTGGCTTTTTTATCATGGTTTGGCCTCTAAATCAATTTGGCATTTAAATCTGGCAACTTTATTTTTGGTCGAAATTCATGTGAAAATGGTTCCCTCAAATATCCTATATAGACATAGGTGAAAACTTCCCACGCCCATAACTCGGTCAAATCTTATCCGATTTTCATGAGGATTGGCTTTTTTATCATGGTTTGGCCTCTAAATCAATTTGGCATTTAAATCTGGCAACTTTATTTTTGGTCGAAATTCATGTGAAAATGGTTCCCTCAAATATCCTATATAGACATAGGTGAAAACTTCCCACGCCCATAACTCGGTCAAATCTTATCCGATTTTCATGAGGATTGGCTTTTTTATCATGGTTTGGCCTCTAAATCAATTTGGCATTTAAATCTGGCAACTTTATTTTTGGTCGAAATTCATGTGAAAATGGTTCCCTCAAATATCCTATATAGACATAGGTGAAAACTTCCCACGCCCATAACTCGGTCAAATCTTATCCGATTTTCATGAGGATTGGATTTTTTATCATGGTTTGGCCTCTAAATCAATTTGGCATTTAAATCTGGCAACTTTATTTTTGGTCGAAATTCATGTTAAAATGGTTCCCTCAAATATCCTATATAGACATAGGTGAAAACTTCCCACGCCCATAACTCGGTCAAATCTTATCCGATTTTCATGAGGATTGGCTTTTTTATCATGGTTTGGCCTCTAAATCAATTTGGCATTTAAATCTGGCAACTTTATTTTTGGTCGAAATTCATGTGAAAATGGTTCCCTCAAATATCCTATATAGACATAGGTGAAAACTTCCCACGCCCATAACTCGGTCAAATCTTATCCGATCTTCATGAGGATTGGCTTTTTTATCATGGTTTGGCCTCTAAATCAATTTGGCATTTAAATCTGGCAACTTTATTTTTGGTCGAAATTCATGTGAAAATGGTTCCCTCAAATATCCTATATAGACATAGGTGAAAACTTCCCACGCCCATAACTCGGTCAAATCTTATCCGATTTTCATGAGGATTGGCTTTTTTATCATGGTTTGGCCTCTAAATCAATTTGGCATTTAAATCTGGCAACTTTATTTTTGGTCGAAATTCATGTGAAAATGGTTCCCTCAAATATCCTATATAGACATAGGTGAAAACTTCCCACGCCCTTAACTCGGTCAAATCTTATTCGATTTTCATGAGGATTGGCTTTTTTATCATGGTTTGGCCTCTAAATCAATTTGGCATTTAAATCTGGCAACTTTATTTTTGGTCGAAATTCATGTGAAAATGGTTCCCTCAAATATCCTATATAGACATAGGTGAAAACTTCCCACGCCCATAACTCGGTCAAATCTTATCCGATTTTCATGAGGATTGGCTTTTTTATCATGGTTTGGCCTCTAAGTCAATTTGGCATTTAAATCTGGCAACTTTATTTTTGGTCGAAATTCATGTGAAAATGGTTCCCTCAAATATCCTCTATAGACATAGGTGAAAACTTCCCACGCCCATAACTCGGTCAAATCTTATCCGATTTTCATGAGGATTGGCTTTTTTATCATGGTTTGGCCTCTAAATCAATTTGGCATTTAAATCTGGCAACTTTATTTTTGGTCGAAATTCATGTGAAAATGGTTCCCTCAAATATCCTATATAGACATAGGTGAAAACTTCCCACGCCCATAACTCGGTCAAATCTTATCCGATCTTCATGAGGTCTGGTTTTTTGATCATGGTTTGGCCTCTAAATCAATTTGGCATTTAAATCTGGCAACTTTATTTTTGGTCGAAATTCATGTGAAAATGGTTGTTGTTGCTGATCGATTGTTTGCTGATAGGTCCAGATACACTAGCATCCTTGCTGGGCGTGCTCATACGGTTCAGAGAGCGCTCTATCGCCGTATTCAGCGTCATACGGGAAATGTTTCACCGGCGCAGAAGTTTCACTGGTGTGATGAAGATTCGTCACGCTTCCCCGAAACGTAAGTCATGCAAATCATGACGTTCGGAGCATCCTGTTCGCCAGCCCTAGCAAATCACGTCAAGAATCGCAATGTCGAGCGGCTTGTAGCGGAGCATCCGGATGCCGTAAAGGCGATTTGCGATAACACATTTGTAGACGACTGTCAGCAGTCAGTGGATGCAGCAGCCCATATGATACAGTTAGCTGAGACAGTAAAGAGGATTCATGCTAGTGGCGGATTCGAGATGCGCACCTGGACATAAATTTCGAAGCAAGTTATACAGGCGCTAGAAGACGACTGTAAGGATTTGGACATTTCAAATTCGCATTTCAATTGCGATTAAATTGTTTTCTGTGCTGCTCTTTTAATCCGTTTTTTCTCATTTAGAGTGTTCAGGGTATTCCCTAGTCGGGAGCTCCCGACTAGAGACTCTTACTTGTTAAACTTATATTTTGCTGACTATTTTTTCTTAACTCTCTTTTGCATATAATTATTATTCTAAGTATCCTTTATAGATATGAGCCACAAAAAAATAATAATAAAATTGAAAACATAAAAGTAAAAAAAAAAAGACAAAACTAAAATTCGGCAAATATTGCGCTGTCAATTAATTCTTTTCAAAATGCAAAAACAAGCCGAAGCTATCTAACGGTGCTTCCAATTCGAAGAAAATTGAATGAGTGAGTCATTTCTATGCATTGTGCGAATGCCTTCTAAACAATTTTGCGTTTTGAACAGTAGACATCTTGTCTAATTTAGTGTTTTTGCAATGCCTGGCTAACGAGTTAATGAAAGCCTAATTCAATTAGTTTATTTCCACTGCAAAGGAAAGGCGGAAATGTTCTCAATTAACTTAAGTACTTTTTATGACATTATTAACGGCGCCGAAAGAGAAAAGAGGTTGGAATTAAAGCACTCCGGAGGCAGACCACCGTAGCTCTCTAGCCGCGGTCATTGTAATATCGATCAACGATAATCCTCAAACTACCCTCAGACAGTTGGCATCGGAATTAAAAGTTACTGCAAAAAGACAGTAAGCCACGAGACAGTTCATAAACTTTTAAAAATGCATTAATACTCCTCGCAAAAAGCTAGAAAGAAGCCATATTAACAAGCCCGCGGAGTACTGGGATGACGTTATTTTTTGTGACGGACCCAGCTTAGTTTGGAGAAAGCCCAATACAGCTATGGAACGGAAAAAATATAAAACAAACAGTAAAATTTGGCAAGCTTTTTGTAATGGTGTGGGGCTGTATGTCGTCGAAAGGTGATGTAAAGACGAAAGAGTTTTACGTGAATGAATTGTCAAGTAGCGCAATAAACTTTGGTTTCGTAGATCCCCAAAACCCCAACAATCAGATGTACAAGCTTTATCAGGACAACGACAAATCGTTTCTGTGCAGGAGTTGGCTGCTGTAAAATTGCAGCGAAGTCATTGACACCCTTGTCTAGAGTCCTGGCTTAAACCCAATTGAAAATTTGTTGGCTTTCTTAAAGAAGCGCGTGGGAAACGGAGACCAACTTACAAAAACGCTCTCATCAAGGCCATTCAAGAAGAATAAATCAAAATACCCGGAATGTATAACCTTATTCAGTCTATGTCTTGTCGTCTCGGGCTGTAAGCGATACTAATGGCCATTGTAGTGACACTTGAAGTGAAAGAACATTTATTTTGTGTATATAAATACATAAAATATATATGAATATATGAAACTCTCCATTTTGTTCACTACTGCATTGTTCACTATTCACTATTGTATTTGGCCTCTCGGCCAGTTATATTCTTAATATTAGCTTTATTTGTGAAGAACTATTATAATTGAGAAATAGTTCGTCTTCTGTCCTCTTGTCGGTGTTAGCTCTGATTGGCAACGTCTTGTCTGCTCCTCGTGAATGGCAGCTTAGAGATCGGCCCGATATATATTGGCCGATAGATCGTGGCTAGGGCTGCCACAGTACTCCCCCTAGACAAGTAATAAATTGTAAGGGCGAGTCCTATGCTGCTTGTCATACGAGCGAAGTGATGGAACATTGAATCGTGGATCTCCGTCATCCATGCTGTTTCTTTGCCATTGATCCGCACGACGAAGACCCGGTCTGATGGCTTGGATATCACCTCATACGGTCATGAGTATGGAGGCTGCAACGGCTGCTTTACCGCGTCAGTCCTGACGAATACATGAGAGCATTCATGTATGGCTTTGTGCAGAAAGAGTTTCGATTTGCTATGATGCGAAGCAGGCGTCGGCCTTACCGCCTGCATGTTGGTACGAAAGTGACTGACATGGATTCGAGGGTGCGTCCAGGTCATAGAAATATTCGTTGGGGAGGCGAAGTGTGCACCCTTACAACATTTCGGCAGTTGACGCTTGGAGATCTTCCTTGAAGCACGTTCGAAGGCCAAGCATTACAGTTGGAAGTAGTTTGGTCCATGGGGTCTGCGGGTTGCACATTAAAGCGGCTTTCATAGACCTATGTCAACGCTCGACCATGCCGTTTGACTGTGGGTGGTAGGGTGTCGTGTGGATGTGTTCACTTTCCAATAAATTGGCTAATGATTTGAACAGTGCAGACTTGAATTGGGCCCCTTGGTCGGTGGTGATTATCAAGGGACACCCAAACCGTGATATTCAGCCTGACCAAATTGCATCGCAGACCGTCTGTGCTGTCATATCCTGCAGAGGTACTGCCTCCGGCCAGCGAGAGAACCGGTTGATCATCGTCAGGCAATACCTGTATCCACTTGCCAAAGGCATCACGACAATGTCGAGGTGTATGTGGTCAAATCTGCGGTCAGGGACAGTGATTTTGGTACTTACTTCGAGTTGTGTTTATTTATTTTTGCTCTCTGACATGGCAAGAAATTTCGTGACCACTCCTTACGCATCGACGGCCAAACATATTTAGTACAAATTTGTTTGATTGTAGACCTGCCACTAGGAAGAGAGAGTCGGTGAATATTTGTAAATATGTTGTATCTCAAATTCTATGGAATATATGGTCTAGGAATTATTGTTGATACGTCGCAGTACAGAAAAGTTTGCTCGTTGACTTGCATTAAATACTTATCTTATAAAATACTTATCAGTTCGCTGTCTGTTGCTTGGGCCGCTTCAATGCTTTTTGTATCGATAGTCGTCGGCATCGTTATGGCATTGATCCTGGAGAGCGTGTCTGCTACTATGTTTGCCGTTTACATGTAGGATCTTTGTGGAGTACTGGCAAATGAATCCTAATTTTCGAAGTTTTCAGGTTTTTGGGTGAATGCGTTTGTCAGCGGCTTGTGATCAGTTTTTATTACGAAAACCCTTGCTTCTAGCATGTGCTTGAAATACTTGATCGCTTCATAGATTGCTAGTAGCTCCCTGTCATATGTGCTGTACCTGCCTTAGGTTTCGAAAAGAAACCTAGGGGCTCTAGTGTACCTCTGTTGTATTGCTCCAGTACCGCACCGATGGCTGTATCGGAGGCATCACAAGTCAGGCTCAGATCTGCGCGTGGAGAAGGATGAGAAAGAGTGGCTGCATTTGCAATGCTGGCTTTGCAATTTACAAATGCCCTGATTGATCATGTTGCGCGTCAATCATTGAGTGGTGCCTGAGTTTCTGATGCATGTGGTATACAGCGGCGATAGAAGTTCACCCAGTTCGCATATTGTTTGTGGCCGACCGTACTCTGCGGTCGCCTTGACGCGTTCCTCTGGAGGTTTAATACCGTTGCCATTAACTGTGTAGCTTAAAAACAAAACATCGGTTTTTTGAAAAATGCATTTTTTGTCGTTAATCCTGAGGCCGTTTGCTTGCAGGAAAAGGAGGACATTGTTCACGTGTTGCTTATGCTCCTCCACTAAGTTTGACATTATCAGGATGTCATCTATGTAGCAGAACACATAGTCGACACCTCGGAAAAGTTAGTCCATGAAACGTTGGAAAGTTTGCGTTGCATTTTTGAGTCCAAATGGCATACAAATGGTATACAAATTCAATCCAAACAAAAAACGGAGTGCATACTGCAGTTTTATCAATGTCTTCTGGTGCCATCGGTATCTGATAGTACGCGCGCTCTAAGTCTAAATTTGTGAAAATGTGTTTACCATGTAACCGTTCTGCGAAGTCGTGTATGTGCGGTATCGGATAACGATCAGGAGTTGTTATCGCACTTAGCTTCCTGTAATCGCCACAAGCCCGCCAACCACCACTGGTCTTTGCTACCATAGGCAGCGGACTTGCCCATGAACTTTTGGAATAGCGGCAGATTCCTTCGTCGATCAGTTGACGCACTTGCGCTTTTGCTGATGCCAGTTTCTCACCCATCAGTCGCCGTGGACGATCTGCTACTGGTGCTCCAGCTGTGATGATGTAGTGGCGAACTGTATGTGATGGGCGATTTTTGCGAAAGTTGTTGGCCGTGTTGACCTCCTCGGTAATTTTTGCGTGAGGGCTGTGTAGTTTTCGAGCATTATTTGCAGCTTCGAATTGCTGCGAGTTGATTGAGTTGCCGAAAGTTGGGTGCTCCTGTGTAGAAATAAGACGTTGTTGTTTGATGTCTATGAGCAAATGGAACTGTAACAGAAAGTCAGCGCCAATTATTGCAGTTTGCACATCAGCAATGATGAATGTCCACTCAAAAGCATGACCCAGGCCCAAGTCGAGCTGTAGATATAGGTTGCCATTTGTTTGTATTATGGTTCGGTTTGCGGCATATAATTGCATCTTTCCTTTTTGTAGTTTGCTGTTTGTCATTGTGCAAGGCACAAATGACACCACAGATCCAGAATCAACGATGATCCAGATACTGTACGTGTAGACGGTGGTCGTGCCCCCCGTCGCCTGTGTTAAATAGTTGCTGGAGGAAATGCTGCCGCCCCCCAGAGGAGTTAACGGCAGCCGCTCTAGTTTAACTGTTGTTAAACTGGCCAGCTAGGTTGGCGTTTGCGGGTGCGATTGTTAAACTTGCTGTGCTAGAAGCAGAGCGATCTTTTATCCCCCCTCTTCTCGTCGTTTCTCGGTTTTGGTGGGCGTGCATATGCCTGTTTTGATCTACGACATTCGTCCTGTAGCTTATCGACTTAAACTGGGGCTATTGTGACTGACCGCTTCTATATTCTGCTGATTTTGCTGAGCAGTTGCAGTTCGTGTCGACATTACGTAAGTCGATTCCATTCCACTGTTTTCCAGCATCTTCCTCCCAGACAGAAATTAGCGGACGAACCGACAATGGCAGCTCGGCGATAAAGAGTGTGCGTATAACGCCTTCGCAGCCATTAGCGGGTGCTAAACGACGCATGTGTGTAAGGATTTCCGACGGGTTCTTGCCGGTCATGTCGCGACCTTGCAGAAGTCTTTTTCATTTTGAGTCCTCTGATTCCGCAAATGTTTCGAGATGCCGTTGCTTCAATGCGCCGTATCTGTTATTCATAGGTAATTTTGTGATTGTAATTCCTCGATGGTAAGAGCGACATCCTCCTCCAAGTGTACCGACACCAAGTCGAACTTGCGATCATCAGCTACAACATTCTGCAAAAGAAACAGGTGTTCCAATTATGCAAACCATAGTTGAGGATTTCATTTTTTGAACTTCGGAGCATTATCTGAGAGCATTGCTGAGCATTTCCTGCTAGTGGCCGTGCAACCGACAATTGAGATTGCTGCAATTGCACCTTCAGTTCTTGAAGTTCTTCATTAAGCCCGTTACGAAAAATTCGTCAGTGTCGTGAATTGTGCGCTTTATGGACGTGGACCTCAGAAAATAGTGCTCGTTATGCAGGTAATGTCCTATTTATCGTTCGGGGTCACCACATGTTAATAGTTTTCGTTTAGCCGAACTATGCTCTAGCACCCATTTTATATTCTGTTCGTCAGTTAAGACAGTTGTGCTCGCGAGAGCAAGCGCGAAAAACTTTAAATCGCTACGTCTATAGACAATTGTTTGTTTCAGATTACGGAAAATAAATTTGGTTGTAAAATATTAAAAAAGTGTCAAACCCAAAGAGCGGTAAGTTGGCCAAGGTTTTTTTTGGGTCTGAGAAAGACTGGCATTCCTGTCTAATTACAGGATCGGCCCTTAGTATGAGCTACAAATATACTATCATTTCAGAGCGTAATACGAGATGAAAAATAAGTACTAGACTAACGCCTGCTACCCGCCTAGATTTAGTACCAGGCTAACTTAAGCACCAGTCGAACGTAGTGCAGACTAAATTGCTGATGAAAAAAAAAAAATTGTAAATCATTGAATTCGCCTAAGATGCTTGCGAACCCCCGATCAGATGTTCCCGCTGGAGATTAATTATTGCGCTCCCAGTATTTAGTTGAATTCGCCGTAAAGTGGAGCTTCGGGGAGAGACTATTGTCGCTGCATAATCGTTAAATCAGTACTACTCCGCACCTTAGCAACAAAACTCAACGGTGAAGCTGCATATATTTCGGAACTTCGTCTTATGTGTAATTATTCTATTGGTTGAGTCATACAAATAATATGAGCATTTTTAGTAGCGCGGTGTATAGAACAAATTTTTATTTTAATTTAACTCTAATTTTTTTGTTGTCTCAAAAATACAAGTAATAGGCTTTTTTGAAATCGCTTGGGCGCATCACGCCAAAAACTTTAAAAAGTGTCTTAAATTCAATAATTTTACTATCTCCAAAAGACCACATGCAATTTTTTCTTTTCTTGTTATCTTTTTTTTCTCCCCGCTGATCGCCATGTTGGTCAAGAGAGCAACTTTTCGAAGAGTGCAAAATAAACAAATATTTAAGGGAGTAACTAGAGCGAGAGAAAAGATAGCTAAGCCACATAGGACCAGTGCTTTTTTTATACTTCTTTCGTTGCCCTTTCGTGCAATTTTTTTATTACAGCAAGACGTCGCCGTACATCAACGAAAGCGCTTTTGGAGATGGATGGTATGTACGTAATCGATATAATTATTTATTCTAAATTAAAGACTCTTTAATGAAGACTAAGTGAGACTAAATTAAAAAAAATAAAACACAACACTCAGCACAGAAATGGAGTAAAAGAGATAAAAAAACGAATAAAATTTGAAAACTAAAGTTTGAAAATGATTAAAAAAACTTGAAAAGGAATGGGCTTTTAAAATTAATGTCACTTTTCCTTTGGCTACGTTTGCACTTTTTGATTATTTTTCGCAAGTTTTAAACTGTTTAAAATATACACTTTTTACTTATTATAAGAAGATAATTATCAATTTCCGAATTGGAGCCACTATTACAAGTGTTTTTAGCATGCATTTTAAATTTCTTCATATTTAACTTAAGGTTTTTATCAACCTTACAGCCGACCATTTTTATACGATTTTACTTCTAAGTGATATTCTTAGTTCTCTTGAACTTGATGTGGATTCTAGTAGGACCAATGAAATCTTGTGTTATAATAAATAAGTAAGAGTTGAATTTTAACATGTACTAATTTGTTATCCATGTGTCGCCGAAGTATCAAAGTAGTGTATTTTTTGTTGTTAAAGGTATCACCGACCAATTGTCTGGTCAAGCTGCCACGGTGATCATGGTAGGGCGGGCAACAGCTGTCGCATTAACATCAGCACAGCATATTAACAACAACATCAGCCACTAACCATTTTTTTTTGTCCCTGTTCTGTGATTTTCCCAATCTTTCCTATTTCATTTAAGTACAATCGAACTTCTCAACAGCACGCGAATTTTTATGTAATTATGCATACTTTCGAGCGGGTAGTAAGGTGATACCATATAGAACCCACCCCAGCCGACGTCCCAGAGCCGGTACCAGCGCGTGCATCGCTAACAACTACACGACCATCAACTCGCTAATATATGTGATACACCATTATACAAAATATTAGTACCACCACAGCTACAGTTTCCTAGATTTAGTTATATATACAGTAATAGTTTTCATTTTGCTAAGTTTTAATTGACAGCGTAATATTTGCCGAATTTTAGTATTGTCTGTATTTTTTACTTTTGTGTTTTGAATTTTGTTAAGTCGGTAAAATATAAGTTTTCATTTTGCAAACAATTACTTGACATACTGTTTATGCAAAGTCTTAACAACATTTAATAGTTAAGCTTTATAAATGAGCCAAAGAGCCAACATTTCCCTACTATATTATATAGCTCAATAGCAGTAATCGGTCAAAAAATTAGTATTTGAATAGCATAATATTCTCTTTTTCAGATATTTTTGATCACTTTACAGCTCACTAGGAGAACATTTTATGTCCAAGCACAGCACAGCTCATCCAAGCTAAACGCCATCAATGCTGGAGTGCCACAAGGAAGTGTGCTAGGACCAGTCCTAAACATTATTTTCCCCACTGACAGTCAAAACTTTGAGGCAGCTACATACGCTAATGATACTGCCATCATCGCAAGGGGCACGTCTCCAGCCGTTGCATCCCAGTGCTTGCAGGAGGAACTCTGCTTGACCGAAAATTGGTTGACTAAATAGAGAATAGTGGTCAATGCCCAGAAATCGGACCAAGGTACCAGTTAATGACCCTAAGAACTAATACAGGTGCTCCTTGGTATATGAGCAACTATGATATACATAAAGACCTAAACACGCCTTTTGTCAGAAGTAGATGTGCTGTGAGCTGTGTAAATAGGTTACACAATCACAAAAATAACTTGGCTCTGAATCTTAGACAATAGTATGGACACAAGACGCTTAAACAGATTACGCGTGCTGGATCTACCACATATCGTCAAAAATGAGGTTAAATAAACAAACTATAATGCAATATAGATTTTGTTTGAACTCATTGGATTCTGGTAAAATTCGAACTTTGTGTGTATGAATTGACAAAAGCGACACAGACACACGGAAAGAGAAGATATAAGTGCAATGTAAAAGAAGGCAGAAGCAGAGTTGGTACGCAGGCAAGGTGCGTAAAAGAAGGCTAGAACAGAGTTGATGTTTGCGGTTACGCAGGCAGAAGAGTCGGTGCGTAGCGACAAAGTGCTTCGAGCGAGTGTTGAACAATTGTTCATTGCCGCAGCGGCACTGCCAAATAAAACAAGCAAGAGACTCAAGTCGGAAGTTCTCGACTAGGGTATACCCTCAACCCTTTTCTACCAACTCGATACTCGTTTGCTTAGGCAGTGATAAAAATAAATTAAAAAAAAAAAAAAAATAGTTTCCTCATTTTTAATGGAAAAAACAAGTAAGAAGCTCTAGTCGGGAGCTCCCGACTAGGGGATACCATGTACCCTATACCTAATGCAGCCCACGATACGCGCTCGTTAGCTTCAGCAGTAATAACAATTAATTCAAGAAAAAAAGTGTTTCCTCGAAAGGACGCGAACTCGTAACAGACCACACTATTTGCAACAGGCACACCAACAATTGAATCCGAATGAGACAAAAATGGATTAAAATAGCAGCACAGAATAAAATATAACCGCAAAAGAAATGGTGCTGTTAAAATTCAAAGAAGACGCGCATGAATGTGTGTGTGTACACAAAGTCGTGGCTTGCCAAAACACGTTTTCTTTAACAACTCTGATCTTGATAAAATGTGTAATAGAAGATCTTATTGGGCTATAGAAGATTTGTATATTCTCAAACAGTCTATTGCATTAAAATTGGCCAGAGTCCACCGACTACCCAAGGGACGATGCAGCCTTATTTAAAAAAGCCGCTTTTGACGTTTGTCCACGATAAAGCCTGAGGACTCAAACATGCTTGGCGAAATATTAACTAAGCCAACAGTGTTGTAATAAAAATGTATGCTATTTTTGATCCAATAAATTAAACAAAACAAAAAAAAAAAAAAAATTAAAATTGTGGCTCAAATTGGCTCAAATATTTGGTGGTAGCGGGGAGGTGGCGATAGCTATAAAATGAAAGATACTTTATATACAGATACTATTCTACAAGCTACATATCAAGTTTGGTGACGCTAGCTCTAAAAACCTTAGGGGATTGCTCAAATCACATGATTTCGATATCGTTTTGTTTCGATTACTTGGAAACGGGGTAAGTTTTCGAATTTCGGAAACAAACTCGTACTGTGCGGGCACTAGGAGAACCCACGTTCCAAACTTCTCATGGCTAGACATGGCTAGATCGACTCGGCTGTTGATGCTGATCAAGAATATATACACTTTATGGGTTCGGAGATGCTTCCATCTACCTGTTACATACATTTGCACAAATACATTATAGCCCTTTTGACATGTCGGTTAACACTGCACCGTTGATACAGAGTCCTGAAACAGGCAGGTCGTGGATTACTCTGAAAGATGTTGAGGGTAGCGTGTATAAATTTGATGGGTCGAGCTCGAGAGATATTGAACAGTGGGAAGAATACGAAGTTAGAAGAATACGCTTTATCGGTTCAGTGGAGCGGCTTACAGTTATTTATGTATGCCAAGCAGTTGCTTGAGGATGTTGCTATATGATTTATTCGTAGCCAACGGGGTATTAATAACTAGGAGATGCTTAAAAACGCATTAAAAGTGCATTTGAGGTAGTATTGTTATCAGCAGAAATTCGTAGAAGATTGGGAAATCGGCAGCAGAAAAAGGCTGAGTCGTTATTAGAATTTGTATATGCGTTCATGGAAATAGTAAAATCAATTGATCTCGAGGATGAGTGTTTGATTGACTATTTTATATAACGTATACCAGATTCTAGAACAACCAAGTCGCTATTGTATCATGCTCGATCAACCAAATAGTTCAAACTTCAGATAGAAACCTATCAGAAAGTTCGTGGTCTAGTTGCCTCTGCCCACTGGCTTAAGAAATGTCACATTTTCAAATTTCACATATTGGTGTCCCACCGGTTGTCGGTAACATATGAGTGGCAAAGGTACTGTTTCTTTAAATAAACAGCTGATCGAGTTGCTTTAACTTACATAAAAGCGCCGCACAGATTTCCTTCTAAAAGTCAAATAAAACGGCCCCGAAGTAGGGGCTCCGTTTAAATAACTCTTTGCGGGATTTGGCCAACTTTAAATGTTAAAAACTGTGGGATTATTAAAATTTAAAATTATAATTTAAAGTTACCGCTTGCCTTCGTTGCAATATCAGCTGGTTTATGTTTACATTTTTTACAACATCGATAGAAATCTCTATTAATCATCGCAAAATACACGAAATGTTCGGGGTGAATTTACACATTTTGCAAAAATGTGACATTTTCAGAAATGTGTAAGAAATGTGTTCAGTGGGCAGAGGCTATTACATGTAATAAATGACTGTCCTAAAAACAATTTTTCATGATTTAAATGTGGTAAGCCGGGACACCGAGCGTGCAGTGTAATGGCTAAAGCCAATATAAACAAGAATAAGCCATTGAGCACATTCACTTCTTCTTGCTTAGAATTGAAAGACGTAGTTTGTCACTATCAAGATCAAGATTGACAATATTCAGATGAAAGTCGAGCTTCATGTTGTGCCGGATGAGGACATAAGCTTCGAAGCAATTCTTATATATATATATATATACGCATTAAAACACAAAGTTGATCCTTTTGTAGTAATTAAAATGATCCGCGCTGACAATAGTTTCTGTTTCGAACTATTTATATTACCGAATTGGATTTTTCACATTTGAAAAAGTTGCAGCAAAAATTGGTTGGGCTTTTATTCTTTATTCTTTAAATTCTTTTATTCTTTAAAACCAATTAGAAATCCTAGCTCTTCAATTCAGAAGAAAATATTTTTAACAGATGAAGTGGTGGAAGTGTCAACTGTTGCAAGGGAAAGTTACCCTCTTCGGGCATATAGTGCAAAAGGGCTCTATAACTCCGAGCAAGGAAAAGACTTTATTATTGTGATAATTATCCGATACCACAGGATAAACAAGTAAGAGGTTCTATTCGGGAGCTCCCGACTAGGGGATACCCTGAAGCCTCATCTTCCGACAGGCGATTGGTATAACATGAAAAATACTTGATATATATATACTATTCTAGAAGCTATATGTCAAGTTTGGTGATTCTAGCTCATATTATTTGCCGAAATTTCTCAAATATCAGCAGGATTTCAATATCGATTTTAATCGATTACTTGGAAACGGGTTAAGTTATCGACTATCGGAAACAAACTCGATCTGTGCGGGGACTAGGAGGACCTACAGCTAAAATTTCAAGTCTCTAGTTCTCATAGGTTCTGAGATCCCTGCGTTCATACATACGGACAGACGGACAGACAGACGGACATGGCTAGATCCACTCGGCTATTGATGCTGATCAAGAAGATATATAGTTTATGGGGTCGGAGATGCTTCCTTCTGCCTGTTACATACCTTTGCACAAATACATATTACCCCTTTTATTCATTTTCAATGGGTTCAGGGTATATAAAGATATTCGGCGATTTTTGTGGCTGACATCTTACTATCAAAGGTTTGTAGAGAGGTATGCAGGAATTGCAAAACCGTTGTCCGACATTTTGCGAAAGGATGCAACGATTGATTTTAAAGAGTTGCAGCATGTTGCATTTGCACAAGTAAAGCAGCATTGACCAGTGTACCTGTACACTGATGCTAAAAAGTTGGGTTTTGGTGTATTATTGCAGAATCCTGTTCAGTCGTAAGACAAATGCAGCGATTCATACAAATTAGAAGTTCTTGCTGTCATATCTGCTTTAATTAAATGGCGTGTATACGTATTGAGCATAAAGCTTAAAATCATAACTGACTGCAATGCCTTTACAATGACGATGAAGAAAATATAAGTTTCTTTGCGTGTAGCTAGATAACCAATCTACTTGCAAGACTTAAACTATCAAATTAGGCATCGTTCAGGTTCCAAACGTTGACGCGTTAAACAGTGTTTCGTGCTATGTGTTGACAGGTAGCTTAGTACATCGTTTGAAAGAGTAAATTTGGGGGATAAGAGCGGAAGGATAGTGCTCAGCATTGTTGAGGAAAAGATTTCTACATTAAAAAAGAAAATCTTGTATAAAGATCCGAATCGTGAGATAATTGTTGTGCCGTGTCAAATGGAAATGGAGTTCATTCGTATTGCACACAAGAAAGGTCTTTTTTCTGATAAGAAGATTCAGGATCTCGTTGAGAAAAATTTTTTTATTCCGAAAATAAAGGAAAAGATGGCCAGAGTCATAAATAGTTGAGTATAATGCATTATTATGAATTTTCCAAGTGGGAAGAGGGCAGGATTTCTGACCCCGAGTAATACGGGAGACAGACCATTGTGTACTTATCATATCGATCACGTAAGGCCAATGGAGCTAACCAGCAAACGTCTTAACCACATTTTACTGGTGGTAGATAGGTACACCGGCGTTAATGAAGTTTTAAATTGCTTATAAAGGCAATCTGTTCTGTTTGTTAACTAAGCGGGAATCGTTGCTGATAACTGAAATTACCTCAAATCTATTATGGAATAGCACATCTGCTAATAGCCACCAGAGAACAGTGCGGAAATGGTCAAGTGGAACGGATGCATAACACACTTAAGTTATGAGAGTCCTTACAGTTGGTATAAGCATTTGGGAAGAGTTCAGCAAGTAATTAATCATACTTTACCAAGGAGTTAAAAAAAACTAGTTAAGAAAAGTTTAATTGATGAGTTGGAAGACCAAGAAAGGATAGTGCATGAACAGGCGCGTGAAAATATCCAAAAGCTACAAGATGGAACAAAAGAAGATTTTATTTAAGACGGGAAGGAGGGGCTATCTTCGGCACGCCGAAAATTTAATACCTTTGCAGAATCAACCTTTTCATAAGGCTCATAGTGCTTTGCCCGTATCTAAGAAGCACAGGGAAAATAATTAATGCCGAATATGGTTAAGATATCTTGAAAAACAAAGAATTTTCGACCGATCGTTCCTATGGCAGCTATTTGGTATAGTAGTCCGATGTACAAAAGATTTTGCATACATGGAGGGAGCATAGTAAAATTAATAAATGCTGAGTTAGTTCAAGATATCATGAAAAACAACAAAAATTTCCATACAATAACTTAATTTTCGACCGATCGTTCCTATGTCAGCTGTATGATAAAGTGGTCCGATGTTGATAGTGTAAAGTGTATATATTCTTGATCAGCATCAATAGCCGAGTCGATCTAGCCATGTCCGTCTGAGCTATAGACTTGAAATTTGAGTTGTAGGTCCTCCTAGTGCCCGCGCAGATCGAGTTTGTTTCCGATATTCTTCCCTTTATAACTTCTTATAACTTCCTCTTTTTCCAAGTAATCGATAAAAATGATATAGGAATCCTGTTTTTTTTTTGGCAATTTTGCTAAATAATAACAGCTAGTCACCAAACTTGACATGTAGCTTCTAGAACAGTATATATATTTCAAGTATTTTTCATTTTATAGATTTCGCCACCTCCCCGCCACTACCATAGCTATAAATCAAGTTAAAACACCAACTTATGCTGACCACAAATATAAGCCACAATTAAATGCAAATGACTTTTTGATAATACACGAATATTCCTTAGTACAATAAGATGTACTTTAAAAAATTTCATCAAGTTCGGTTAAGAAACACAGAAATGATTAAAGAAAACGTGTTTTGACATTTCTCCATCAGCGGCAGCAAGCACAGATTCCAAGAATTTCTGTATAATGTACACGCACACATTCATGCGCGTCTGCTTTGAATCTATCAACAGCATTGCAATTGCGATTCTATTGTTTTCTGAGCTGCTATTTTAATTCGTTTTTTTTCTCATTAAGACTCAATTATTGGTGTGGTTGTTGAGTAGAGGCGGAGGTACGTAGTGTGGTCTGTTGCGAGTTCGAACCATATCAAGGAAACTATTTTTTTTTTTTGGCGTGGCTGTTAATTAGCGGCGGCAGCAAGTAGTGCGGTCAGTGACGAGTTCTAGCCCTGCCAAGGGATCTTTTTCTTATACCCTGAACCCATTAAAAATGGGTAAAAAGGGTATAATATATTTGTGCAAATGTATGTAACGGCAGAAGGAAGCATCTCCGACCCCATAAAGTATATATATTCTTGATCAGCATCAACAGCCGAGTCGATCTAGCCATGTCCGTCTGTCTGTCTGTCTGGCCGTCCGTCCGTCTGTCCGTATGTATGAACAAAAGGATCTCAGGACCTAAAAGAGGTAGAGACTTGAAATTTTAGCTGTAGGTCCCCCTAGTCCCCGCGCATATCGAGTTTGTTTCCAATATTCGATATCTTGCCCCGTTTCCAAGCAATCGATAAAAATCGATATCGAAATCCTGCTTTTTCAGCAATTTTGGCAAATAATATGAGCTAGATTAACCAAACTTGACATGTAGCTTCTAGAATATATATATATATATATATATATATATATATATATACATATATCAAGTATTTTTCATTTTCTATATATATATATATATATATATATATATATATATGTATATATACATACATATGTATATCAAGTATTTTTCATTTTATACCTATCGCCTGTCGGAAGAAGAGGGTTCAGGGTATCCCCTAGTCGGGAGCTCCCGACCAGAACCTCTTACTTGTTTTTATTAATTTATCTTTATTACTACTAAAACAAAGTAGGTGGTGTTGGAATAAGAGGGTTCAGGGTATCCCCTAGTCCCCTTCTTCGAAAAGCCGACGATTAATCACAGTTCAGTTCTTTCAGAATGTTATGTTACTTAAGAAAACCGGTACTTTAAATTTGAAGACAAAATATATACACAATTGAAAGGAATGCCAATGGGATCAGCGGCCTCTTCAGTATTCGCAGACACAATAATGGAAAAACTGTTGGACAACATTACTGGAAAATTTGACGAAATATGTAGATGTTCTTTTTTGTCGTAACGGACAAAACAGATATACATAAAAGCTGGAATGAACTGAACTAAAAAATTCGAGAAGTTGTAATATTTTGACTTTATAGTAAGCAGTCTTGAAAATTCACTCAAAATTAGGTGTTAATAAGAAACCCATAGCCTCTGGACGAATATTCAACTTTAACTTAAACCACCCAAGAAGTATAATAATAAGTGCAACACTAAGCTGTAAGAGAAGAAATTGGACACGAAATTTAAAAACTCTTGATCAAAAATGACTTCCCACAGAATGTAATTAAAACATTATTAAAAAGACATCAAATCAGAACACAAAAGCCAACAGAACCTACCAAAATATACAAATCTCTAACATATGTACCACGATTATCAGAAGCCCTGAAGAACTCAGACTGATACAAAAAATAAGAAATATAAGTAGCTTACAAGCCTACGAATACTTTACAAACATATTCCAGCACTACAAAGGCAAAGATTCCAATGATGGACAATTATAATGTTATTCACAAAATATCATGTTGCGGGGACAATATTTTAATCTATTTTAATGTTTATTGTTTTTTGTGTCTTGGTGTTAACGCGCTGAAGACAGTTGCCGATGTGCAGCCAAAATATATCAGAAAAATATGAATTAAATCAAAATTGTCTTTTATTCTTGGTTTTAATAAACCAAGGACCTCGAGCCAGCTAAATTATGATTTGTTAAACGGAAAGGTCGACAAAATCAGCATTATGTCATAAATCTCATAATATTCATAATGTAAATATATTCGTTAAACTTACCTTCTTTCATTCCAACAATTGATTTTATGAAACAAATGAATAATATGCACTGGAAAGGCTTCTCCATTGATTTCTTATTTTTTTTTTAATTTAAATATTAATGTGTTAGTTTGCACATTCAATACGCCGAAGTTTAAAAATGTTAAAATTTTTTTAGGTTATCTGTTTAGGTTATCTGTATATTATATTTCATATTATTAGAATTTAAATATGACAATTATTGTACATAACTTTACGAAAAAGTTAACGCTTCTTATTTTTACATAGGCAAATCAGTAGCAAGACATGAAACCGCCGCTCTAAAAGTAAGATTTTCTTCATGATTTAAATTAACCTAAATGGGTGGAATGGGAAATTCTAAAAGCTTGGCTGCTTAATTAGCCCTATTCCGATTGTTTAGTAACTGTGTAAGAGAAAATTAAAAACTTCATGTACGAAAATTCAGGATTCGAGAAGTGCCCATTATAACTTGGTTATAACCCAGAAGTGCATCTAAATTTTAATAAAAATTAAAGATTTAATTAATAATAATTAAATAATGATTATAATTTAAAAATAGAATTCGTAAGTTAAGATTTTTTTTAAAAACAATGCACAAGTTTTCTAATCATCTTTTATTATTTAAAGTTTGACAATTTTACAAATTAATCATGCCATTTGTTACGTTTTCAGGCCACAGCCGTGGCCATGCGTTTATCCTTCTAATTGGCTTCTAGGATGTTGTTTTTATATGTCCAGGTTACTAGGATTATTAAATTGATTAATCATTTTTGATCGAATCCTTAAACTTACCATCATTACTCACCACTTTTTGAAATTAAGTTATTAAGAAATTAAGTAAAATGAACACTTGTAGAATTAAAAAAAAAATTAGTGTACACCCTTAATGGCAACACCAAAAAATAAAAGGCAGAGAAACAGGCGCACATTTTCACCATTAATATATACTTTGTATACACTTTGCGTTTTGCTTTTTGATAGCCAACAGATGAATTTAAAAGAGAAGATTTCATGAATTGAACATTCTACTTCGGTATGCTTTTGTCTTTTTGGCTCGCACTTATTTAGCCGAAGTTAAAGTCATGAAAATATCTGACATAGCGGCGACGTTTGCATGTCTTGCTGCTGCTTTGCCCTCCGAAATTGTAAAAATAGCATGTGTTTATTTTTTCATGTAGTTACTTACAACTTTATCCTATTGAAATTCCAAATACATGAGTTCGTGCATGAGAAAATGTATAACCGTATAGACTTTGTTATTCGACCACTATAATATTATAATTGTAATCAAATAATATTGCTTTCATATTTAAGACAATAATATGAATTTGGCACACTGATTAAACCGGTAAATACGTACACATGACTTGGCACAGCATCTCAAAGTACAATTGAATGTACTTAATGAAAATAATAATAAAATATTAGAATAGAAGATTAGGAATATTTTATTTATATATGAATAACGGATTATATGGATTACACCTTAATTAAATGGAAAATCACATTTACTTCTCTGTAATTATTTATACATATAAACTTTTGATGAATTTAAATACTTAAATTTGTTGTTTCGAAATTGCGATGATTAACTTTTCTGCTAATGCATAAGTCATGTATAGTTAATAAAAGTTGTAAGTATATAGATGGAAAGTATTTTTATATTGCTATAGCAACCTCTTAATAATAATTTTTACAGCCTCTAAGCTGCGCAAATAAATTCCCCGAACACTAGACAAATTTTGTGAAAATACTGTTAAACTGGCGCATGCGCCGTTGCGGACTGATGGAAACATCAGAAAATATGACCTTTGTGTATATACGAGTACAACGGTACACATGTCACGTATATTTGCATACTTTTTTGGGTTTTTCATTTTAGAGCTCAGGTCATTATTTCCAAATCACATTTAAAGATTAAGTTAAAACATTTTAATTATTGAAATCATATTGAAAGCATATGCTGGTAATGATATTAGTTTGTTTTATTTAATAAATAAGAAAAAAAAACGTTGTCTTTGAGGTGGCAAAGAAGACAGAACTACATTTATTGGAGTTTTAGAAATTATTCAAATTTCGTCCTTATATATGCATATGTAAGATACAATGGTGTCCAACAATTTTTTGACAAAGCTCCAAGCAATATACCATCGAGTGTCACTCTTTACTCGTAGAAGTAACGGTATTCACAATACTTTCAAGAGAGAGTGGCTATTGACAGCTTTAAGAGAGCAATAGATCAAACTGATAAGTTAATCCATTTCTTTGCTATGATATGTTATGTGAGAGATTATGCATTATTGGCTGGACAAAACTATTATGACATTGCATACTTTTAGTTCTTATTTGTGGCGCGTGCGATAAGC
Organism: Drosophila lacicola; assembly: GCA_035045355.1. Taxonomy (NCBI): domain Eukaryota; kingdom Metazoa; phylum Arthropoda; class Insecta; order Diptera; family Drosophilidae; genus Drosophila; species Drosophila lacicola. The sequence goes on along the minus strand of JAWNPB010000351.1, from coordinate 2,208,331 downwards.
ACAACTTTTCGCAATTTGTAAACCCATTATTCATTAATTTGTTTACCGTTTTTTCTTTAAAATATGGGTTAAACACGTGAACTATACCAAATCCAGTTTTACAAAATAGTTATAAATTAGAACGCTGGTATTTCGGTACAAAGCCTCAGCCAATTCTATAAAGTACCGCGGAAAACTATTTACTACCAAATCAACAAGCATAAACAAACAAATTCATCAGATAATTTAGCCAGAGCAAGCAGATCACTCAAAACTACACCAAGACAGGATCGTATAATTCTTTGAAAAAAATATAGTTTATCACACAAAATTTGCGATTTTTTTTATGTCAAAATACCTATAGCTTTTGCATACCCATTTCTACAATTTTTCCTGGTATCTAATCTATTATGCCTGTTGATCAGGTTGTATAAAAAGATGTATTGGTTTCCTGCAATGTCTTTTTATCTGTCCCTCAATATGAACAAAATTCTAACGGGATGTAGTCTAGTGTTGTGTATTCGTACAGGCACATTGTAACACTTTTTTGACCACATACACATAAAAATAACAAATAAATATATTAAAACAGAAGTGCAAGTCAGTGAGACGATCAAATATAATATGAACGGCATGTTATCGGTTGCCCGTCTTACGGCATACATACATAAGTGCTGAGCATGCATCCCAGAGGCGAATGTACGAGAAGTATATAGCTGCACGCGAACTAATACATTAATGTAATCATATATGCATATGTAAGTACGCTCTCCCTCACAGAGCATTAAAATAATTATGCAAAGTTAGAATTGTAAGCTACGAAAAGTTCTGTCAGAATTTAATGAAACGATTCTAAAAACCGACAACAAACAAGCACGATGTTTTTTATATAACATGGCTACCGTTTCAGGACCAATTCCTACAAATTCGTCGAATTTATTTGAAAAGATATTCAATAAATGATAAATAAATAAATAAATTAGATATATATACATATTGGGCATTGATCTTTCAGGTTTTTATCCGGACGCACTACACTAGCATTAACCTGTGGTTGTAGAGTATCTAGCATAACCAATTTGAAAAAATCACACGATTTCGTATTTATTAGATTTTAAAACCAAGCACGTCACTATCGAAGATGCAACTGCCAGCTCTTGTGAAAGTCTCTCGATCTGAGATCTTAAAGCCTAGGCGATGTGCGTGCTGCCAATCGAATCGGCTGTTTTTGGCTACAGTAAATTTAAATTAAATAAAATAAACTTAAATTCCTTGACCTCGAGTACTTGGTGCAGATGTAATTAAATCTCATTAAATAGTAGCCATAAGAGCTAAGAACGAGTAAGAGGTTCTAGTCGGGAGCTCCCGACTAGGGGATACCCTGAACCCTCTTATTCCAACACCAAATGCAGCTCGCGCCCGCGAGTAAATTTAAATTAAATAAAATAAACTTAAATTCCTTGACCTCGAGTACTTGGTGCAGATGTAATTAAATCTCATTAAATAGTAGCCATAAGAGCTAAGAACGAGTAAGAGGTTCTAGTCGGGAGCTCCCGACTAGGGGATACCCTGAACCCTCTTATTCCAACACCAAATGCAGCTCGCGCCCGCGCTCGTTTGATTTAGTATTAAGAAAGAAAAATGAAAAAAAAAAAAATGTTCCCTTGGCAGAGTTCGAGCTCGCAACTAACCACACCACTTGCCGCTGCTCCTAGTCAACAACCACACCAATAATTGAGTTTTGATGAGAAAAAAATCAACTAAAATAGCAGCACAGAAAACAATACAATCGCAATTGCAATGCTGTTGATAGAATTCAAAGTAGGCGCGAATGACTGTGTGTGTGTACATGTATACAGAAATTCTTGCATGTAAATTGCGCTAGCTGCCGCTGATAGGAGTAAAGTCAAAACACGGTTTCTTTAATCATTTCTGTATTTCTTAACCGATCTTGATGAAATTTTCTAAAGTACATCTTATTGTACCATAGAATATTCTTGTATTATCAACAAGTCATTTATATTTAAATTGTTACTTTTATTTTTGGGCAGCATAAATTGGTGTTTTTACTAGATTTATAGCTATGAGGTAGTAGCGGGGAGGTGGCGATAGCTATAAAATGAAAGATACTTGATATATATATACTATTCTAGAAGCTACATATCAAGTTTGGTGACTAGCTGTTATTATTTAGCAAAATTGCCAAAAATAGCCGAGATCATATAGGTTCTGAGATCCTTGCGTTCATACATACGGACAGACGGACAGACGGACGGACGGACCGACAGACGGACATGGCTAGATCGACTCGGCTGTTGATGCTGATCAAGAATATATATACTTTATGGGGTCGGAGATGCTTCCTTCTGCTTACATTTGCACAAATACAATATACCCTCTTTGCCCATTTTCAATGGGTTCAGGGTATAAAAACAATAGTTTCCTCGGCAGGGTTCGAACTCGTAACTGATCGCGCTACTTTCCGCCGCCTCTACTCAATAGCCACACCAATAATTAAGTCTTAATGAGAAAAAAGCGAATTAAAATAGCAGCACAGAAAACAATACAATCGCAATTGCAATGATATTGATAGAATTCAAAGAAGACGCGCATTAATGTGTGTGTACATGTATACAGAAATTCTTGGAATTTGCGCAGCAGCTTTGCTGCTAACACGTGCGACATAACTTTTGTGTTTCTTAACCGATCTTAATGAAATTTTCGACAGTACATCTTATTGTAGAATAGAATAAAGAATATTTGTGAGTTCTCAAAAATGCAATTGCATATAAATTGTGGCTTAAATTAATGGGCAATACAAGTTGGATAATTAACTTGATTTATAGATTTAAGGTGGTAGCGGGGAGGTGGCGATAGGTATAAAATGAAAGATACTTGATATATAAATATACTATTTTAGAAGCTACATGTCAAGTTTGGTGACTCTAGCTCATATTATTTGCCGAAATTGCTAAAAGAACAAGATTTCGATATCGATTTTTATCGATTTCTTGGAAACGGGGCAAGTTATCGAATATCGGAAACAAACTCGATCTGCGCGGGCATTAGGAGGACCTACAGCTAAAATTTCAAGTCTCTAGGCCTTATAGGTTCTGTTATCCTTGCGTTCATACATACGGACAGACGGATGGACAGACAGACGGACATGGCTACGGACCGGACCGACTCGACTAATGATGCTGATCAAGAATATATATACTTTATGGGTTCGGAGATGCTTCCATCTGCCAGTTACATACATTTGCACAAATACATTATAGCCCTTTTGACATGTCGGTTAACACTGCACCGTTGATACAGAGTCCTGAAACAGGCAGGTCGTGGATTACTCTGAAAGATGTTGAGGCTGGCGTGTATAAATTTGATGGGTCGAGCTTGAGAGATATTGAACAGTGGGAAGAATACGAAGTTAGAAGGATACGCTTTATCGGTACAGTGGAGCGACTTACAGTTATTTATTTATGCCAAGCAGTTGCTTGAGGATGTTGCTATATGATTTATTCGTAGCCAACGGGGTATTAATAACTAGGAGATGCTTAAAAACGCATTAAAAGTGCATTTGAGGTAGTATTGTTATCAGCAGAAATTCGGAGAAGATTGGGAAATCGGCAGCAGAAAAAGGCTGAGTCGTTGTTATAATTTGTATATGCGTTCATGGAAATGGCAAAATCAATTGATCTCGAGGATGAGAGTTTGATTGACTATTTTATATAACGTATACCAGATTCTAGAGCAACCAAGTCGCTATTGTATCATGCTCGATCAACCAAATAGTTCAAACTTCAGATAGAAACCTATCAGAAAGTTCGTGGTTCATGCGCATCGCCTGTAAACTTGGATCAACAAATGTGATGCAGTCTAACATGTAATAAATAACTGTCCTAAAAACAATTTTTATTGATTTAAATGTGGTAAGCCAGGACACCGATTGTGCAGTGTAATGGCGAAAGCCAATATAAACAAGAATAAGCCATTGAGCAAATTTACTTCTTCTTGCTTAGAATTGAAAGACGTAGTTTGTCACTATCAAGATCAAGATTGACAATATTCAGATGAAAGTCGAGCTTCATGTTGTGCCGGATGAGGACATAAGTTTCGAAGCAATTCTTATATATATATACGCATTAAAACACAAAGTTGATCCTTTTGTAGTAATTAGAATGATCCGCGCTGACAATAGTTTCTGTTTCGAACTATTTATATTACCGAATTGGATTTTTCACATTTGAAAAAGTTGCAGCAAAAATTGGTTGGGCAACTAGTTTATTCATAAAAACCAATTAGAAATCCTAGCTCTTCAATTCAGAAGAAAATATTTTTAACAGATGAAGTGGTGGAAGTGTCAACCGTTGCGAGGGAAAGTTACCCTCTTAGGGTATATAGTGCAAAAGGGCACTATAAATCCGAGCAAGGAAAAGACTAAATTATTGTGATAATTTTCCGATACCACAGGATAAACAAGTAAGGGGTTCTAATCGGGAGCTCCCGACTAGGGGATAACGTGAACCCTCATCTTCCGACAGGCGATTGGTATAAAATGAAAAATACTTGATATATATATACTATTCTAGAAGCTACATGTCAAGTTTGGTGACTTTAGCTCATATTATTTGCCGAAATTTCTCAAATATCAGCAGGATTTCGATATCGATTTTAATCGATTACTTGGAAACGGAGCAAGTTATCGACTATCGGACTATCAAACTCGATCTGCGCGGGGACTAGGAGGACCTACAGCTAAAATATCAAGTCTCTAGCTATTATTGGTGCTGAGATCCTTGCGTTAATACATACGGACGGACGGACATGACGGCTGTCATGTCTGCTTTAATTAAATGGCGTGTGTACGTTTTGAGCATAAATCTTAAAATCATAACTGACTGCAATGCCTTTACAATGACGATGAAGAAAAAATAAGTTTCTTTGCGTGTAGCTAGATGGCCAATCTACTTGCAAGACTTAAACTATCAAATTAGGCATCGTTCAGGTTCCAAACGTTGACGCGTTAAACAGTGTTTCGTGCTATGTGTTGACAGGTAGCTTAGTACATCGTTTGAAAGAGTAAAGTTGGGGGATAAGAGCGGAAGGATAGTGCTCAGCATTGTTGAGGAAAAGATTTCTACATTAAAAAAGAAAATCTTGTATAAAGATCCGAATCGTGAGATAATTGTTGTGCCGTGTCAAATGGAAATGGAGTTCATTCGTATTGCACACAAGCAAGGTCATTTTTCTGATAAGAAGATTCAGGATCTCGTTGAGAAAAATTTTTTTATTCCGAAAATAAAGGAAAAGATGGCCAGAGTCATAAATAGTTGCGTAGAATGCATTATTATGATTTCTAAAAGTGGGAAGAGGGCAGGATTTCTGACCCCGAGTTATACGGGAGACAGACCATTGTGTACTTATCATATCGATCACGTAAGGCCAATGGAGCTAACCAGCAAACGTCTTAACCACATTTTACTGGTGGTAGATAGGTACACCGGCGTTAATGAAGTTTTAAATTGCTTAGAAAGGCAATCTGTTCTGTTTGGAAACCAAGCGCGAATCGTTTCTGATAACTGAAATTACCTCAAATTTATTATGGAATAGCACATCTGCTAATAGTTACCAGAGTACAGAGCGGAAATGGTCAAGTGGAACGGATGCATAGCACAATCGTGCATAACACACTTAAGTTATGAGAACCCTTACAGTTGGTATAAGCATTTGGGAAGTAATTAATTATACTTTACCAATTAGTTAAAAAAATCTAGTTAAGAAAAGTTTAATTGATGAGTTGGAAGACGAAGAAACGATAGTGCATGAACAGGCGCGTGAAAATATCCAAACAAAAGAAGAATTCATTTAAAACGAGAAAGAAGGGCTATGTTCGGCACGCCGAAGATTTAATACCTTTGCAGAACCAACCTTTTTATAATGCTCATAGAGCTTTGCCCGCATCTAAGAAGCACAGGGAAAATAGTTAATGCCGTATGGTTAAGATATGTTGAAATAAAGAATTTTCGACCGATCGTTCCTATGGCAGCTATATGTATATACAGTAGTCCGATGTAAATAAGATTTTGCATAATTGGAGGGAGCATAGTAAAACTAATAAATGCCGAGTTTGGTCAAGCTATCTTGAAAAACAAAAAAATTGGCCATGCAACAACTTAATTTTCGACCGATTGTTCCTATGGCAGCTATATGATATAGTGGTGCAATGTTGATAGGATTTTGCATATATATGAGGAGCATAGTAAAACTAATAAATGCCGAGTTTGGTCATGATATCTTGAAAAACAAAAGAATTTTTCATAAATCAATTTAATTTTCGTCCGATCGTTTCTATAGCAGCTATATAATATGGTGGTCCGATCCAGCTGGCTCCGACACTGCACTGCGTGCAACAGAAAATGGGACTTCTGCAAAGTCTTATGATGATAACTTTAAAACTGAGAGACAAGTTCGCATAGAAACAGACGGACAGACGGACATGGCTATATCGACTCGGCAGTTGATACTGATCAAAATTATACTTTATGGGGTCGGAGATGTCTCCTTCTATGCGTTACACATTTCACGACAAAATTATAATACCCTGTGCAAGGGTATAATAAAAAACAAGTAAGAGGCTCTAGTCGGAAGCTCCCGACTAGGGAATACCCTGAACCCACTTCTTCCAAAACCAAATGCAGCTGGCGCTACGCGCTCGTTTGCTTTAGTAGCAATAAAGAAAAACGAAAATAAAAAAAAATTGTTCCCTTGGCAGGGTTCGATCTCGCAACTAACCGCACTATTTGCCGCTGCCTCTACTCAAGAGCCACACCAATTATTTAGTTTCAATGAGAAAAAAACCAATTAAAATAGCAGCACAGAAAACAATACAATCGCAATTGCAATGCTGTTGATAGAATTCAAAGCAGAAGCGCATGAATGTGTGTGTGTGTACATGTATACAGAAATTCTTGGAATTTGCGCAGCAGCTATGCTGCTAACACGTGCTCACATAACTTTTGTGTTTCTTAACCGATCATAATGAAATTTTCGACAGCACATCTTATGGTAGAATAGAATAAAGATGAAAAATACTTGATATATATATATACTATTCTAGAAGCTACATGTCAAGTTTGGTGACTTTAGCTCATATTATTTGCCGAAATTTCTCAAATATCAGCAGGATTTCGATATCGATTTTAATCGATTACTTGGAAACGGAGCAAGTTATCGACTATCGGACTATCAAACTCGATCTGCGCGGGGACTAGGAGGACCTACAGCTAAAATATCAAGTCTCTAGCTATTATTGGTGCTGCGATCCTTGCGTTAATACATACGGACGGACGGACATGACGGCTGTCATGTCTGCTTTAATTAAATGGCGTGTGTACGTTTTGAGCATAAATCTTAAAATCATAACTGACTGCAATGCCTTTACAATGACGATGAAGAAAAAATAAGTTTCTTTGCGTGTAGCTAGATGGCCAATCTACTTGCAAGACTTAAACTATCAAATTAGGCATCGTTCAGGTTCCAAACGTTGACGCGTTAAACAGTGTTTCGTGCTATGTGTTGACAGGTAGCTTAGTACATCGTTTGAAAGAGTAAAGTTGGGGGATAAGTGCGGAAAGATAGTGCTCAGCATTGTTGAGGAAAAGATTTCTACATTAAAAAAGAAAATCTTGTATAAAGATCCGAATCGTGAGATAATTGTTGTGCCGTGTCAAATGGAAATGGAGTTCATTCGTATTGCACACAAGCAAGGTATTTTTTCTGATAAGAAGATTCAGGATCTCGTTGAGAAAAATTTTTTTATTCCGAAAATAAAGGAAAAGATGGCCAGAGTCTTAAATAGTTGAGTATAATGCATTATTATGAATTCTACAAGTGGGAAGAGGGCAGGATTTCTGACCCCGAGTAATACGGGAGACAGACCATTGTGTTCTTATCATATCGATCACGTAAGGCCAATGGAGCTAACCAGCAAACGTCTTAACCACATTTTACTGGTGGTAGATAGGTACACCGGCGTTAATGAAGTTTTAAATTGCTTAGAAAGGCAATCTGTTCTGTTTGGAAACCAAGCGCGAATCGTTTCTGATAACTGAAATTACCTCAAATTTATTATGGAATAGCACATCTGCTAATAGTTACCAGAGTACAGAGCGGAAATGGTCAAGTGGAACGGATGCATAGCACAATCGTGCATAACACACTTAAGTTATGAGAACCCTTACAGTTGGTATAAGCATTTGGGAAGTAATTAATTATACTTTACCAATTAGTTAAAAAAATCTAGTTAAGAAAAGTTTAATTGATGAGTTGGAAGACGAAGAAACGATAGTGCATGAACAGGCGCGTGAAAATATCCAAACAAAAGAAGAATTCATTTAAAACGAGAAAGAAGGGCTATGTTCGGCACGCCGAAGATTTAATACCTTTGCAGAACCAACCTTTTTATAATGCTCATAGAGCTTTGCCCGCATCTAAGAAGCACAGGGAAAATAGTTAATGCCGTATGGTTAAGATATGTTGAAATAAAGAATTTTCGACCGATCGTTCCTATGGCAGCTATATGTATATACAGTAGTCCGATGTAAATAAGATTTTGCATAATTGGAGGGAGCATAGTAAAACTAATAAATGCCGAGTTTGGTCAAGCTATCTTGAAAAACAAAAAAATTGGCCATGCAACAACTTAATTTTCGACCGATTGTTCCTATGGCAGCTATATGATATAGTGGTGCAATGTTGATAGGATTTTGCATATATATGAGGAGCATAGTAAAACTAATAAATGCCGAGTTTGGTCATGATATCTTGAAAAACAAAAGAATTTTTCATAAATCAATTTAATTTTCGTCCGATCGTTTCTATAGCAGCTATATAATATGGTGGTCCGATCCAGCTGGCTCCGACACTGCACTGCGTGCAACAGAAAATGGGACTTCTGCAAAGTCTTATGATGATAACTTTAAAACTGAGAGACAAGTTCGCATAGAAACAGACGGACAGACGGACATGGCTATATCGACTCGGCAGTTGATACTGATCAAAATTATACTTTATGGGGTCGGAGATGTCTCCTTCTATGCGTTACACATTTCACGACAAAATTATAATACCCTGTGCAAGGGTATAATAAAAAACAAGTAAGAGGCTCTAGTCGGAAGCTCCCGACTAGGGAATACCCTGAACCCACTTCTTCCAAAACCAAATGCAGCTGGCGCTACGCGCTCGTTTGCTTTAGTAGCAATAAAGAAAAACGAAAATAAAAAAAAAATTGTTCCCTTGGCAGGGTTCGATCTCGCAACTAACCGCACTATTTGCCGCTGCCTCTACTCAAGAGCCACACCAATTATTTAGTTTCAATGAGAAAAAAACCAATTAAAATAGCAGCACAGAAAACAATACAATCGCAATTGCAATGCTGTTGATAGAATTCAAAGCAGAAGCGCATGAATGTGTGTGTGTGTACATGTATACAGAAATTCTTGGAATTTGCGCAGCAGCTATGCTGCTAACACGTGCTCACATAACTTTTGTGTTTCTTAACCGATCATAATGAAATTTTCGACAGCACATCTTATGGTAGAATAGAATAAAGATGAAAAATACTTGATATATATATACTATTCTAGAAGCTACATGTCAAGTTTCGTGACTTTAGCTCATATTATTTGCCGAAATTTCTCAAATATCAGCAGGATTTCGATATCGATTTTAATCGATTACTTGGAAACGGAGCAAGTTATCGACTATCGGACTATCAAACTCGATCTGCGCGGGGACTAGGAGGACCTACAGCTAAAATATCAAGTCTCTAGCTATTATTGGTGCTGAGATCCTTGCGTTAATACATACGGACGGACGGACATGACGGCTGTCATGTCTGCTTTAATTAAATGGCGTGTGTACGTTTTGAGCATAAAGCTTAAAATCATAACTGACTGCAATGCCTTTACAATGACGATGAAGAAAAAATAAGTTTCTTTGCGTGTAGCTAGATGGCCAATCTACTTGCAAGACTTAAACTATCAAATTAGGCATCGTTCAGGTTCCAAACGTTGACGCGTTAAACAGTGTTTCGTGCTATGTGTTGACAGGTAGCTTAGTACATCGTTTGAAAGAGTTGTTGGGGGATAAGTGCGGAAAGATAGTGCTCAGCATTGTTGAGGAAAAGATTTCTACATTAAAAAAGAAAATCTTGTATAAAGATCCGAATCGTGTTGTGCCGTGTCAAATGGAAATGGAGTTCATTCGTATTGCACACAAGCAAGGTATTTTTTCTGATAAGAAGATTCAGGATCTCGTTGAGAAAAATTTTTTTATTCCGAAAATAAAGGAAAAGATGGCCAGAGTCATAAATAGTTGAGTATAATGCATTATTATGAATTCTACAAGTGGGAAGAGGGCAGGATTTCTGACCCCGAGTTATACGGGAGACAGACCATTGTGTTCTTATCATATCGATCACGTAAGGCCAATGGAGCTAACCAGCAAACGTCTTAACCACATTTTACTGGTGGTAGATAGGTACACCGGCGTTAATGAAGTTTTAAATTGCTTAGAAAGGCAATCTGTTCTGTTTGGAAACCAAGCGCGAATCGTTTCTGATAACTGAAATTACCTCAAATTTATTATGGAATAGCACATCTGCTAATAGTTACCAGAGTACAGAGCGGAAATGGTCAAGTGGAACGGATGCATAGCACAATCGTGCATAACACACTTAAGTTATGAGAACCCTTACAGTTGGTATAAGCATTTGGGAAGTAATTAATTATACTTTACCAATTAGTTAAAAAAATCTAGTTAAGAAAAGTTTAATTGATGAGTTGGAAGACGAAGAAACGATAGTGCATGAACAGGCGCGTGAAAATATCCAAACAAAAGAAGAATTCATTTAAAACGAGAAAGAACGGCTATGTTCGGCACGCCGAAGATTTAATACCTTTGCAGAACCAACCTTTTTATAATGCTCATAGAGCTTTGCCCGCATCTAAGAAGCACAGGGAAAATAGTTAATGCCGTATGGTTAAGATATGTTGAAATAAAGAATTTTCGACCGATCGTTCCTATGGCAGCTATATGTATATACAGTAGTCCGATGTAAATAAGATTTTGCATAATTGGAGGGAGCATAGTAAAACTAATAAATGCCGAGTTTGGTCAAGCTATATTGAAAAACAAAAAAATTGGCCATGCAACAACTTAATTTTCGACCGATTGTTCCTATGGCAGCTATATGATATAGTGGTGCGATGTTGATAGGATTTTGCATATATATGAGGAGCATAGTAAAACTAATAAATGCCGAGTTTGGTCATGATATCTTGAAAAACAAAAGAATTTTTCATACATCAATTTAATTTTCGTCCGATCGTTCCTATAGCAGCTATATAATATGGTGGTCCGATCCAGCTGGCTCCGACACTGCACTGCGTGCAACAGAAAATGGGACTTCTGCAAAGTCTTATGATGATAACTTTAAAACTGAGAGACAAGTTCGCATAGAAACAGACGGACAGACGGACATGGCTATATCGACTCGGCAGTTGATACTGATCAAAATTATACTTTATGGGGTCGGAGATGTCTCCTTCTATGCGTTACACATTTCACGACAAAATTATAATACCCTGTGCAAGGGTATAATAAAAAACAAGTAAGAGGCTCTAGTCGGAAGCTCCCAACTAGGGAATACCCTGAACCCTCTTCTTCCAAAACCAAATGCAGCTGGCGCTACGCGCTCGTTTGCTTTAGTAGCAATAAAGAAAAACGAAAATAAATAAAAAATTGTTCCCTTGGCAGGGTTCGATCTCGCAACTAACCGCACTATTTGCCGCTGCCTCTACTCAAGAGCCACACCAATTATTTAGTTTCAATGAGAAAAAAACCAATTAAAATAGCAGCACAGAAAACAATACAATCGCAATTGCAATGCTGTTGATAGAATTCAAAGCAGAAGCGCATGAATGTGTGTGTGTGTACATGTATACAGAAATTCTTGGAATTTGCGCAGCAGCTATGCTGCTAACACGTGCTCACATAACTTTTGTGTTTCTTAACCGATCTTAATGAAATTTTCGACAGCACATCTTATTGTAGAATAGAATAAAGAATATTTGTGTATTCTGAAAAATGCAATTGCATATAAATCGAGGCTTAAATTGATGGGCAATACAAGTTGGATAATTAACTTTAAGGTGGTAGCGGGGAGGTGGCGATAGGTATAAAATGAAAGATACTTAATATATATATATACTATTCTAGAAGCTACATGTCAAGTTTGGTGACTCTAGCTCATATTATTTGCCGAAATTGCTCAAAAAACAGGATTTCGATATCGATTTTTATCGATTACTTGGAAGCGGGGCAAGTTATCGATATTCGGAAACTCGATCAGCGCGGGCATTAGGAGGACCTACAGCTAAAATTTCAAGTCTCTGGATTTTATAAGTTCTGAGATCCTTGCGTTCATACATACGGACGGACGGACGGACAGACGGACGGACAGACAGACTGACATGGCTAGATCGACTCGGCTATTGATGCTGATCAAGAATATATATACTTTATGGGGTCGGAGATGCTTCCTTCTGCCTGTTACATACATTTGCACAAATACAATATACCCTGTTTACCCATTTTTATTGGGTTCAGGGTATAAAAAGAGAAAAGTACTAAAATTGGTCGACCCAAATGCCAAACAAAAAAATTTTCATGTTAAATGTTTTTTTTACGAAAATATCTGTTATACCAATACCAATGTTATACCGCACCTACCGTCCCTAGGTGCGGACCCCGAAGTCACTGCGGTATCATGGTCTTCACGGTCCTGTTAATCCTCTCGAAGGGATTCTCTTGCGGACAGTACGAGGCGGTGTACTGGACCTCAACACCCATGAACTCAAGAAAAGATTTGAAGCTGCGACTCGAGAACTGCACTCCGTCATCGCACACAAGCTTCTAGGGCACCCCGAACCTGCCCAAAACCAAAGACAATATAAACACTAAGATGAGTAACGCGCATACATTTGAATGCGACGCAAAATTTCTAGCCTGGCCTTTCATCTGGCCTTTGAGGCTTCGTACGGCATGCCTGCCGACTGGTTGTTCGTTCTCCAAAGACCAGACGAACGAATGCCGAAGTCGCGGCTTGCTGATGCTGACACGAGCTACGAAGTTAGTCGCTAGCCTGCCTTCAGCAAAGCTGGGCGATGCTGCTTTGCGTCGCTTCGATTTCGAAGTACATTGAGCGAAAAAGTTTAGAGCTTACGATCGACGCAAAGTGATTGTACTTTATCCATGAAATGCATGTTTTATTTAAATGATATATTACCCTAGATATTAACAAATAATTTTACAGGAAAATTGAAGAACTTTTATAATTTTTACACAAGGCGCTTCTTGCGCAATAACTATGTTAAGAAAATAGCACACATAGATTGATTTCAGTCTTCTTTTTGGACAGTGTATGCTCGAGAAAAGTTCTTGTCTCAGCCAATAGCGTGCGTGCACCTTTCGTTGTATGCGAGAATGATACATGCATAAGAACTATAAAGTATGTATGTATGTCTTGTTATTCACTGCTCTGGCTTTAGCTGGCAAGAAATTAATTTTGTTAGTTTTCTAGCGCAGATCATGACCTATCCCAAATTTGTGTTGATATATGAATGCATTTTGTGTACTGAGGTTGGCTCCGCAGAAAATATGTATTTCTAAGTCGATGCAAATATTTACATAATTTCTTTAAATTTAATTAATATTATTTATATTCTCTAATTAAGAAACAAAAGAGGGCTAAAAAATGCAATTACATATTTATTTGTATAAATAAATATGACTTTTGATTCAATATTTAGTTAGATATTTTATTAATTCAATTTAGATATTGCACTTGCAACTCTATGCCAAAAAGGGCGCCAAGCTTTAAGAATATGGAGCACAAAATGTAATCGATAGCTTACGATTGCATCGAGCTGCCGACTTTTTCCATTTTGCGAAAAATTATTATTTGATCGCATTTTGAATACTTAAAAGTTAACATTCGTGTCAGTGACTTAACGGAAAATTAGTGTGCAATTAAAATTTAGTGTTTAGTGCCAAAATTGCAAAATTCCAAAGCAGAAATACTTTTGGCGCAAATTTCGGGTGCCGGTGTGTCGCGTTCTTTCAAGGGAATTCTGGGAATTTTCTACTAATAAGATGCAACTCAACATTAAAAAAACGCATTATAGAGCAATGTATAAAGTGCACTGAAGAAAGTGTTTACTCATCGTGGTTTGATGAAAATGATTCATGCTTCATCCATAAAATATCTCTTCTGGACAAACTTATTAAAGTTTTACTATTCAAACATTGTAAATGGACAGTGATGACGGATAGCTATAAAAAGAAAGCAAAACTTAATATACTTTCACATAAATGAACATGTTACAAAACGAATATGCAGGTATATGCCAGATCTAAAAGAAAGAACTTCTATAACAAAATAACATTGTTGGGGAATATGGAAATATTTTAATTAAAAAAATTAAAGCATTTCAAGTCGACTCGAAGGTCATATTTAGTTATGATCCCATTATAATTATAATGGCCTCCTCGCGGTGGTCCCTGGGTACCGATTTTGCATCGGTAGCTAATTCGAGCGGCGACTTTGTTCTTTATAATTCGAACAAAAAATAATAAAATAAAAAAATAAAAATTAATTAAATGTATCTTTGAAAACAACAAATTTGCACTTTTATTTCCTTAATTTATGTTGTATTACTTAAAAATAATAATAATTTAATTAATAATTTCAAATATAAAAAATTACATAAATATTTGCATCGACTTAAAAATACATATTTTGTACAGAGCCAACCTCAGTACACAAAATGCATTCATATATCAACACAAATTTGGGATAGGTCGTGATCTGCGCTAAAAAACTAAGAAATTGTTTCTTTGCCAGCCAAAGACTTTGCCAGAGCAGTGGATAACAACACATTCAAATATGCTGTTATGTATGTATATTCACACGCATACAAACATAATTGCTTGCGCGGCCCTCATAGAGCCGAAGCTGAGAGCACATTCTATTTTTAGCTTTTTCGTTCTCTCGGCTGTGAGAGCGCAATGCTACAGATTTCGTTTTCGTTCTCAATTTTCAAAAAATCAAGCTTCATAGTAGCATTTTGTTGTATGGCGTTACTCATCTTAGTGTTTATATTGTCTTTGCCAAAACCCTCTCTCGATACGCCGTCTGTAAGTGTGCCGCCGTAACCCCCTTGAGTGGGACCCGGCAGTCCTGGCACGCACACACGCGATCCACTCCAGCTTTCAGCAACTTCCGACTCGCCTACGCTATCACCCGCTCCTGTCCCTCTATCGTCTACGTCGGCACTGTCCGGACAAGCCACTACAGGGGTAGCTATTCTTTAATTGACGCAATGCCTCCTTCTGTTCCTCACCCCATGACCATTTCCGCCCCTTCTTTAGGAGCGCCGTTAAGGACTGCACCTGAGTCGTGAAGTTGGGAACGAAACGCATGTACCATTAAGCCATCCCGAGACTCTACCGCAACTCCTTACAATATGTCGGGGCCCTTAGGTTTCGTATCGCCTCCACCTTCTCCGGATCAGTACGTATCCCTTCCCCGCACATGACATGACCCAGATAGACCAATTTCTCCCTGAAGAAGCTAAATTTATGTTACTAGCCGCCCTCAACTGGGGGAATACCTCACTCAAATTCTTTATATGTTGCTCTTTCGTCGCCCCTATCACCACGATATCGTCTAGGTAGGCGAACGCGTCTCCGGCTCTATTGCCGTGTCCAGTCCTGGGACTGTGAATGCTGTGCACTCCCTACTATCGGTTGCCATCGGTATCTGTCAATACCCGTGCTTTAAATCTAAGGTACGCAACCGCTCAAGGATGTGATTAATCCGAGGGACAGCATCCGGAATGGAATGCGCATTGAGTTGCCGGTAATCGATGCACATGCGCCACTCGCCAGCCTTCTTTTTGACTAAGACGATTGGGGCGCTGTGCGGATTATGCGACGGTTCGATGGTACCTGCCTGGATTAGCTCATCTACATGCCCGCCGATCACCCTCTGCATGGCCAGATTCTTTGCGTAGTACCTCTGTTTTAATGGCTTGTCATCCTTCAGCCGGATGATGTGTTCCGCGATACGCGAGACCCCCTGCAGACCCTCGAAGAGTGCCAGTTCCAACTCCAGGATCTCCCTTAGTTCCAGATCCAGATCCGCCACTCTGCCGCCTCTGGGCTGGGTTCACCCTGTGTCTCGCTTTTCCCGTGCACCACTCCGACTCCAGATGGAGCTGCATAATAGCTCCACTCTCGCTGCTGCTCCCGATCCCCTGCCTCCGAGTCGATAGCCATAGCTCCTGCTCCCTCTGTTCCATGGCACATTTCCGCCGCACCGCCTCCATGACCAGCGTAGATGCCTTTTGGACTCCTCGTACGCTCGGTCCAATCCCGAGTGAGGCTGCTCCTTCGCTCACTTCTTCTTGTCCTTTCCCGTTGGTTGCCGAGCAGGTACTCCCATTCTCTGACGTGCGGGGCCTTCTTTCGGTTCTCGCTTCGTTCCTTCTTTTTGTCTTCTACATTCTGTTCCCAAGCAGGTGCTCCCTTTCCTTGACATGAGAGGCCTCCTCTCGGCTCTTCGCTCATCCCAGGCCCCGCGGCCGGTGCCACCACCGTCTCTTAGCCCAGTTTTGCCTTGCCGCTTACAAAAAGTTTTTTATACAATAACTTAGTTTTCGACCAAATGTTCCTATGGCAGCTATATGTTAAAGTGATCCAATGTAAACAATACTTTGCATTATAAATGGCGAGTTTGGACAAGATATCTTGAAAAACAAAAAGCATTCAATACAACTACTTAATTTTCGACCGACCCTTCCTATACCCTTGCAGAGGGTATTATAGTTTTGTCTTGAAATATGTAACGCATAGAAGAAGACATCTCCGACCCCATAAAGTATATATAATTTTGATCAGTACCAACAGCCGAGTCGAAATAGCCATGTCCATCAGCCGTCTGTTTCTATGCGAACTAGTCTCTCAGTTTTAAAGCTATCGTCATAAGTTTTGAAAAAGTCCCTCTTTCTGTTGCACGCAGTACATATGTCGGAACCGGCTGAGTCGGACCAGTATATCATATAGCTGCCATAGGAACGATGGGTCGAAAAGTAGGTTCTTGTATGATAAACTTTTTGTTGATTAAGATATCTTTATCAAACTCTGCATTTGTTAGTCTCATATATAGTTAGTCTCTCAACATCTGACCACTAAATCATGTAGCTGCCATAGGAACGAACGGTCAAACATTAAGTTGCCATTAATAAGTTTCACTATACTCCCTCCATAAATGCAAAATCTTATTTACATCGGACTACTATATGAAATAGCGTCCATTGCAACGATCGGTCGAAAATTAAGTTTTATGAAAAACTTTTTATACCCTGAACTCATTGAAAATGGGTAAAAAATGTGTAATGTATTAGTGAAGATGTATGTTACAAGCAGAAGGAAGCATCTCCGCATTAACATCCGAGTCGATCTAGCCACGTGCGACTGTCTGTCCGTATGTCCGTCCATCCATATGTATGACCGCAATGATCTCAGAACCTATAAGAGCTAGAGACTTGAAATTTTAGCTGTAGGTCCTCCTAGTCCCCGCGCAGATCGAATTTGTTTCCGATATTCGATAACATGCCTGTTTCAAAGTGATCGATAAAAATCGATATCGAAATTCTGTTTTTTGAGGAATTTTGGTATAAAACATGAGCAAGAGTCAGCA
Organism: Drosophila lacicola; assembly: GCA_035045355.1. Classification (NCBI taxonomy): domain Eukaryota; kingdom Metazoa; phylum Arthropoda; class Insecta; order Diptera; family Drosophilidae; genus Drosophila; species Drosophila lacicola. The sequence continues at coordinate 2,190,525 of JAWNPB010000351.1, read as the reverse complement.
GACTTGACATGTAGCTTTTAGAATAGTATAAATATCAAGTATCTTTCATTTTATAGCTATCACCAACTCACCGCTTCTACAGCATATCTATAAATCAAGTAAAAACACAAATTTATGCTGCCCACAAAATATAAGCCACAATTTAAATGCAAAAGACTTTTTGATAATACACGAATATTCTAAATACAATAAGATGTACTTTAAAAAATTTCATTTAGATCGGTTAAGAAACACAAAAAAGATTAAAGAAAACATGTTTTGACTTTTCTCCTATCAACGGCAGCAAGCGCAAATTCCAAGAATATCTATGTACACACACACATTTATGCGCGTCGTCTTTGACAACAGCATTGTAATTGCGATTGTATTTTACTTCGTTTTTTTTTATCTCATCAAGACTCAATTATTGGTGTGGTTGTTGAGTAGAGGCGGCGATATATACACTAAGATGAGTAACGCCATACAACAAAACGGTACTGTGTAGCATGATATTTTGAAATTTGAGAACGAAAACGATATCAGTATCATTGCGCTTACACAGCCGAAAGAGCGAAAAGCTAAAAATAGAAAGTACTCTCAGCTTCTGCTAAGAAAACAGACTTTCTACGGAGCCAACCTAAGTACAGAACATTCATATGTGAATACAAATAGGGATAGGTCATGAATGATCAGCGCTAGAAAACTAAGAAAATGTATTTCTTTGCCAGCCAATGCCAGAGCTGTGAATAACAACACATATATACATATTTTGATGTACTTATGCATGCATAATTCACACAAACAAACATAGGTGCTTGCACGCTATTGCCTGAGACAATAAATCAATCTATCTGTGCAATTTCCCTAACATGGTTATTGCACAAGATGCGCTTTGTGAACAAATTATTATACCCTGAACCCATTGAAAATGGGTAAAAAGAGTATAATGTATTTGTGCAAATGTATGTAACAGGCAGAAGGAAGCATCTGCGACCCCATAAAGTATATATATTCTTGGTCAGCATCAATAGTTGAGTCGATCTAGCCATGTCCGTCTGTCTGTCTGTCCGTCTGTCCGTCCGTCCGTCCGTCCGTCCGCCTTTCCGTATGTATGAACGCAAGGATCTCAGAACCTATAAAAGCTAGAGACTTAAAATTTCAGCTGTAGATCCTCCTAGGGTCCGCACAGATCGAGTTTGTTTCCGATATTCAATAACTTGCCACGTTTCCAAGGAATTGATAAAAATCGATATAGAAATCCTGTTTTTTGAGCAATTTTGGTAAATCATAAGAGATAATTTCACCAAACTTGACATGTAGCTTCTAGAAGAGTATATATATATCAAGTATCTTTAATTTTAAACCTATAACCACCTTCCCAATACTACCTCATATCTATAAATCAAGTAAATAAACCAATTTATGCTGCCCACAATATAAGCCACAATTTAAATGAAATTGACTTTCTGATAGTACAATAAGATGTACTGTAGAAAATTTCATCAAGATCGGCTAAGAAACAAGAAAGAAAATATGTTTTGGCAGCCAACGTGTTTGCGGCAGCAAGCGGAAATTGCAAGAATTTCTGTATACATGACAACATACACACATTCATGCGCGTCTTCTTTGAATTCTATCAAAAGCATTGCAATTGCGATTGTATTGTTTTCTGTGCTGCTATTTTAATTGATTTTTTTCTCATTAGGATTTAAGTATTGGTGTGGCTGTTGGGTAGAGGCGGCGGAAAGTAGTGCGGTTAGTTGCGAGCTCGAACCCAGCCAAGGAAACTTTTTTTTTGTAATTTATCTTTATGACTACTAAAGCAAACAAGCGCGTTCTGTTTATTCTGAAGCATCTCCGACCCCTATTTTTCTCTTTTTATTAGCTAATTTATTGATACTATACTTGAGCATCTTAAGCTAGCTTTAAAATAATTGGATTAACTTATTTAACATTACCTATTAAGTTATAAATTTTTCGATTTATATTTCTCTTATCTAAGTACCCGGTTTGGCAGGTCGATGGGGTGGATCCTGCGAAGTCTCCGTCGCTTTCTTCTGCAAAACCCTTTTTGCCAATATATTGGGGTGGTGGCAGAAAGACGGTCCATGTAGCTGGTGGACTGCTGTCTTAAAAGGTCACCCACTAAGGGTACCTTTAGGTCTCTTGCTATGGCCCGACTGCGGATGTACCAGGGGGCCCCAGTACTTAGTCTCAGCACCTTGGAATGGAAGACACTAATTTTCCTCTAATGGGATTTTGCTGTTGTGCCGAAGATTTGACTTGCATAGAGCCAAACTGGGGCCTGTAGGGTTTTATACAACAGCACATTGTTGCTCAGAGAAAGCTTGCTGTTTTCCTTTAAGAGCCATGCCATACTTTTTAATTGTTGTCGTAAACTGTGAGCCTGCGATCAAGGTGGAGTCCAAGGTAGCGGTGACCGTCTTCATGCTGAAGGAGTTCACATTGAAGGAACACTCCTGGCGATGTGTCTCTGCGGATCGCGAATGTGCAGCATACCGAATTTTGCCTGTTGATGGCAATTCGCCACTTAAATGCCCACGTCTCAAATTCTTGCAGGTATTCTTGCAGTTGGTCGGTGGCTTGGTATACACAGCTGGCATTGGAGAGGATTGATGTGTCGTCAGCGAACGTGGCGAGGTTGAAGCTATCGGGAAGCTCCAGTGACGTCGGGTCCACCGTCGGCATGTCGGCTGTGTAAATGGTGTAGAGTCACGGAGAAAGGACGCTGCCCTGGGGGACTCCAGCTTGGATTTCCTTAACTCCAGAGAACGTGCCGTCGACTACCACAACAAATCTTCTATTCTTGAGAAAGCTGTGGAATATATAAAACAGAGAGGGGGGAGCAAAGTTTTTAGTTTGAACAAGAGTCCTTTCTGCCACACGCGGTTTAACGCCTGTTTGATGCCAACAAATTCTGCGACGCAATACTCGAAGTTTTCGAAGCCTTCGAGGATGAAATTAAGCACTCGGGGAAGCTGCTCCGGTTCCAGCGCGTGCTAAGCTCGATCTGGGCCAGGAACCATCATCTCTATTTATGGGGCTCTAGCGGACAGCCTGTCTTTTTCGGTTTTTTGTGAGCTGCCAGAGGTTGTATCCCGTGCTTGCACCTGAGCTTGCGTCCGTAAGTTTTTTGTTAAACTGCTGGTTGCTTATGGCCGCGAGGACTTTCTGGAGCATGTTGGATATCCTTTTGTAAATCCTGTTCCCTATTGGTAACCAGTGCGCACGTACTCTTTGCGTAGCCGCCTTTTCAATGCCAGTGTGGGGCTGCCGCCGGATGGATTTGGTCTGAAGGGGGCGATTGCCTGATCGGCATGTGTAGCAAGTTAGGCCGCTGCTCGAATCTTAGCCAAGAAATAATCGATAGCTTCCTCGATGTCCTCAGGGGAGCTCAGAATTATGTTGAGGTTGATTGAATTGTTGAATTCAGCCTGGAATCTTTCAACATCCCCATTTGATCTCCGACCCCATAGAGTCTATATATTCTTGATCAGCATCAATAGCCGAGTCGATCTAGCCATGTTCGTCGGTCTGTTCGTCCGTCCGTATGTATGAACGCAAGGATCTCAGAAGCTATAAGAGCTAGAGACTTGCAATTTAGCTGTAGGTCCTCCTAATGCCCGCGCAGATCGAGTTTGTTTCCGATATTCGATAACTTGCCCCGTTTCCTTGTAATCGATTAAAATCGATATCGAAATCCTGCTGATGTTTGAGCAATTTCGGCAAATAATATGAGCTAGAGTCAGCAAACTTGACATGTAGCTTCTAAAATTGTATATATATATATATATATCAAGTATCTTTCATTTTATACATATCGCCCTCTCCCCGCTACCACCTTAAAGCTATAAATCAAGTTAATTATCCAGCTTGTATTGCCCATCAATTTAAGCCACAACTTATATGCAATTGCATTTTTGAGAATTCACAAATATTCTATATTCTATTCTACAATAAGATGTACTGTCGAAAATTTCATTAAGATCGGTTAAGAAACACAAAAGTTATGTGCGCAAGTGTAAGCAACAGCTAGCGCAAATTCCAAGAATTTCTGTATACATGTACACACACACATTCATGCGCGTCAGCTTTGAATTCTATCAACAGCTTTGCCATGGTATTGTATTGGTTTCTGTGCTGCTATTTTAATTGTTTTTTTCTCATTAAAACTCAATTATTGGTGTGGCTCTTGAGTAGAGGCGGTTGCAAGTGGTGCGGTTCGTTGCGAGTTCGAACCCTGCCAAGGGACAATTTTTTTTTATTTTAATTTTTCTTTATTACTACTAAAGAACACGAGCGCGTAGCGCGATCTGTATTTGGTGTTGGAAGAAGAGGGTTCAGGGTATCCCCTGGTCGGGAGCTCCCGACTAGAACCTTTTACTTGTTAAATGTTAATTATTATTCAAAAAAGACATGAGATATGATTTTTAGACTCCTTTTGGAATCCTGCAAGCACTAGTGTATTTAACAATTATATTTAAAAGATGTTACAAAATTTGATGTCAAATGTAAATTTTTCAGTGGCTCAAATACAATATGATGGGCAATCGGATGCCTACAATTGGGACATTTTGATTTTACAATTTGTAGAAAAATATGTTTCATACTTTTCGCTTACAAATTTAAAAGTCTTATGACAATGTTGGATATGGGAGATTAATTAAATGGTTTATGTCTGCACTGACCGTTTAAGAGTAAAGGACCTTTAGAATCTCGCTGTCCCAAATGCGATTGTTTTATATGTAATCAATTTATCAGAAAAGAATATCAAAATGCTCGAAAAATCATTATTTGCAAGTTATGTGAGCTTTGCTTAGATACCACCAGCTGAGCTCCATACTTGCAAAGTGTTATTGAGACTGAGTAGAACCACTAATCATACAATGCATAGATACGTCAAATAGCCGAATAATCGAAACACGATTAATCGTAACGAGTGAGCCCCAAGGGTGCCTGCGACCATTTTGTTATGCCCATAGAGAGCAAGACTGCTGAGAGTGGCAGCCGAACGCCGGCCTTGAAAGCCGAACGTATAGTATGAAGCCGCATCTCGCTCAGCGCGCATCTCGCTCAGGCTGTTGCATTTTCAGAATAATTGCATGTCAGTTTTTAATTCCAAAAACATATGTGTGTATGCATGTGCAGAGTTTGCCTCGCTCTCACTCATTGCTTTGCGCACTTGTGTGCATCTCTTTCTCCCTGCGTAGCTTATCAAAAAACTCCGAAATTTATAAACAAACAAATGTTTATGTTGTGTGGATGTGCGCACAAGTAGATCACACCGTTTGGAGTCACCTGATCGTACAGAGCAGCCTTCGATAAACTGCGCTATCATGGTCTTTACGGTCCTGTTAATCCTCTCGGTGGGTTTCTCTTGCGGACAGTACGGGGCGGTGTACTGGACCTCTACAAAGACTCTAGAATAGACTTGAAGCTGCAACTCGTGAAATGTTCTCCGTTGTCGCGTGTTTGCTGGCGCAAAACACATTTACGTTCGTATATCTTAACGTATCTTGATGAAATTTTCAGTAGTAGATCTTATTGAACTATAAAATATTCGCTTACTCTAAAAAATGACAATTGCATTTAGGTTGTGTAATACAAGTTAAAGGCAATACAAGTTGGTTTACTAACATGATTTATAGCTTTTGGTGGTAGCGGGGGGTGGAACTATTCTAGAAGCTACATATCAAGTTTGGAGTCTGTAGCTCTTATTATTTACCAAAATTGCTTGAAAAATAGGATTTCGAATATCAATTTTTATCGATTACTTGGAAGCGGGCAAGTTATCGATCATTGGAAACAAACTCGATCTGCGCGGGCATTAGGAGGACCTACAGCTAAAATTTCAAGTCTCTAGGCCTTATAGGTTCTGTTATCCTTGCGTTCATACATACGGACAGACGGATGGACGGACAGACGGACATGGCTAGACCGACTCGGCTATTAATGCTGATCAAGAATATATATACTTTATGGGGTCGGAGATGCTTCCTTCTGCCTGTTACATACATTTGCACAAATACAATATACCCTGTTTACCCATTTTTAATGGGTTCAGGGTATAAAAAATACTTTTAAAACAAGTAAGAGACGAGAAAGTCGGGCTATCTGCGGCACGCCGAAGATTTAATATCCTTGCAGAGCTTATCTTTACAGAATGCTCATAGTGGTTTGCCCGTATCCAAGAAGCACAGGAAAAGTAGTTAATGCCGAGTATGGTTAGGATATCTTGAAAAACAAAAAAGTTTTCCATACAACTTAATTTTCGATCGATCGTTCCTATGTCAGATATATGATATAGTAGTCCGATGTATATAAGATTTTTCATAGATGGAGGGAGCATTGTGAAACTAATAAATGCCGAGTTTGGTCAAGATATCTTGAAAAACAACAAAAATTTTCCTACAACAACTTAATCTTCGACCGATCGTTCCTATGTCAGCTATATGATAAAGTGGTCCGATGTTGAAAGGATCTTGCATATACATATATGAGGCGTATAGTAAAACTAATCAATGCCGAGTTTGGTCAAGATATCTTGATAAAAAAAAATTTTCATGCAGCAACTTAATTTTCGACCGATCGTTCCTTTGGCAGCTGCATGATATAGTGGTCCGATCCAGCTGGTTTTGACATATGTACTGCGTGCAACAGAAAACGTGCAGCTTTAAAACTGAGAGACTAGTTCGCATAGAAACAGACAGACGGACAGCTGATACTGATCATGAATATATATACTTTATGGGGTCGGAGATGTCTCCTTTTGCCTGTTACATACATTTGCACAAATACATTATACACTTTTTACCCATTTTTAATGGGTTCAGGGTATTAAAATATATATGTATATCAAGTAAAATTTAAACAAGTTTTTCGCAAAATTATTGCTGTTTCATTTTGTATACAAACATTTCATATATATCAAACCATCTTTCATAAAAATTTCAGAAAAAAAAAAATAATTTCACAAAATGGGTTAAATCGGTGCTGATTCAAGCGAATCAAAAGACAATACGGCCAACGTTGTCACTAATGTCAAGATAGTCGATCACACAGATGACATCCACTGTGGATCCTTTTGCTCGTACTTACAATTGTAACAGCTTGTCAATTTCTATTGACCATATACATATATAAAACGTAACAAAATTATAAAGAAACTTTACATAAGCAGAACAAACAGCCCAGAAAAAACATAAATTTTATGTATTTCTCAGCATGCTTGAAGGCAAAATTGATCAAATTTACTCCGACAATCCAAACTTTCGTATGCAAGCCATACAAATTTTACAAATACATAGGGAATTCATATCAATGTATAAATTTGAACAGGAATATATTGAAACATGTAGCGTAGAAGCAAGCCCACTTATTTGTTGTTCTATAATAGAGAATAGAATAGTTTTAGCAACTTTACCATATGTTAAGGTAAAAACAGTTATTGAAGAACATCCCATTCTAGGGCCAGCAACAGTAGTTTTAGTTCGTATGAACAGGTAATTCAATTTCGTGAAATTTTGTATTTTAAAAAATGTTATGGAGTGTAGTGCAATAGCGCGACAAATAGATGAATTTCGAAACAGATTCGAAAGATCATATAAATGCATAAACAACAAGTAAGGGGTTCAAGTCGGGAGTTCCCGACTAGGGGATACCCTGAACCCATTTATTCCAACCCCAAATGCAGCTCGCGCTACGCGCTTGTTTGCTTTAGTAGGAATAAAGATCAATTTAAAAAAAAAGTTTCCTTGGCAGGGTTAGTAATTGACCGCATTACTTGCTGCCGCCTCCAATCAACAGCCACACCACCCAAAAAAAAAAAATAGTTTTCTCGATAGGGTGCGAACTCGCAACAGACCGCACTACGTACCGCCGCCAATAACCACACCAATAATTGAGTCTTAATGAGAAAAAAACGAATTAAAATATCAGCCCATAAAACAATACAATCGCATTTGCAATGCTGTTGATAGAATTCAAAGAAGACGCGCATGAATGTGTGTGTGTGTGTACATGTATACAGAAATTCTTGGAATTTGCGCTTGCTGCCGCTGATAGGAGTAAAGTCAAAACACGTTTTCTTTAGTCATTTCTGTGTTTCTTAACCGATCTTGATGAAATTTTCTAAAGTACATCTTATTGTACTATAGAATATTCTTGTATTATCAAAAAGTCATTTATATTTAAATTGTTACTTTAATTTTTGGGCAGAATAAATTGGTGTTTTTACTTAATTTATAGCTATGAGGTAGTAGCGGGGAGGTGGCGATAGCTATAAAATGAAAGATACTTGATATATATATACTATTCTAGAAGCTACATATCAAGTTTGGTGACTCTACCTCTAATTACTTACCAAAATTGCTCAAAAGACAGGATTTAAATATCGATTTTTATCGATTACTTGGAAACGGGGCAAGTTATTATTATTGGAGACAAACTCAATCTGCGCATGGACTAGGAGGACCTACAGCTAAAATTTCAAGTCTTTAGCTCTTATACGTTCTGAAATCCTTGCGTTCATACATACGGACGGACGGACAGACGGACATGGCGAAATCGACTCGGCTGTTGATGCTGATCAAGAATATATATACTTTATGGGGTCGGAGATGCTTCCTTCTGCCTCTTAAATACGTTTGCACAAATACATAATACCCTTTTTACCCATTTTGAATGGGTTCATAAATGTCGAAACGCTAACACACCACATAAGAAAAATTGTAAATAAATACAATAATATAGTAGGAATAGTAAATGTCTACGAAAAAAGATTATCAGTATAACACAAAAAATGTATTTAGGAGTAATAAAATCCCTTAATAATAAACTACACTTTAAAATAACAGTGTCAGAATACCTAAATCAATTCGCTGATTATAATTCAAGCCAGCTTGAAGATTTGGAAGAGTCAAAACAAAGAAGCGACTCAGAAACAGAAGCTGACATAGAAACACTTGAAGAAATAGGTGAAGAATCAAGCGAACAAAGGGAAATCATTGACTTAAACCTAAACATGGCACAGACAGTAGTAGAGTTTTTAAAATTAGCCTCATCGCTGATACCAGAATTTGATGGACAGGTAGAAAACCTATAAAGTTAATTGGATACATTGAATCTAATGGATTCGTTAAAAGGCACTCATGAACAAACTGCTGTAAGCATTATTAAGACAAAAGTAGTAATGAGCAGACAATTCTTGACATTATTTATCAATTATCCAAAGCTGTAAAAGGAGAATCTGTAGAAGTAATATCTGCAAAACTCCTTAATCTGCAGCAAAAGAGCAAAACGGCAAACCAGTACACCCAAGAGGTAGAAAAATTGACCCAGTCTCTTGAAGGACCTTATATCAGTGATGTTTTAAGCCCGCAACTAGCAAAGAAGTACATCATTAGCTGTTAAGGGCAAGACGCAAAACTGCGCAATTGATAAAGTTGAACTTATTATGTAGGTAGGCACATACAACAACATGAATGACGCTTTTTCAAAATTTGTCAAAAGTTGTACGGAAGCAACAGGACAGGCAAATTCTGTACTGTACCATCAGCGACAATATGGAAATAATAGAGGAAACCGAGGTAATTATCGTGGCAGAGGTAATTATCAGAATAATGGTTCCCGAAATAATAATCAAAGTTATAACAGGAATATAATAGGAGACAAGGCCAAAATAGAGGAAACTCTAGAGGCCGTAGTAACTCAAACAGGGGAAACATCAACAATGTCCGAGTTACGCAAAATACGTCGAGAACTCCCAGAACCCTTTAAGCAACGATACCCAAGCATAAAGGTTCAAATCTCTATATATAAAACTGTTTGTCCTGACTGACTGACTGACTGATTGGTGATCAACGCACAGCCCAAACCGTAAGAGCTAGGAAGCTGAAATTTTCACTGTAGTTACCTTATGTGATGTAGGTGCACGTTAAGACGGGGTTTCGGGAAATTCCACCCGCAAGTGTGAAAAAATCGCGAAAAACGTTTGTATGTAACTTTTTTGTTTACCAACCGATCGGCCCCAAACTTATTTTTAAAGATCTTTGTTCAAATTCATTTGAGGGGTGTTTCACACTTTTAGGAAAACCCATTCCTCCTTGGTGGAAATGGAGGTCAAAGATTTGGTGGGTGACGTTTCGCGCTCAAATTCATTTCCAGTGATCTATATGAAAAATCATTTGAGACGTGTTTCTCACTTTTCGCAGAATTCAAAATTCTTCGGGGGGAATGCGATTTAAAGATTTTTTGGGCGGCGTTTTATGTTGTGTCCGATTTGCTTCAAACTTATTTTTAAAGCTCTTCATAAGAACTTAATAAGTACGTATTTCAGCGATTTGGAAAATTCCACCCGCAACAGTGGTAAATTGGCGGAAAATGGTTGTATGAAAGTTTTTTGTTTACCATCCGATCGGCCCCAAATTCATATTTAAAGATATATGTTTAAATTCATTTAAGGGGTGTTTCACACTTTTTGAAAAATCCATTCCTCCTTGGTGGAAATGAAGGTCGAAGATTTGGTGGGTGACGTTTCGCACTCAAATTCATTTCCAGAGATCTATAGGAAAAATCATTTGAGACGTGTTTCACACTTTTCGCACAATTCAAACTTCTTCGTGGGGAATGCGATTTAAAGATTTTTTGTGCGAAATTTTAAGTTGTGTCCGATTTGCTTCAAACTTATTTTCAAAGCTCTCAATAAGATCTTAATGAATACGTAATTCGACGATTTGGAAAATTCCACCCGCAACAGTGGTATATTGGCGGAAAACGGTTGTATGAAAGTTTTTTGTTTACCATCCGATCGGCCCCAAATTCATATTTAAAGATCTATGTTTAAATTCATTTAAGGGGTGTTTCACACTTTTTGAAAAATCCATCCCTCCTTGGTGCAAATGGGGGTCGAAGATTTGGTGGATGACGTTTTGTGTTCAAATTTATTTCCAAAGATCTATAAGAAAAATCATTAGAGACATGTTTCACATTTCTCGCAAAATCTAAACTCCTTCGGTGGAAAATGCATTTTTAAGATTTTTTTGTTGAATTTTAAGAGTTTTCCGATTTGCATAAAAGTTGTTTGATTCCCGTCCGATCAGTTTCAAAATCATTTTCAAAGCTTTTTTGATTTTATAACATACGTGCCACGGGCAAGGCCGGGTTATACCCGCTAGTTAGGTATATTTTAGTCTCAATATTTATGTGTCATTTCAGAATGCACTAACAAAAAGAAAACAAACATTCCTTGTAGACACAGGTGCAAACATTTCACTTCTTAAAGCTAATTCCGATGTTTATCACGTCATCCAAAATTATACAATAATAAGTATTCAAGGCATATGCCAGGGAGTAATAAAGTCCCAACTTTATAATCCCACACGATTTTCATATAGTTGGTTTAAATTTTAAATAACGTTTGATGAAATTAGAGGCATTGCCTTTATAAAACGAGTTAAAGTTAGACTTCAAACCAACTGAAGATTGGTTTTTACTTTGACCCAAAAACTTAAATTTTCCAATTTATGTTTACCTCCCCAATTCAAAAAACAATTAATAGAATTATGCACCACATATAGTGATGTATTCGGACTAGAAACCGAATCGATTACAACTAACAACTTCTATAAGCAAACATTTAGACTAAAATACAATGAACCTATATATATATAAATTACCGAAGTCCTCGTAGCCAAATAGATGAAATACAAAAACAAGTTGGGAAATTAATCACCGACAATATAGTCGAACCATCAGTATCCGAATACAATAGCCCACTTTTGCTAGTTCCCAAGAAATTCCTACCGGGATCAGGGAAAAGAAATGGCGATTAGTAATCGACAATCGTCAAATAAATAAAAAAATTTCCGCTCCCCAGAATTTACGACATTCTAGATCAATTCGGTCGAGCCAAATACTTCTCATGCCTTGACTTAATGTCAGGTTTCCATCAGATTGAACTGGAAGAAAGTTCAAGAAATATAACATATTTTTCGACAAGCAATTGCTTCACGCGATTGCCATTTGGCTTAAAAATAGCGCTAAACTCATTTCGGAGGATGATGACCATAGCATTCTCTGGACTTGAACCTTCGCAAGCATTCCTTTATATGGATGACTTAATGCTAATAGATTGTTCCGAAAAACATATGCTTTAAAAGTTAACCGATGTTTTTGAAGTATGTAGGAAATACAACTTAAAATTGTATCCAGAAAAATTTTCATTTTTAATGCATGAAGTGACTTTTCTAGGTCACAAAAGCACTGATAAAGTAGTCTTGCCTGATGACGATAAATATGACTTCATCAAGAATTACCCAGTCCCACATGATGAGGACAGCACTAGACGATTTTTTGCATTTTGCAATTATTATCGTCGTTTTATTAAAAACTTCGCCGACTATTCACGGCACATAACTAAATTATGTACAAAGAATATACCATTCAATTGGACAGACGAATGCCAAAACGCATTCCAACATCTTAAAGAAAAACTAATGAACCCTACTTTATTACAATACGCCGATTTTCGCAAAGAATTATGCATAATAACTGATGCTAGTAAGCAAGCTTGTGGACCGGTTTTAACTCAAAACCACAATGGAATTCAACTCCTAATAGCATATGCATCACGTTCATTTACAAAGGGTGAAACTAATAAAACCACAACATAACAAGAGTTAGCTGCTATTCATTGGGCAATAACACATTTTCGAACATATATATATGGCAAACATTTCACAGTAAAAACGGATCACAGACCACTTACATTTTTATTTTCAATGACAAACCGCAGTACAAAGTTAACACGCATGAGGCTTGAATTAGAAGAATATGATTTTACGGTCGAGTACTTAAAGGGAAAAGTCAATTATGTGGCAGACGCCCTATCGCGGATAACAATATCCGAACTCAAGAATATTCAAAACAAAGTCATGAAAGTTACTACCAGGCAAACAAGTAGACAAAATAAAAACTGTACAGTTATCAATAACGAACTTTTGCCAAGGCAAAGTCTTAAAAATGTATCTAAGCACAACGTACATGAAGTCATTATAAATGACGAAGTACGAAAAGTAGTGACCTTGCGAATAACTGAATCTAAATCTTTATTGAAACAAGGAAATAAAGTTATAGCAAGAACTGGTGCTGACGATTTGTATACCAATGGAACTCTTGACTTAGGGCAATTCTTCCAAAGGCTTGAAAGGCAAGCCGGTATTTTAGAAATCAGCCAACTCAAAGTGGCACCGAGTGAAAAGATCTTTGAATCAATTGCAATAGATAATTTCAAAAGAATAGGCATTAAAATATTAAAATCATTGAGAGTAGCGCTGCTCCAGCCGGTGACCCTTATACAAAATGAAAAAGAGATACAAATAATATTGTCAACATATCATGACGAACCAATTCAAGGAGGTCATACTGACATAACAAAAACGCTAGCGAAAATTAAAAGACACTATTAGTGGAAAAATATGATTCGTCATATAAAAAACACCGTTAGAACAAAAAAAATAAACATATTATTTTATTTAATTTTTATATCCACATATTTTAATCAATTTTTGATTTCCATTTTATTTATAGAAATGAAAAACAGAATTAATAAAGATCTAAAACGCAGCAGACGCTCCGTACGACAAAAGATGTGTTGAACATTAAAAGGCAAATATTAAATGGCGACCGTGACAGTGGTTGTCGGTCATATATAAATTAACAACTAAATTTTACACGACTCTGGCTCTGGGTATTTAACCCAGCAGCAATAAAAAACATGTAAGAGGTCCTTGTCGGATGCTCCCGACTAGGGGATACCCTGAACCCTCTTCTTCCAACATATATATACTATTCTGGAAGCTACATGTTTGCGCAAAAAATAGGATTTCGATATCGATTTTTATCGATTTCTTGGAAACGGGTCAAGTTATCGAATATCGGAAACAAACTCGATCTGCGCGGGGACTAGGAGGACCTACAGCTAAAATTTCAAGTCTCTTGCTCTTATAGGTTCTGAGATCCTTGCGTTCATACATACGGACGGACGGACAGACAGCCAGACAGACAGACGGACATGGCTAGATCGCCTCGGCTGTTGATGCTGATCAAGAATATATATACTTGATGGGGTCGGAGAAGCTTCCTTCTGCTTGTAATATACATTTGCACAAATACAATATACCCTCTTTGCCCATTTTCAATGGGTTCAGGGTATAAAAACAATAGTTTCCTTGGCAGGGTTCGAACTCGTAACTGATCGCGCTACTTTCCGCCGCCTCTACTCAATAGCCACACCAATAATTAAGTCTTAATGAGAAAAAAGCGAATTAAAATAGCAGCACAGAAAACAATACAATCGCAATTGCAATGATATTGATAGAATTCAAAGAAGACGCGCATTAATGTGTGTGTGTACATGTATACAGAAATTCTTGGAATTTGCGCTTGCTGCTGCACCTGTTTGCAGGCCAAAACATATTTACATTCGTGTTTCTTAACCGATCTTGATGAAATTTTCAGTAGTAGATCTTATTGTACTGTAAAATAATATAAATGAAAAAAACTTGAAATATATATACTACTAGCGGGTATAACCGGGCCTTGTCCGTGCCACATATGTTATAAAATCAATGTTCTCAATAAAATATGAAACGATTTTGAAACTGATCGGACGGTAAACAAAGAACTTACATACAAACGTTTTCCGCCAATTTACCACTGTTGCGAGTGGAATTTCCCAAATCGCTGAAACACGTATTCATTACGTTCTTATGTAGAGCTTTGAAAATAAGTTTGAAGCAAATCGGACACAACTTAAAACTTCGCACAAAAAATCTTTGAGTCGCACTCCACCCGAAAAAGTGTGGATTCTGCGAAAAGTGAAAAACACATCTTAAATGAATTTTCTTATAGATCTTTGGAAACGAATTTGAGCTCGACACGTCATCCACCAAATCTTCGACCCCCCTTCGCCCAAAAAATCTTTAAATCGCATTCCCCCCGAAGAAGTTTGAATTCCTCGAAAAGTGTGAAACACGTCTCAAATGATTTTTTTATAGATCTCTAGAAATGAATTTGAGCTCGAAACGTCATCCACCAAATCTTTGACCTCAATTTCCACCAAGGAGGAACTGATTTTTCGAAAAGTGTGAAACACCCCTCAAATGAATTTGAACGAAATCTTTGAAAATAAGTTTGAGGGCAATCGGATGGTAAACAAAAAAGTTACATACAAACGTTTTTCGCGATTTTTCCACACTTGCTGGTTGAATTTCCCGAAACCCCGTCTTAACGTGCACCCACATCACATAAATTAACTACAGTGAACATTTCAGCTTCCCAGCTCTTACGGTTTGGGCTGTGCGTTGATCACCAATCAGTCAGTCAGTCAGTCAGTCAGGACAAACAGTTTTATTATAGAAGCTACATGTCGAGTTTGGCGACTCTAGCTCTTATTATTTACCAAAATTGCTCAAAAAACAGGATTTCTATATCGATTTTTATCGATTACTTTGAAACGGGGAAAGTTATCGAATATCGGCAATAAACTCGATCTGCGCGTGGACTAGAAAGACCTACAGCTAAAATTGCAAGTAGTCCTAGCTCTTAAATGTTCTGAGATCCTTGCGTTCATACATACGGACAGACGGACGGACGGACCGACAGACGGACATGGCTAGATCGACTCGGCTGTTGATGCTGATCAAGAATATATATACTTTATAGGGTCGGAGATGCTTCCTTCTGCCTGTTATGCCTGTGCGCATGAATGTCTGTGCGCACATGTATACAGAAATTCTTGGAATTTGCGCTAGCTGATGCTAACACGTGCGCACATAACTTTTGTGTTTCATTATCGATCTTAATGAAATTTTCGACAGTACATCTTATTGTAGAATAGAATATGGAATATTTGTGTACTCTCAATTATATAATCAATAGCATTAATTGTGGCTTAAATTAGTGGGAAATAGAAATTGGTTTATTAACTTGATTTATAGCTTTGTGGAGGTAGCGGGGAGGTGGTGAAGGGTATAAAATGAAAGATACTTGATATACATGTAGGATATGATAATCAACGTCAAACACGTAGTGGCTGTCGGTTCTGATCGTGTCGTCTGTAAATTAGCAGAAGTCGCTCGAACGTTTACAGAATGTAAACGAAGTAGAGTCAGTCGATACCAATAACTCATAAGCATCGCACGCACGTATAATTTTGTAACTCCTAAAAGATTAAAACTACATCTAAGCCGCATTCATGTTCTTTTAAGTTAATTCCACAATCAATAAAAAACATTTGGGTTATACCGAAACCTGGGATCGTACAAATTGGGGGCTCGTCCGAGATTTTTGATTGAATAGACAAGAAAAGAACGAATGCAGGGCTGTGTTATATAGGCATAAATTGAATATACTACGTGTGTTGGCGATGGTAAAGTTTGACGCTGATATAAATTGCAAAGTTGCGACTTAAGGAGACGTGCGCGGAAAACGCAGAAGGCTCAATGCAGAATTTCATGGGATTGTGAAATTCGGTTACAGCGGAGGCAACGTCGGAGGCAGCGAGTGCGAAGACGCAGCAAGCTCAGTGCAGAATTTCAAGTTGTGAAATTCGGTGACAGCAGAGGCAACGTCGGAGGCAGCGAGTGCGAAGACGCAGCAAGCTCAGTGCAGAATTTCAAGTTGTGAAATTCGGTGACAGCAGAGGCAACGTCGGAGGCAGCGAGTGCGAAGACGCAGCGAGCTCAGTGCAGAATTTCAAGTTGTGAAATTCGGTGACAGCAGAGGCAACGTCGGAGGCAGCGAGTGCGAAGACGCAGCGAGCTCAGAGAAGAATTTCATGGTGTTGTGAAATTCAGCGACAGCAGAAGCAACGAGTAGAAGCAACGTGCATTAGCAACGAACAGGCAGCGAAAACGGCACAAAACAACGAAGGCAAGAGGCTTATGCATCGTGGTGAGTTAAGCAAAGCGATTTCGTATTAGAGACGAGAGCAGCGTTCGATAGTCGACAGCGCGGAAAAGCAACGAGAGGCAGCCAATTAAGTTTTGCATGTGCAGAAAGTGGACGTTAGCAGAAGCGGTGGCTGTTCGATTTATCTGAATAAACACATAAAAGCTATATCGATATTATCCGATAAACGTATGCAGTTGCATTTTGCATGTTAGAAATAAGTTATTGATAATTTTTTTAGCAATAAGATCTGAAAATATCAATTCTTAATATTTAAAATATTAGTGCAGTTGTAACGATGCAGGTCGATGAGATAATGGTATTGAGAGTCGCGGACTTGCGAATAAAATTATCCGAGCTTAGTTTGCAGACGACCGGTGTAAAACGCGACTTACAAAACAGATTGTTACTTCATTATGGCCACCACGACGAGGAAGACGACGATGAGTCTGTTATAACAGCTTTAAGTAGCCCAGGACAGAATGTTGCATCAAATGAAGAACGAACAGAAAACAGATCGTGGTTTACGTTAAAAGATGTAGAAGGCAGTGTTTCACAATTCTCAGGCTCTGATAGTCGAGACATTAATCAATGGGTTGAAGAGTTAGAGGAATGTGCGGTGACAGTGCAGTGGAGCAGACTACAACTTTTTATATATGCTAAACAGTTGTTAACTGGGGCTGCAAAATCATTTGTTCGAAGTTTGCGAGAAGTTAGAGACTGGGAGTCTTTAAAAACCGCACTTCTTGAAGAATTTACAATAAAATTGTCCACGGCAGAGATTCATAGAATTTTACAGAAGCGCCAAATGAAGAAAGGAGAATCCTTGCAAGAGTTTCTTTATGCTTTAATGGAAATTGCAAAGCCAATAAACTTGGATGACGCTAGTTTGATTGAATATTTTGTTGCAGGCATTCCAGATAGCAAAACAAACAAACAAAGCAATGTTGTATCAGGCCAGGGATATTAGGCAGCTAAAAGCTCAAATTGAGGCCTACAAAAAGTCTCGCGGCGGGTCGGAACAAAAGAGCAAGAATTGGTCGCACACAAACAGAGAGGATCAACCAGTCGAGTCGACCGAAAAGGCAAAAAAGTGTTTTAAGTGCGGAGACGATTCTCATTTTAAGAAAGACTGCAAAAAAGTTTCTTTCAATTGTTTTAAATGCGGACAGCGAGGGCATCGCGCCGCAAGCTGCAAAGTTCAAATTGCGATAAAACAGGAAAATAGCTTAAACACACATAGTGTTCAAAATATGGAAAAGATCAGAAAGCCGACTAGCAGTTTTACTTCAACAGGACTTGAGCTCAAAGACATTGTGTATGCAGATGTAAAATTTAAAGGCCTCGTTGATACAGGTGCCGATTTGTGTTTACTTCGCAGAAGCATATTCTTAAAACTTGGAAATTTAAGAGTAAGTGGCCTTAAAAAATGTCTAACAGGTATCGGGGAAAGTCAAGTTCTAACCTTCGGAAGCATTACCATACCCGTCACCATTGACAAGATTGAAATGCAGATAGAGTTCCACGTTATTTAAGATGAGGACATTAGGTTTGAAGCAATTTTAGGAAGAACTATTCTTGAACATATTGACATGCAGGTCACTAAAAACGGAACGCAGTTTATTCGTCGAATCGTCGACAATAACGTTAAAATTGATAGGAAGCCGCAAGATCAGAGGCTACGTTCTTCTTGCGCAGAATTGCTCTCGGAATTTGAAGGTATTTGCATGACAGGTACAGAGAATGGAGAAATTACGGATAATTTGAATTTGTCTCATCTCAGTCAGGAGTATGAAAGCAAGGTTAGGAATATCGTACAAAGTTATCAACCGCAACGAAATGTGAATGCGCCCGTCAAAATGAAAATAATTTTAAATAACGAAGTTCCAGTTTTCCAGCACCCTAGGCGGCTAGCACATAGTGAGCAGAAAATTGTCGACAATCAGGTAGAAGAATGGCTAGCCCAGAAGATTATTAAGCCGAGCGTATCAGAATTTGCCTCTCCAGTGGTTTTGGTTGCAAAGAAAAATGGGCAGAAACGATTATGTTGCGACTACAGGAAACTTAACGAAAAAATTGTTCGAGATAATTTTCCAATGGCACACATGGACACAGTATTAGAAAAGCTTCGGGGTGCAAAGGTGTTTACCACACTTGACTTGACCAATGGTTTCTTTCACGTCCCAGTAGATGAAGACTCGCAAAAATACACTTCCTTTGTTACTCAGAACGGTCAATATGAGTTTCTGTATGTACCGTTTGGAAAATCAAACTCCCCAGCAGTATTTACACGATTCATAACGGCTGTTTTGCGCGACTTAGTTAAGAGTAATGACGCAGTTGTATACATGGATGACGTCATCATTCCAAGTAAGGATATAAACGAGGGGGTACAGAAACTAAGTAGAGTTTTGACGGTGGCTGCAAAAAATGGATTGCGCATAAATTGGACCAAGTGCCAGCTGTTGCAGACAAAAGTACAGTTTCTGGGATACATAATTGAAGACAACTCAATTAGGCCAAGTAAAGAAAAAACTGAGGCAGTAGCTAACTTTCCCATCCCAAAAGATAAAAAAGCTATTCAACGATTTCTTGGAATCACGTCATATTTCCGAAAATTTATTGAGGGCTATTCTGTTATTGCTAAACCACTATCCGACTTGTTCCGCAAGGACTCCAAGTTTGAATTCAATGATCAACAACAGGTTGTAATTGAGCAGTTAAAGGTTGCTTTGACCAGCAAACCTGTTTTGCAGTTATATAGTCCGGATTTAGAGACAGAAATACATACAGATGCGTCGAAATGGGGCTATGGGGCAGTTATGTTGCAAAAGAGTTTTGAAGATGGTTTCTATCATCCAGTGCAGTACATGAGTCGTAAGACTAAACCTTGCGAAGAAAAGTACCCAGCTTACGATCTCGAAGTTCTTGCTATTATTGAATCCTTAACTAAATGGCGTGTTTATCTGTTGGGAATAAAATTCAAAATAGTCACGGATTGTAATGCATTCACAATGACAATGAAAAAGAAAGACGTTCCATTGAGGGTAGCGCGCTGGGCAATGTACTTGCAGGACTACGATTTTATAATAGAACATCGATCAGGTTCAAAGATGAGGCACGTTGATGCCTTAAGCCGTGCTTCCTGTTATATGCTTACCGACACTATCGTACACCGGTTAAGAGAAGCGCAATTAGCGGACGAATGGGTGAAAGTTATACGGAGTCTTGTTGAAGAGAGAGCATTTGAAGACTATTACATAGATAATAAAGTTTTATTTAAGGACCCAAACAAAGAGCTCATTGTAGTACCAGCCCAAATGGAAAATGAGATTATATTGATAGCGCACAAACAAGGTCACTTTTCTGCAAAAAAGACACAGGACTTAGTTGAGCGATCGTATTTCATTCCGAAATTGAAGGACAAAGTAGCACGAATTGTTGACAGTTGTATAGAGTGCATTATTGTTAACGAGAAATTTGGCAAGCGGGAAGGGTATTTAACGCCTATAGATAAGGGCGATAGACCCTTATTGACTTACCACATTGACCACGTTGGGCCAATGGAGATAACCAAAAAGCTGTACAATTATATCTTTGTGGTGGTTGATGCATTCTCGAAATATGTTTGGTCGTACTCTACTCGAAGCACAGTTATAGATGAAGTCATTAAGAGCTTGGAAGTACAGGCTACAAACTTTGGTAATCCTTTACGAATAGTGTCAGATAGAGGCGCTGCATTCACGTCCCATTTATTTAGTGAATATTGTGAAAAGCGTAATATTCAACATTTAATGATTGCAACTGGAGTTCCGCGTGGTAATGGGCAGGTAGAACGCATGCACAAAATTGTGTTACCGATGCTATCGAAGTTGAGTCTAGGAGATGCAGGTGCCTAGTACAAACACTTGAGTAAAGTTCAACAAATCATAAACAGCGTAGAGCCGCGAAGCACTAAAGTCTCACCTTTCAAGATATTAACTGGAATGGACATGCGTATAAGTAGCGAGCCGAACTTAAGAGAATTAGTGAAGCAGTCGTTAATTACAGAGCTCGACGAGGAACGTGAAAAATGTAGAGAGGAAGCTCGTGAAAATATAAGGAAAATACAAGAAGAAAATAAAAAGGCTTTCAACTCTAAGAGAAAACCAGACAGACAATATCAAGTTAATGACATGGTAGCTATAAAGCGTACACAATACGGGACAGGCTTAAAACTTAAGGGAAAGTATCTCGGACCGTATAAAGTTGTGAAGGTAAATAATCACGGAAGGTATGAGGTAAAAAATGGCAGATACAGAAGGCCCGTGTAAGACGTTGACAGTGGCAGAGTTTATGAAACCATGGCTTGACCAATCCGAGGCGAATTGTCCGTCAGGACAGCCGAATGTAGGATGTGATAATCAACGTCAAACACGTAGTGGCTGTCGGTTCTGATCATGTCGTCTGTAAATTAGCAGAAGTCGCTCGAACGTTTACAGACTGTAAACGAAGTAGAGTCAGTCGATACCAATAACTCATAAGCATCGCACGCACGTATAATTTTGTAACTCCTAAAAGATTAAAACTACATCTAAGCCGCATTCATGTTCTTTTAAGTTAATTCCACAATCAATAAAAAACATTTGCGTTATACCGAAACCTGGGATCGTACATACATATACTATTCTAAAAGCTACATGTCAAGTTTGGTGACTCTACCTCATATTATTTACCCAAATTGTTAAAACAACAGGATTTCGATATAGATTTTTATCGATTACTTGGAAACGGGTCGAGTTATTGAATATCGAAAACAAACTCGATCTGCGCGGGCACTAAAGTGACCTACAGCTAAAGTTTCAAGAGTCTAGCTCTTATAGGATCTGAAATCCTTCCGTTCATACATACGGACGGACAGACAGACGGACATGGCTAGATCGACTCGGCTGTTGATGCTCATCAAGAATAAATATACTTTATGGGGTCGGAGATGCTTCCTTCTTCCTGTTACATACATTTGCACAAATGCATTATACCCTTTTTACCCATTTTTAATTGGTTCAGGGTATAAAAATATATATATCAAGTACAATTTAAATAAGTTTTTTCGCAAAATTTTACAATTTCGAAAATTGTGAAGTACAAAAAAAAAATAATAATAATATCACAAAATGGGTTAAATCGGTGCTGATTCAAGCGAATCAAAAGACAACACGGCCAACGTGGTCACTAATGTCAAGATAGTCGATCAAACAGATGACTTCCACTGTGGATCCTTTTGCTCATACTTACAATTGTAACTGTTTGTCAATTTCTATTGACCATATATATAAAACCACTAACCAAATAACAAATAGACTGGTCAAACCGTACATTTGGTGGTGACAAGTGTTTTATTTGCGGCTGGTCCAAAGTCGCCTTCGTTTTTGTTCGGGTTCGAGACATGCCCGCATGCTCTCATAGCAAGAGAGTAAGAATACATATGACATGTGACGTAGAACGGCAACGCTGTCTTTTTACTCGCTCACTCTACAGGAAACGGCTTTGGCTTATTCTCATCCATATAATTTGTGCGATAGAACGGCATCGCTGTTTTTATCTCGCTCCCACTACAGGAAACTGCTTTGGCTTACTCTCAGTGCTCTTTCAATTTGTCTATGTACCGTTTAAATTTTTGTGTGTGTATGTGTCCGCACAAGCAAAAATGCACGCAAATTCTATTTTTCTCAAAAGTCGGTGGCATCTCTTCCCTTTTGATGGGACGAGTAATATGAAATAATGAAATGGTTTGCCAAGTCGATGCGAAATTCTTTCATTTTAGCTCGTTCTTGCTCGGAAGGGTACCAAAGCATTGGCATGTGTGCAAGTTATCACCCAGCCCGCAAGGTAATTCTTATTGCAATCATAAAGAACATTTCGGTATAAGTCGCCATCACCATTTACTTTAAAAATAAAATTTTTTTTTATCTTAAGTAATGAGAATTAAAATTTGTGTAAACATTTATTAGAATAATAAGTGTTATAAACTGGATAACCAAATAGAAAGTTTAATTGAAGATTTTCAAAATTTAAAAATGGCTAATAATAATAACTTGACAGCTGATTTGGTAGCTCAGTTGATTGCAACTCAGACCAGAGCGCTTCAAGAGCAAGTTTGATGTTATCAAGTCCATACCAGAATTCTCAGGCAGCTATAATGCATATGTTAGTTGGCGCGAAGCCGCTTGCTGTGCCATGCGAATGTATAAAGAAGGAAGTAGAAAGTACTTACGTGCTTTAACAATATTAAGAAATAAAATAACAGTTAAAGATAGACGACCAATCTATATAATAGAACAGGAGTTAAGTATTTTACGACAAAGTAACTTATCCGTTCTCGAATACTACAATTTGGTTAATAAAAAACTAACCCTTTTGATAAACAAAACTATTATGACGTACGGTGACAAAGCCAACATCATTACAGAAATGAATAAGAAAAACAGAGACAACGCTTTAAGAATTTTCATCACAGGCCTTAACGGTTCTTTATCAGAAGTTTTGTTCTCCCTTAAACCTGAAAATTTGCTTAATGCTTTGGCAAAAGCTCAGGAACTGGAAGCGAATTACCAAAGGGCTAACTTCGCTTACCACCATTTCGCAAATACCCATCAACTTAACAATCCAAACCCAGGGCATAACAATCAGCAAAAGAAAGCTGAATCCCCAAAACAGCCTAATAAAAGGTATGACAATCACTCAAGGTTCAATCAGGTTTCACAAAATCAATTTTTTGCGCAAAGCAACAAGACTCCTCAACCTCCACCGGAGCCAGTGGATGTAGACAAATCCATACAACTACAGAATACACCTTATCCGTATCTCCAAAATCGAAATTTGGCGCAACCAAAGAAACGGGAATACGCTCCCCCTTCGGTTCAGCAACCTAACAAACTCATGCGTATCAATAACTTTGAGGAAGACCATTTTTTAGAGGAAGAGGGGGAGAACTCCCCTTCATTTTCAGAATAGACAAAAAAATAAATAAAATGTTACAAAATTTAATTGACACCGGTGCTACCGCTTGTTATATAAAAGAGGTAGGTGCCCTTAAATAAGTGTAAATCCCCTCAAAATATTGAAATTAAAATCGTCAAGTAATCAAAAGTACCATAACACTCAAACTGCAAAAACAGAGCTTGACATATTATAGACAATAGCTGCTACATACATACCAAGCATCCCCCTGGCAGAGTACGCAGCCGTCGTTGAAGAAATCGCACAGGACGCGCACGGCAAATCTCCTGTGATAATCGCCGGAGACTTCAATGCGTGGGCTACAGAATGGGGCAGCAGCAAACGACACCAAGGGGAACCATTCTGCTGGACACAATTTGCCTCGCTGAATGTCTGCCTGCTGAACATCGGCACAAGAAGTACCTACAGCAAAGCGGGTCGTGAGTCGACCATAGACCTGACGTTTGCCAGCCCAGACATTGCCCGAGACGCCCAATGGCATGTATCGGATGTATACACCCACAGCGATCACTTTGCGGTGATAACGGACACCTCTCAATCTGGAAACAGAGGCGTCAGTAGAAGGCTCCAACACACTGGATACAAGATGGACACCATGGACCTGGAAAGATTCCTCCCTATGGTAGAAGGTCTTGGCATAAGAGGCGATGCCAACAGCTCCGCTGACGCGATAGCAGGGACTATCACCAACGCATGTGATGCCATACTGACCAAAGTTCGTAAAGGTGGAAACTCACATAGACCGGTAGCTTGGTGGAACGAGGACATAGCCAAAGCGCGCAAAGAGTGCTTCGCAGCTAGGCGAAAGAGCCAACGGTCGAGATCGTCGCCCAATACGAGCACCATCTGCAGAACTTCAGAGCCAAGCGGAAAGTACTCTAGGAAGCTATCAGGCGCAGCAAAACGCGATACTTCCAAGAGCTTTGCGACGCCGCGGACGCGGAGCCTTTTGGAATGGCTTACAGACTAGTCATGGGAAGGCTATGCAGGCTATGCCAACAAACCCGGATCAGCTGAAACAAATAGTCCAAACCCTCTTTCCCCGGCAGCCATCTGGATTTGCACCACAACTCCCAGCAAGTGGAATAAACGACTGCGCACCCACCGACGACAATGAGGTACTGTGCATTGCTGCGAAGCTAAAGACCGACAAATCCCCTGGACCAGACGGCATACCGAACGGGGTAATCAAAGCTGTCATCGCTGCACACCCCAGAAGCTTCGTGGAGCTGTACAACCAATGTATAGCGGAATGCACAGTACCACGTAGATGGAAGCTCCAGCGACTTGTGCTCATCCCGAAGCCCGGCAAGGAGCTGGATGATCCCTCCTCATACCGCCCTCTGTGTATGCTGGACACGATGGGGAAAATATTTGAGCGGCTAATTTGCAATCGCCTAGAATGCAAGCTTGCTGAAGTTCATGGGCTGTCTGAACGTCAATTTGGGTTCAGGCAACACAGGAGCACCACGGATGCCATCAGGGCCGTGACTGAACTAGCAGAAGGCGCAATCCAAGGAACAAGATGGGCAGGTGGCACCAAACAGTACTGCCTAGTCTGTACTTTGGATGTCAAGAACGCGTTCAACTCCGCGAATTGGACGACAATCCTAGAAGCACTAACAGCCAGACACATCCCGAGCCAGTTAATACAGCTAGTGATTAGCTACTTCCACGACAGAGTGCTAATTTACGACACTGAAGACGGTCAGCGACAGTACACGGTAACTGGAAGCGATCCCCAGGGCTCTGTTCTCGGGCCGCTACTGTGGAACGCCATGTACGATGGAGTACTGCGCCTTTGCCTACCAGAGGGCAACACAATCATTGGGTTCGCCGATGACATCGCTGTAGTGACTGTGGCGAAGAAACTCGATGTGGTCACTCTTAGGTGCAGCGCGGCTATCGACAGGATAATTAAGTGGCTATCCCAGAACGGACTCGCGCTAGCGGAGCAGAAGTCGGAGGCAGTTTTAATAAGTAGCAGAAAGATTTTTGAGACGGCCTCGTTGCGCGTTGGCAGTGCTATTATTAAGTCCAAGCCCGCCATAAAATACCTGGGCATCATGATAGACCACAGACTGTCGTACAAACAGCACTTGGAGTATATTAGCCACAAAGCGGCCAGAGTTACAACAGCAATAAGCCGAATGATGGCGAACACCAAAGGCCCAAGGCAGAGGAGCAGAAGGCTAATCGCTGGTGTGGTGACGTCCACAATCCTCTACGGATCTAAAATATGGGCCCCCGCAATGGAGGTTGCATCTTACAGCCGAGGATGCAAGGCCGCATATCGTCGATGTGCATTGCGTGTAGCCACCTGCTTCCGCACAGTGTCGGAAGACGCGGCCTTAGTGCTGGCAGGTATGATCCCACTCGGCCTGATGGCGGCCGAAAGGCAAAGCGGGGCAACCACCAACAGGCAACTGAGGGACAACACCATCGAACAATGGCAAAAAAAATGGGATGGGAGCTCAAATGGTAGATGGACCCACAGATTGATCCCAAACCTGAAGCCTTGGCTACAGCGGCGACACGGCGATGTAGACCACTACCTTGCCCAAATATTGGCTGGGCATGGCTGTTTTTAGGCGTACCTGCACAGGTTTAAACATGAGGACGACCCCTTTTGCGAGCACTGCGGGCACGGTGTGGTTGAGGACGCGGAGCACGCATTGTTCTACTGCCCACTCCATAGACGCGAACGAAAAAAAGCGACGGCGGGCAGAAATGATTTGTCCCCGGAGGATCTCGTGGCGCGGATGATGGCCACTGAAAATGGATGGACAGCCGTTGCTACCATGGCATCGGCTAAAATGAAGTAGCTGCGACGATGGGAGAGGATCCGACGCGGCATCGAATGATGAGTGGCTGATATACAGCTGTACCCCGCCCTGCGAAGTAGTACTTTGCGGTTGTCCCGCAGGAGCCGGACTCTTTCTTTCTACTCTCCATAAACTATCCTGTCTTTCTCTGATTGTCCTATTTTACTCTCTTGTATACATCCTTAAATGTAAAACATGTTTTTCTTTTCACAATAAAATAAAAAAAACACACACACACACAAAAGATTCTGAACGCCATTAACCTGGAAATGGCCAGATCGATTCCGTTCCGTGGTAATTAAAGCAACTCGTGACCTCCGGTTGTGGCCAGGTATCCCCTGGGTAGGCGCTGCACACCCGTGACGCGCCTAGCTAACACGAGAAGGCGACTGAGACTGAGACCAGTAATGTCTCAGGCTGTGAACTCTGGACAACCATACACGACTAGACGACCCCTGGGCTGACGGCCGACAGTATTCTAGCATCTCAGTAAGCGGAGTGAAATCTGGCCGAAATGACTGCTAGGCTAATGCTGTTACCGCCCCCGTCCCGTTAAAACATGGCAAATCTCCAAGCACGCTCCTCGTATCGTCGCCATTTAGTTGGCAGTATAGGTTCAGATGTAATATTCCTGATTAACGCGGATCTGGCTCTGAACACTCGACCCCATGAAGGCGGGTGTCAACCATCGCATGGCCTCACTGCTTGCAAAGACAACCATTAGATTATAACGCGACTGTACAACGGACAAGGACAACGGCTTAGGAGTTGGGACCCATCAAAATGAGTAATATCCGAAACCCACAAACGAAGGAGAGCTGTGATGCTTTTGCAAAGAGCAGCAGGATGGTGAGATCACCAGTAGATGGAGCAACAGTCGTCCCCGCAGAGACGAACTCAGAGCGGGACCAAACCACGGCAACTCAGAGAGATCAACGAGATCTCAAAGCTGGTAGACATGCTTGAAGATGGCAAGCGACGCTCCATACACCAGCCCATGCGAGACTCAATAGAGAGCATCAGAGTGCTCTACGAGCTGGCGGCCATCCAGCTACACGACAAAGGAGCCAAGGAGGTAATTAGAACGCACCAGTCGTGTCAAACCTCGCCTCTTTTCAGGACGACGGTAGACGTCAAGCGGAAGCAGGCCACGGTACGGACGCCCCAAACTAAGCGAATCCGAGGGCCAGTCGGTAACCAGGCTACCGTAACAACGGTGCAGGAGACACCGAGCCCCAAAGCGGACGGCGACAAGTGGAAGGAGGTAACCCACAAAAAAAGGAAGGAGGTCACCCGGAAAAAGAGCAAGGGATTGCTTAAGGAAAAGACGCGACCGGATGCTATAGTCATCTCGGCAAAAGGTGAAGCGAGCTACTCAGAGATACTGAGAAAAGTTAAAGCCGATGAGAAACTGGGCGAGCTCGGAAAAGCGGTGTCAAAAATAAGGAGGACACAAAAAGGAGAACTGCTACTTCAGCTTAGGAATTCGGGAGAGAATACCACAGCATTTAGGAGCCTGGTGGGCGAAACGCTAGGCGAAAATGCAGAGGTCCGGACGCTGTCCCACCGAGTCTCTATTGAGTGCAAGAACCTGGGCGAGATCACGACCAGAGAGGACATCTGCGAGGCGATGAGGGGTCAAATCCAAATATTGGACATAACCCCAGAGAATATTAGCCTCCGTAAGTCGTATGGCCAAACACAAACGGCGACTATAAGACTACCAGCGGAAAGCGCGAAAAAGGCCCTCTCGGTAGGTTTCCCGAAAGTTGGCTGGGTCAGCTCAAGAATCCGCGAGCGGATAAACATCACCAGATGTTTCAGATGCCTCGAGTTTGGACACCTTGCAAGACACTGCAAGAGTGAACTGGACAGATCGAATCTGTGCCGACGATGCGGAGGAAAGGACCATCTGGATAAGGACTGCAAACAAGAGCCACAGTGCATGCTCTCCAAGGACAGGAAAAAGGACCCCAATCACATTGCCGGTAGCGGCAGATGCCCCGTGTTTAGGAGCGCCCTGGCCAACAGAAAATGAAGTTCACACAGTTAAACCTCAACCACTGCGAGGCTGCTCAGGCCCTGCTGTCGCAAGCAACACGGGAGAGAAACACTGACGTCGCAATAATCTGCGAGCCATACAAGCCTATCGCAGGAAGCGGCTGGGTGGCAAGTAAATGCGGAAAAGCGGCCATCTGGTCCCTCAACTCATCGCTCCAGGAAGTCAGAGCATCACACGAAGGATTCGTCAGAGCGAAAATTAATGAAATCACCGTTTACAGTTGCTACGCACCCCCAAGCTGGGAACTGCGGCGGTTCCAAAACATGCTGGAGGAAATATCAGAAGACGCTCGCAACAGAGCTCCCCTCGTCATAGCAGGAGACTTTAACGCCTGGGCCATGGAATGGGGAAGCAAGGAAACCAACGCGAGAGGGACCACCCTGCTAGAAGAGTTCGCGGCGATCGACCTGGCCCTTGCAAACGACGGGCAGGAGCTCACGTACTGCAAGGCCGGTAGAGGCTCTATTATAGACCTCACCCTGCTCAGCAGCTCACTCTATAGGCTAACCACATGGAAAGTCAGCAATGAATTCACTTTCAGTGACCACCAAGCAGTACATTTCGAGATCCACGGGAGAGGACGGAGCAAACAGCAGCCCAAATCAACAGGCCCCAAATGGAAGGACAACTGCCTAGACAAGGAAACATACACGGATTCCCTACGCCATGCTCGATAGGCTGGGGCCACGGAGTCAGCAGAAGACATGGCACGGCAGCTTATAGAAAACATCTCGGACGCGTGCGACTTATCCATGCCCAGGGGGAAGCCAAACAGAAGAGGAGCACCTTGCTACTGGTGGAACGAGGAAATCAGCGACCTAAGGAAGGCCTGCCTACGCGCTAGAAGACGCTCCCAACGAGCCCGAGGCCGCCCAGACTTTGCATCTAGGCTGGATGACCTGCGGGCAGCCAAGCGAGACCTCAAAAGAAGCATCAAACAAAGCAAATCCAGCTGCTTCCGGCAAATATGCGACGAGGCCGATGTAAACCCGTGGGGCACGGCGTATAAGGTAGTCACGAAGAAGATACGCAGCCAGCGAACAACCCGTGTGACCTGTCCTACCGCACTCACCACTATAGTTGAGGCACTGTTCCCCCATCACCCAAGATTGGAGGTCGTCAGCCGCTCACGCAGCACGGAACTTGTGCAGCAGGTGTCGACAGACGAAGTGGTAGTGGCAAGCAAGAAGCTAGACGACAAAAAGGCTCTAGGACCAGATGGGGTGCCAAACAAGGCGCTAAAGTTAGCCATGCTGACGAAACCCGACGCCTTCGCCGAGACATACAATAGATGTCTGCAGGACGGTGTATTTCCCAAGAGATGGAAGCGACAGAAATGAATCCTCCTACCGAAAGGGGATAAGCCAATAGAGGAACCCTCGGGATACAGGCCAATCTGCCTACTGGACACGGCGGGAAAGGTTCTGGAGAGGATCGTGTACAACCGACTAGTAAGGGTGGTTGAAGAGAAAGAGGCCCTGTCCAAACAGCAATACGGATTTCGTAAGGCTAGATCTACGGTAGACGCAATTAACGCGGTGGTAGATATTGCCACTAAAGCAATAGAGGGTACCCGATGGAGGTGGGGAGAGAAGGAGTACTGCGCGGTGGTTACGTTGGACATCCGCAATGCCTTTAACTCAGCAAGCTGGTCTCGAATACTGGAAGCCTTAGACCGAATAGGGATACCGTCCTCCCTTTTCCGTATAATATCCAACTACCTGTCCGATCGACTATCAACTTATAATACGGAAGACGGTACTAGGAGTTACATGGTCACAGCAGGGGTCCCACAGGGGTCGGTCTTGGGACCACTCCTGTGGAACATAATGTACGACGAGGTGCTCAGAGTACAATTGCCCCAGGGATGCAGAATCATAGGATTCGCAGATGATCTGGCCCTAGTAGTGGTGGGCAAAGAAATAAAAGAAGTAGAAGCGGCAGCGAATGCAGCCATAAGGATCGTGGCCAGCTGGATGCGTGGCGCTAGCCTGGAGCTGGCAGGCCCTTAAACAGAGGCTGTGCTTATCACAAGTCGCAAGATAGTTGAGTTTGCTAGATTTCAGGTAGACAGCGTTAGTATCGAGTCAAAGGCTTCCATCAAGTATCTGGGGGTCATGTTAGACAACAGACTTAGCTTTCGTCCTCACGTAGAGTATGTTAGCCAGGCCATAAAACAGAGGCTGTGCTTATCACAAGTCGCAAGATAGTTGAGTTTGCTAGATTTCAGGTAGACAGCGTTAGTAACGAGTCAAAGGCTTTCATCAAGTATCTGGGGGCCTTGTTAGACAACAGGCTTAGCTTTCGTCCTCACGTAGAGTATGTTAGCCAGAAAGCGGCAAAAATGCAGGCGGCCCTTTCAAGGATGCTACCAAACATAGGAGGACCAAGAGCAGGTAGACGCCTACTCATCGCGAGAGTTGTAGCCTCCGTGCTGCTCTATGCTGCACCGATATGGGCATCAACAGTCGCAAGCCAGAAAGGCCTCAGAAGGAAAATGTCAGTCCCCTACAGGCTAAGCGCACTCCGCACTATCTCTGGATTCCGGACGGTGTCGGACGAGGCGGCCACAGTATTGGCAGGCATGATGCCGGTAGATATATTGGCCAAGAAAATGGAGAACATATTCAAAGCACGAATAGCGACAGGCGAAGCTGTCTCAATAGACGTCATCCGACGGTCGGAGAGAGCAAAATCAATGGCAACTTGGCAGGAGAGATGGAACACGGCGAACAAGGGGAGATGGACACACAAACTAATCCCCAATCTGGAGCAATGGATTAGGAGACGGAACGGAGAAATTAACTTCCACCTAACGCAGTTTTTTACTGGACACGGCGGGTACAGGAAGTATCTCCACAGGTTCAGGCATGAGGACACCCCTGAGTGTCCGACATGCCCAAATTTGGACGAAGACCCGGAACACGTGCTGTACCAATGCTCGAGGTACAGAGACGCAGTAGGCTCTGTACCCCCACCTGAGGGACTAGTAACGTTCATGCTGGAAGGAGAGGACAACTGGAGGAATATAATTATCAGCTGATAATAGGCATCCAGAGGGATCTGAGACGATGCGAAAAGGAGCGACGAATAATGGAGACTGCCTAAAATAGGCAACCCATCCCCGCGAAGTAATACTTTGCGGTGATCCCGCGGGGAATGTGGTGTGTGAGTGGGGAGTCAGCGAATCGTGCATACGGTTGGCCCGGGCCATCAGTATCTTACGAAGATTTTCACCTCCATGCCGTAAGCAAAAAAAAAAAAAAAACACACACACACACACACACACACACACACACACACACACACACACACACACACACACACACACACACACACACACACACACACACACACACACACACACACACACACACACACACACACACACACACACACACACACACACACACACACACACACACACACACACACACACACACACACGGAAGCGAAAGTGAAAGTGCGCGGTCGCGTTTTGTTCGTCGCTCCCATTATTTCCCATTTTGGGCCGCGATGCCTACAAGGAAAACAAAACGCGAAAGTACTGGCGTAAACAACAACGCCAATGCGTACCTGTAAGGGTGATCTGCCACGTGTCCGACGGTCCCTTGGCTCAAAGACCAATCTGGTGTTCTGCCCCGAGGGTGTGGATATGGAGAGGGGGAAAGCATGCTATGTGCTTTCTCCCTATCACATTTCTCCACACTTCTCCAACAAGAGGAAAATGTCGCCGCCCACATAAAATTGCTTTCTCACGACGAGAATGCAATAGTAAAACAGATGGTTAACCAATCAGCTGATGGCAGTGCTGTAAGGTGCAAGGCGATCCATGACACGGTACCTAGCACGGCGGTAGAGGCGCTGCAAATCTTGGCCGCTCTACTAAACGTTGTTTACCAGCGATAGAGGGCGCTACCGATCATTAGCCGGGACACACACCACCTGAAAAGCGGGAAACACAGAATACCCACAAGGCGCAATAATTAATAGCTGCTGATATGCAAATAATAGCAGTTTTAGAAGTAACAGTCACGATTCTCACAGGGGAAAAAGTACATAAGGTCACGGTTCCGACCAATTGCCAACCCCGCCACGCATGTGGTGTACCTAAAGAGGGCTCTGGTGACCGAATCGGAGCGGTATAACTTCCAACGTTTAAACGCTGGGGGAAACTCTGAGCCACCGCGGGACTCCTGAGGAGACCTGACTGCAACTCGCACAAAACCACAAATCCACCAAGCGTCTGCTTCACATTGAACGGCTTGGTGGTCTGCGTCTGTGCCGCATCGGCCGGCAGTATACCAAAACCAGGCAGCTGGTATAAACTGCAAAAGCCTGGCAGTAGGCATAAAATGCATAAAATGGAAAGGAATGGATTGTTTTAACGAAACTACTCCAGGTGGCAGTCACACATGTGAAAATCCACCCGTGGCACAGTCCACGGCCGGGGCACGGATTCTGGAGGCCCCAACAACCGTTACCAACCAAACTACTACGATGGTGGCACACTTGGCTATCGTAGCGGATAATGCGACAAGCAACAACACTACAGCAGCATCAACAGAAATGGATCCCTTCCGGAAAAATGCAAAGATGTCAAGGACCCCCCCGCAAACAACACTGCCTGCACAGCAGGCAGCACAGGCGGAGAGGAGCAGTGCTATAGACGCGGTCAGTGGCACGCCAAACATCAAGCGAAGCAGGGATTTATTAAGTTCCCCAAACGCAACAAGCGGACGCCCTGGGAAAAAACCAAAAGGGCATGGCGTAGGTACCAGCACTCTACTCCTTGAGCTGGAAGCTATTCTGGACAGGCTCCTTGCGACTGTGGGTGGCAAAAAGCCAGCTGTGCGGCACATCAACCAGAGTATGAAAGATGACCTTGCCAGGATGAAGGAGATCCAAATGGCAGCCACAGCGCAATTGCCAAGTGAGCAAGCGGCGCAGCAAACGGGCCAGGGAAGCAGTGCACAGCCATGCGCACTGGCTAATGAACATAGCACTAGCAGAGAGAGCGCAGTGCAAACCTCCCCGGCGCTGCTACAAACAAGGAGGAAAACCCCCGCAGATAGGCCGGTGCTGAGTGCAACCCCAAAGTCCAACAGGAAGGCGAGTCCAGTAGAAGCGCGAACATCTCAGCGCCGAGATGTGGACAAGCGCGGGACCACCGAAAAAAAGGAGGACAATAATAACAACAAAGGGCCAGGTAACAACAAATGGCAAAAAGTTGGAGCCAAGAAGAATAAGAAGAGCAACACCCAGCCACCAAAGAGAAGTCGACCAGATGCCATATTGGTCAAATGCCGGAGCCCAGAGGAATATGCCAACGTGCTCAAAACTGTACAGACAAACCAAGACCTACAGCAGTACAGAGAGAGCGTTAGCGGCATCATGCGTACTGCAGCCGGAGAACTCATCCTACGAATGAGCAAAGCAGAGGACGAAGCCACAACCAAACTACAGAAGGCCGTCCAGGAGGCCGTGGGGATTACTGCAGACGTCAGAACGATCTCTGACAAAGTCCTCATAGAGATACGGGACATTCCGGAATGGTCAAATAGCGACGACGTGCTAGGAGCCGTATTCACAAAAATCGAAGGGGACCTCCTTGCTGAAGCCTCACCGAAGCTAAGGAAAGCATACCGCGGCACACAGACGGCTACTATGCTACTGCCCAAGAAAGTCGCAAGCGAACTTCTGGAGGTAGCAAAGATACGCATTGAATGGGCGGTATGTCGTATACGCCAAAAAGTAAAGCCGAGGCGATGCTTCAAGTGCCTGGACTTTGGGCACACGGCTGCACGATGCCGCAGTAAACACGACGCCTCGAAACTGTGCTTCAATTGTGGAGAAGCCAACCACTCGGCGAAGGAGTGCACCGGCAAGGCAAAATGCATAATCTGCACGAGATATGAGACCGTGAACACGGCACACAATACCCTTAGCAGGGCCTGCCCGTGGTTCATTAAGGCGTCGCAACTAACAGCCAAAAAATCAAGTTAATCCAGATTAACTTGAACCACTGCAGAGCGGCCCAGGACCTACTCGATCAAACCACTCGGGAAGAAAAAACTGACTTCGCCATCGTCAGTGAGCCATACCAGCCCAAACATGAAGGCATCTGGACCCAGAGCAATGGCGGTGGTGCAGCAATTTGGAGCTGCGGAAGCCCACCAGCGCAACTTACAGACAGGAAAGCGGCAACCGGATATACCAGAGCCAAGTGTTGCGGAGTCTATATATATAGCTGCTATATTGCACCCAGTGTAGAAATCAGCGAGTTCGCCAACATACACGACAACATTACGGACGACGCAAGAACCCGTTCACCCGTAATCATAGCGGGCGACTTCAATGCGTGGGCAGTTGAATGGGGAAGCAGCAAAACAAGTCAACGTGGGCGTATCCTGCTAGACGCGTTTGCAACCCTCAACGTGTCGCTTCTCAACGTTGGTAACAGGCAAACCTTCAACAAAGCAGGCAGAGGATCAATCATCGACTTGACATTTGCTAGCCCATGTCTGGCGAGACGCGCGTCCTGGATGGTGTCAGACTTATACACACACAGCGACCACCATGCGATAATAAGTCACTTCGCCGACCAGCACAAGGACCAATACCACCAGCGTGGCACATGGAGCCAAGATACGCTCAGCCCAGAAGCGCTGTTGCTAATGGTCGAGAGCATGCAACTCCCAGCCGATGGAGATGCCGACCACTGGGCAAATTACCTAGGAAGAACGGTAGAGGAGGCATGCAACGCATCCATGCTTAAAAAGAGAAGGCGGATAAACGGGCGCAGACCTGTTCACTGGTGGAACCATGAAATAGAGATGGCCAGGAGAGAATGCCACATAGCCAGAAGACGCTACCAACGGGCCCACAGGAGAAGCAATTGCCAGGAAATGCAGGAAGCCTACAGAGCGAAGAGGGCCGCACTTAAGAAGGCTATCAATCGCAGCAAGGACGCCGCGTGGAAGAGCCTATGCGCTGATGCCGACGCGCAACCCTTTGGTACAGCCTACAAATTGGTCATGGGAAGAATTTGCAGGATGCCAATGCCCACAAACGAGGTCCAGCTAAGGGCAATTGTCACCACGCTCTTCCCCTCGCAACCAACGCTGCACATAACCACCACGTACGCCGGAACGTCGACAGTAAAATGGACAGGCGCAGAGGAGGTGCTACAGGCTCTTGCGCGGATACAGCCAAATAAAGCCCCAGGACCTGACGGGATCCCGACAAAAGCTCTGAAGCTAATAGTGGCCAAGCAACCAGCAGTCTATGCAGCGCTATTTAATAAGTGCATGGATGATCGCCGCTTTCCTACAAGGTGGAAACACCAGAGACTGGTGTTGCTCCCAAAAGGCGACAAACCACCAGAGGACCCGTATATAGGCCACTGTGATGCTCGCCGTGGTTGGCAAACTGTTCGTGCGAATAATTTGTAAAAGACTGCACGACGAACTGGAGGAACGGCAGGGCGGAATGGGGCAAAAATATACGCTTCTTCACGACCCTGGAAGTAAAGAACGCGCTTAATTCAGCTAGCTGGATGAGTATCATACGCACGCTGCATGGACTGCAGATATCCGACAACCTGATAAACTTGATTACGGTCTATTTCCCCGATTGTGTGCTCCTGTATGACACCTCTGCAGGACAGCGGCAGCACACTATTACTGGCGGCGATCCACAAGGATCAGTTCTAAACGGGATGAAACCATGGAAGCATGGCAGGCAGGGTGGCGAACTGCTCCTAATGGCATCTGGATACGATTGCTGATCCCAGACATACAGCCTTCGGTGAGTAGGAAGCACGGTCAGACTGATTTCTACCTGACTCAATTATTGACGGGCTGGAGAGATAATCAAATCCTTGTCAATCGTCAATCATAGATGAGAATCTAGCTGAGGCTTTCATGCCATGTCCTCCTCGTGAAGTGATACCCATCGGTGGTGCCATGTGAGGGATACGGAGGTTAGGTGGGTTTTTAGTGGGTGCAAGTCCCACACTTTTCGTCTTTTAATGCTATTCCCTCCATAACAAAAAAAAAAAAAAAAAAAAAAACACACAGAAGCGGCCTATAGAATACTACTACAGCTAGTCATTGCTTGTCGTATGAGGCGACTGAAATGACACGGGGATGCAATTGCTCGGAGAGGAGCCTCTAGTAGGCTAAAAGATTCTGAGTGTCATTAACCTGGCAATGGCAAGATCGATTCCGTTTCTGGGTAATTAAAGCAAGCGGAGTGAAATCTGGCCGAAATGACTGCTATGCTTATGCTGTTACCGCCCCGTCCCGTTAAAACATGGCAAATCTTCAAGCACGCTCCTCGAATTGTGGCCATTTAGTTGGTAGTATAGGTTCAGGTGTAATATTCCTGATTATCGCGGATCTGGCTCTGAACACTCAACCCCATGAAGGCAGATGTCAACCCTCGCATGGCCTCACTGCTTGCAAAGACAACCACGAGATCAGAACGCGACTGTACAACGATCGAGGACAAAGGCTTTGGAGTTGGGACCCAACAAAATGAGTAATACCCAAACCCCACAAACGAAGGAGAGCTGTGATGCTTTTGCAAAGAGCAGCAGAATGGCGAGATCACCAGTAGGTGTAGCAACAGCCGTCCCCGCTGAGACAAACTCTGAGCGGGACAAACGACGGCAACTCAGAGTAGCTCAGCACTCCGAGAACTCGGGCACGAGACCTCAAAGCTGGTAGACATGCTCGAAGATAGCAAGCGACGTTCTATTTACCAGCCCATGCGAGAATCAATAGGGAGCATCAGAGTGCTCTACGAGCTGGCGGCCATCCAGCTACACGACGAAGGAGCCAAGGAGGTAATTAGGACGCACCAGTCGTCTCAAACCTCGCCTCTGTTCAGGACGACGGTAGACCTCAAGCGGAAGCAGGCCACAGCACGGACGCCCCAAAGAAAGCGAAGCCGAGGACCAGTCGGTAGCCTGGCTTCCGTAGCAACGGTGCAGGAGACACCGAGCGCCAAAGTAGATGACGACAAGAAAAAAGAGGTCACCCACAAAAAAAAGGAAGGAGGTCACCTGGAAAAGGTCACAAGGAAAAGACGCAACCGGATGCTATAGTCATCTCGGCAAAAGGAGAAGCGAGCTACTCAGAGATACTGAGGAGAGTTAAAGCGGACGAGAAGCTGGGCGAGCTCGGAAAAATTGCGTGCTACTGCAGCTTAACAATTCAGGAGAATATACCACAGCATTAAGAAGCCTGGTGAGCGAAACGGTAGGCGAAAATACAGAGGTCCAGACGTTGTCCCAGCGACTATCGATAGAGTGCAAGGACCTGGACGAAATCACTACCAGAAAGGACATCTGCGAGGCGAAAGGCGTATAGACTAACACAGACGGCGACGATAAGACTGCCAGCGGAAAGTGCGAAAAAAGCTCTTTCAGTAGGTTTCCTGAAAGTAGGCTGGGTCAGCTCAAGGATCCGGGAGCGGATAAGCATCACTAGATGTTTCAGATGCCTAGAGCGAGCTGGACAGATCAAATCTTTGCTAACGCAATCAATACGGAGAGAAAGATTGAAGTCGCAATAATCTGCGAGCCATACAAGCCTATCGCAGGAAGCGGCTGCGCGGCAAGTAAATGCGGAAAATTGGCCATTTGGTTCCTCAACTCACCGCTCTAGGAAGTCAGAGCAGCACACGACGGATTCGTGTGAGCGAAAATTAATGGAATCACCGTTTACAGTTGCAACGCACCCCCAAGCTGGAAAATGCGGCGGTTCCAAAACATGCTGGAGGAAATATCAGAAGACGCTCGCAACAGAGCTCCCCTCGTCATAACCGGAGATTTTAAGCCTGTACCATGGAATGGAAAGCAAGGAAACCAACGCGCGAGGGACCACCCTGCTAGAAGAGCTCGCGGTGATTGACTTGGGCCTTGCAAACGACAGGCAGGAGCTCACGTACTGCAAGGCCGGTAGAGGCTCTATTATAGACCTCACCCGGCTCAGCAGCGCACATTATAGACTAACCACATGGAAAGTCATCGATGAATTTACACACTTTAAATGAACTTAGACATTCACTAGAGATTTATAGGGCGGTGTATTTTCTAACCGATGGAAGCGATTGAAATAAATCCAGCCAGTAGAGGCACCCGCGGGATACCAGCCAATCTGCCTACAATCGACCACTGTATGTCGTTGAAGAGAAAGAGGCCCTGTCCAAACATCAATATGGATTTACTGGATACTGTCGACGCAATTAAGGCGGTGGTTGATATTGCTGCTAAAGCAATAGCGGGTACCCGATCTAGGTGGGAAGACAAGGAGTATTGCGCGGTGGTTACGTTGGACATCCGCAATGCCTTTAACTCAGCAAGCTGGTCTCGCATACGGGAAGCCTCAGACCGCAATAGTCTGCGAGCAATACAAGCCTACCGCCGGAAGTGGTGGAGTGGCATTTAAATATGGAAAAGTGGTGTGTGTGTATGTGTGGGTGTGTGTGTGTGTGTGTGTGTGTGTGTGGGTGTGGATGTTTTTTTTTTTTTTTTTTTTTTTTTTTTTTTTTTTTGTATAGGAGGGAAAAGCATTAAAAGCCGAAAAGTGTGGGACTTGCACCCACTAAAAACCCACCTACTCTCCGTATCCCTCTCATGGCACCACCGATGGGTATCACTTCACGAGGGGGAGATGGCATGAAAGCCTCAGCTAGATTCTCATCTATGATTGACGATTGCGCTGTCGTTCAGCGCGACGCAAGGATTTGATTATCACTGCCGCTGTGGTGCTAATAGCAATCCAATTGTTTTGCGAGCTTAGTAGGATATCTAGTAAGTCGTTGACTATAAAAGGTCTCCCAATAATTTGACTAAGCTCTTCCCGTTCAGCAGAGAATCTTGGACAGACGAAAAAGACATGTTCAGCGTCTTCTGGGGCCCGCGCACAGTGTGTGCAGAACGGGTCCGTCTCGTGTTTAAACCTATATAGATAGGATTTAAAGCACCCGTGTCCCGTCAGTAATTGAGTCAGGTAGAAGTCGGTCTGACCGTGCTTCCTACTCACCCAAGGCCGTATGTCCGGGATCAGCGATCGTGTCCAGCTGCCATTGGTGGTAGTTCTCCACCTCGCCTGCCATTCTTCCATGGTTTCAGCCCGCCTTACAGTTTGGGAGCTGTTGCTCCTCGTCTCCATTGCCAGGAGATCTAGTGGGATCATTCCGGCCAGTACTAGTGCTGCATCCTCGGAGACAGTACGGTAAGAGCTGATACATCGTAGCGCGCACCTGCGGTATGCAGCCTTGCTGCTTCGGCCGTACGCTGGTATCCTCAGTGCCGGCGCCCAGACTTTTGCTGCATACAGTATGATTGACCTGACCACACTTGCTATCAACCACCTGCTCTTCTGCCGCGGGCCCGCATTATTAGCCATCATCCTGGCTATTGCATTCGCGGCTTTCGCCGCCTTTCCCCCGACGAACTCCAGGTGGTGCTTGAACGTAAGCCGATGGTCCAGCATTACTCCCAAGTATCTGATGGCTGGCTTCGAGTGTATGGGACAGTTGTCGACGCGTATTGTGGCTGTCTCCACTACCTTACGGCTGCTGACCAGTACTGCCTCCGTCTTGTGGGCAGCCAGTGTTAAGCCATTGGACGCGAGCCAGTTCACCACCTGTCGGATAGCGGTGTTTGTTTTCTCCTCCACAGCCGGCAGCTCCTTGTTGACCGTAACCACCGCAATGTCGTCCGCAAAGCCAATGATGTGAGTGCCTGCAGGGATGTTCAAACGGAGAACTGCGTCGTACATCACGTTCCATAGTGTAGGTCCCAGGACTGATCCTTGTGGAACGCCGCCAGTTATGGTGTGCTGCCGCTGTCCTGCGGCGGTGTCATACAAGAGCACACGATTGGAGAAATAGTCCGTAATCAGGCTTATCAGGTACTCGGATATCTGGAGTCCCTGAAGCGCGCGTATGATACTCATCCAGCTGGCTGCATTGAACGCGTTCTTTACGTCCAGGGTCGTAATGAGGCAGTATTTTTTGCTACCATTCCGCCATCGGGACCCCTCGATGGCTTGTGTGGCGATGCCCACAACATGGCTGATAGCTTGAGCAGTGCTGCGCTTTTTCCGGAATCCAAACTGGTACTCAGATAGCCCTTGCCGTTCTTCTAGTTCGTCTTGCAGTCTGTTACATATGATGCGCTCGAACAGTTTGCCAACCACGTCGAGCATGCACAGTGGCCTGTATGCGGACGGGTCCTCTGGTGGCTTGTCGCCTTTTGGGAGCAACACCAGTCTCTGGCGTTTCCACCTTGTAGGAAAGCGGCGATCCTCCATGCACTTATTAAATAGCGCTGCATAGACTGCTGGTTGCTTGGCCACTATTAGCTTCAGAGCTTTTGTCGGGATCCCGTCAGGTCCTGGGGCTTTATTTGGCTGTATCCGCGCAAGAGCCTGTAGCACCTCCTCTGCGCCCGTCCATTTTACCGTCGACGTTCCGGCGTACGTGGTGGTTATGTGCAGCGTTGGTTGCGAGGGGAAGAGCGTGGTGACAATTGCCCTTAGCTGGACCTCGTTTGTGGGCATTGGCATCCTGCACATTCTTCCCATGACCAATTTGTAGGCTGTACCAAAGGGTTGCGCGTCGGCTTCAGCGCATAGGCTCTTCCACGCGGCGTCCTTGCTGCGATTGATAGCCTTCTTAAGTGCGGCCCTCTTCGCTCTGTAGGCTTCCTGCATTTCCTGGCAATTGCTTCTCCTGTGGGCCCGTTGGTAGCGTCTTCTGGCTATGTGGCATTCTCTCCTGGCCATCTCTATTTCATGGTTCCACCAGTGAACAGGTCTGCGCCCGTTTATCCGCCTTCTCTTTTTAAGCATGGATGCGTTGCATGCCTCCTCTACCGTTCTTCCTAGGTAATTTGCCCAGTGGTCGGCATCTCCATCGGCTGGGAGTTGCATGCTCTCGACCATTAGCAACAGCGCTTCTGTGCTGAGCGTATCTTGGCTCCATGTGCCACGCTGGTGGTATTGGTCCTTGTGCTGGTCGGCGAAGTGACTTATTATCGCATGGTGGTCGCTGTGTGTGTATAAGTCGGACACCATCCAGGACGCGCGTCTCGCCGTGTGTGTGTGTGTGTGTGTGTGTGTGTGTGTGTGTGTTTTTTTTTTTTTTGCTTACGGCATGGAGGTGAAAATCTTCGTAAGATACTGATGGCCCGGGCCAACCGTATGCACGATTCGCTGACTCCGTCAACACCTACGTACTAAACTCACCCCCCACTCACACACCACATTCCCCGCGGGATCATTGCAAAGTATTACTTCGCGGGGATGGGTTGCCTATTTTAGGCAGACTCCATTATTCGTCGCTCCTTTTCGCATCGTCTCAGATCCCTCTGGATGCCTATTATCAGCTGACTTATATTCCTCCAGTTGTCCTCTCCTTCCAGCATGAACGTTACTAGTCCCTCAGGTGGGGGTACAGAGCCTACTGCGTCTCTGTACCTCAAGCATTGGTACAGCACGTGTTCCGGGTCTTCGTCCAAATTTGGGCATGTCGGACACTCAGGGGTGTCCTCATGCCTGAACCTGTGGATATACTTCCTGTACCCGCCGTGTCCAGTAAAAAACTGCGTTAGGTGGAAGTTAATTTCTCCGGTCCGTCTCCTAATCCATTGCTCCAGATTGGGGATTAGTTTGTGTGTCCATCTCCCCTTGTTCGCCGTGTGTGTGTGTGTGTGTGTGTGTGTGTGTGTGTGTGTGTGTGTGTGTGTGTGTGTGTGTGTGTGTGTGTGTGTGTGTGTGTGTGTGTGTGTGTGTGTGTGTGTGTGTGTGTGTGTGTGTGTGTCTTTTTTTTTTTTTTTTTTTTTTGTGTGTGTATAGGAGGGAATAGCATTAAAAGACGAAAAGTGTGGGACTTGCACCCACTAAAAACCCACCTAACCTCCGTATCCCTCTCATGGCACCACCGATGGGTATCACTTCACGAGGAGGAAGTGCTTTCATGGCATGAAAGCCTCAGCTAGATTCTCATCTATGATTGACGATTGACAAGGATTTGATTATCTCTCCAGCTGTGGTGCTAAGTCGTTGACTATAAAAGTCTCCCAATAATTTGACTAAGCTCTTCCCGTTCAGCAGAGAATCTTGGACAGACGAAAAATACATGTTTAGAGTCTTCTATGGCCCGCGCACAGTGTGTGCAAAACGGGTGTGTCTCGTGTTAAAACCTATATAGATAGGGTTTAAATCAGCCGTGTCCCGTCAATAATTGAGTCAGGTAGAAATCAGTCTGACCGTGCTTCCTACTCACCGAAGGCTGTATGTCTGGGATCAGCAATCGTATCCAGATGCCATTAGGAGCAGTTCGCCACCTTGCCTGCCATGCTTCCATGGTTTCATCCCGTTTTGAACTGATCCTTGTGGAACGCCGCCAGTAATAGTGTGCTGCCGCTGTCCTGCAGAGGTGTCATACAGGAGCACACAATCGGGGAAATAGACCGTAATCAAGTTTATCAGGTTGTCGGATATCTGCAGTCCATGCAGCGTGCGTATGATACTCATCCAGCTAGCTGAATTAAGCGCTTTCTTTACTTCCAGGGTCGTGAAGAAGCGTATATTTTTGCCCCATTCCGCCCTGCCGTTCCTCCAGTTCGTCGTGCAGTCTTTTACAAATTATTCGCACGAACAGTTTGCCAACCACGGCGAGCATCACAGTGGCCTATATGCAGACGGGTCCTGCATTGAACGCGTTCTTTACGTCCAGGGTCGTAATGAGGCAGTATTTTTTGCTACCATTCCGCCATCTGGACCCCTCGATGGCTTGTGTGGCGATGCCCACCACATGGCTGATAGCTTGGGCAGTGCTGCGCTTTTTCCGGAATCCAAACTGGTACACATCACGTTCCATAATGTAGGTCCCAGGACTGATCCTTGTGGAACGCCGCCAGCTATGGTGTGCTGCCGCTGTCCTGCGGCGGTGTCATACGAGCACACGATTGGAGAAATAGTCCGTAATCAGGCTTATCAGGTACTCGGATATCTGGAGTCCCTGAAGCGCGCGTATGATACTCATCCAGCTGGCTGCATTGAACGCGTTCTTTACGTCCAGGGTCGTAATGAGGCAGTATTTTTTGCTACCATTCCGCCATCTGGACCCCTCGATGGCTTGTGTGGCGATGCCCACCACATGGCTGATAGCTTGGGCAGTGCTGCGCTTTTTCCGGAATCCAAACTGGTACTCAGATGGCCCTTGCCGTTCTTCTAGTTCGTCTTGCAGTCTGTTACATATGATGCGCTCGAACAGTTTGCCAACCACGTCGAGCATGCACAGTGGCCTGTATGCGGACGTGTCCTCTGGTGGCTTGTCGCCTTTTGGGAGCAACATCAGTCTCTGGCGTTTCCACCTTGTAGGAAAGCGGCGATCCTCCATGCACTTATTAAATAGCGCTGCATAGACTGCTGGTTGCTTGGCCACTATTAGCTTCAGAGCTTTTGTTGGCACCCCATCCGGGCCTGGGCTTAATCCGGGCCAGGGCCTGTAGCACCTCCTCTGCGTCCGTTCGTTTTGCCGCCGACGTTCCGGCATTCGTGGTGGCTATGTGCAGCGATGGTTGCGATGGGAAGGGCGTGGTGACGATTGCTCTTAGCTGGACCTCGCTTGTGGGCATTGGCATCCTGCAGATTCTTCTCATGACCAATTTGTAGGCTGCTCCAAAGGGTTGCGCATCGGCTTCAGCCCATAAGGTCTTCCACGCGGCACCCTTGCTGCGTTCGATGGCCTACTTAAGTGCGGCCCTCTTCGATCTGTAGACTTCCTACATTTCCTGACAATTGCTTCTCCTGTGGGCCCTTTGGTAGCGTCTTCTGGCTATGTGGCATTCTCTCCTGGCCGTCTCTATTTGCTGGTTCCACC
Source organism: Drosophila lacicola (assembly GCA_035045355.1). NCBI lineage: Eukaryota > Metazoa > Arthropoda > Insecta > Diptera > Drosophilidae > Drosophila > Drosophila lacicola. The sequence goes on along the minus strand of JAWNPB010000351.1, from coordinate 2,145,783 downwards.
AGTGAACAGGTCTGCGCCTCTTTTGCCTGCATGTGCCCTGCTGGTGGTACTGGTACTTGTGCTGGTCGATGAAGTGGCTTAATATTGCTTGATGGTCGCTGTGCGTGTATGTGTCTGACACCATCCAAGTCGCGCGTCTGGTTAGGCATGGTCTAGCAAAGATCAGGTCGATGACTGATCCTCTGCCTGCTTTGTTGAATGTTTGCCTGCTGCCAATTTTGAGTAGCAACACAATGAGGACTGCAAACGCATCCAGAAAAAGGCGCACACGTTACCTCGTTTTGCTGCTTCCACATTCCACTGCCCACGCATTGAAATCGCCCGCTATGACTACTGGCACTACTGATGTTATTCAGTACGTCGGCAAACACGTTGATTTCTATGCTGGGTATCATATACCACATATATATATATTTCGCTACACTTGGCTCTATTGTATCCGGTGGCTGCTTTTCTGTCGGTTAGCTGCGCTGGTGGGCTTCCGCAGCTCCAAATTGCTGTTTTACCTCCATTACTCTGCATCCAAATGCAATCATATTTGGGCCGGGATGGTTCGCTGACGATGGCGAGGTCAGCGTTCTCTTCCCGTGTAGTTTGGGCGAGTAGGTCCTGGGCAGCTCTGCAATGGTTCAAGGTTATGTGGATTAACTTGATTTTTTGGCTGTTGACTGCGCTGCCTTAATGAACCACGGGCAGGCTCTGCTAAGGGTATTGTGCCGTGTTCGTGGTCTCATGCCTTGTGCAAATAATGCATTTTGGCTTGCCGGTGCACTCTTTCGATGAGTGGTTGGCTTCTCCACAGTTGAAGCTCAGTTTCGAGGCGTCGTGTTTACTTCGGCATCGTGAAGCCGTGTGCCCAAAGTCCAGGCACTTGAAACATTGCCTCGGTTCCACTTTTTGGCGGCATACTGCACAGCCAATGCGTATCCTCGCTACCTCCAGTTGTTCGTTAGCGGCCTTCTTGGGCAGGAGTAGCCGTCTGTGTGCCGCAGTATGCTTTCCTCAGCTTTGGTGATGCTTCAGCAGGCAACAGCAGGAAGGTCCTCTTCGATTTTTGCAAAGACGGCTCCTAGCACGTCGACGCTGCTAGACCATTCCGATATGTCTCGTATTTCTATAAGGACTTCGTCAGAGATCGTTCTAACGTCAGCAGTAATATACATGGCTTCCTGGACAGCTTTCTGCAGCTTAGATGTGGATTCGTCCTCAGATTTGCTCATGCGTAGGATAAGTTCTCCTGCTGAAGTACGCAAGATGCCGCTAACACTCTCCCTGTACTTCTGTAGTTCTTGATTGGTCTGTACAGTTTTGAGCACGTTGGCATATTCTTCTGGACTCCGGCATTTGACCATAAATGGCATCTGGTCGACTCTTCTTTGGTTGCTGGGTGTTGCTCCTCTTGTTCTTCTTGGCTCCCACTTTTTGCCACTTGTTGTTGCCTATCTCTTTGTTGTTTTCTGTGACATTTTTCTCATTTTTGTCGGTGGTTTTGCACTTGTCTGCATTTCGCCGCTGGGATGTCCGCGCTGCTACTGGCTTCGCCTTCCTGATGGGGTTGGGGTCGCACACCGCGCCGGGTTTTCAGTCGGGGTTTTTCTCCGTGACTGCAGCTCTCTGCTATTGCTATTTTTTTTTAACCGGCGCGCATGGCTGTATATGCCTGCCATCATGTCATGACTGCTGTGGTGTGGCTGCCATTTGGATCGCCTTCATCGTGGCAAGGTCATCTTTCAAACCCTGGTTGATATGACGCAAAGCTGGTTTTTTGTCTCCAACAGTCGCGAGGAGCCTGTCCATAATCGCTCCCAGCTCAAGGATTAGTGTGCTGGTGCACACGCCATGCCTTTTGGTTTTTTCCCTGGGCGGTCGCTGGTTGCGTTTGGGGAACAACATATATTTCTGCTTCGCTTGATGGTCTCCAGCCTTGCTCCTCTCCGCCTGTGCTGCATTTTTTGCGGAAGGGATCCATTTCTGCTGTTGCTGCTGTAATGTTGCTTGTCGCATTGTCCGCTACGATAGCCAAGTGTGCCACCATCGTAGATGGACAGCCGTTGCTACCATGGCATCGGCTATAATGAAGTAGCTGCGACGACGGGAGAGGATCCGACGCGGCATCGAATGATGAGCGGCTGATATACAGCTGTACCCCGCCCTGCCAAGTAGGACTTTGTGGTTGTCCCGCAGGAGCCGGACTCTTTCTTTCTACTCTCCATAAACTATCCTGTCTTTCTCTGATTGTCCTATTTTCCTCTCTTGTATACATCCTAAAATGTAAAACATGTTTTTACTTTTCACAATAAAATAAAAAAAAAAAAAAAAAAACACACACAAACACTCAGCCGTGTGGTAAGCGGCCCATAGAATACTACCACAGCTTGTTATTGCTTGTCGTATGAGGCGACTGAAAAAGACACGGGGATGACGAGAAGGCGACTGAGACTGAGACCAGTAATGTCTCAGGCTGTGAACTCTGGACAACCATACACGACTAGACGACCCCTGGGCTGACGGCCGACAGTATTCTAGCATCTCAGTAAGCGGAGTGAAATCTGGCCGAAATGACTGCTAGGCTAATGCTGTTACCGCCCCCGTCCCGTTAAAACATGGCAAATCTCCAAGCACGCTCCTCGTATCGTCGCCATTTAGTTGGCAGTATAGGTTCAGATGTAATATTCCTGATTAACGCGGATCTGGCTCTGGCTCTCTCGCATGGCCTCACTGCTTGCAAAGACAACCATGAGATTATATCGCGACTGTACAACGGACAAGGACAACGGCTTAGGAGTTGGGACCCATCAAAATGAGTAATATCCAAACCCCACAAACGAAGGAGAGCTGTGATGCTTTTGCAAAGAGCAGCAGAATGGTGAGATCACCAGTAGATGGAGCAACAGCCGTCCCCGCAGAGACGAACTCAGAGCGGGACCAAACAACGGCAACTCAGAGCAGCTCAGCACTCCGGGAACTCGGGCACGAGATCTCAAAGCTGGTAGACATGCTCGAAGATGGCAAGCGACGCTCCATACACCAGCCCATGCGAGACTCAATAGAGAGCATCAGAGTGCTCTACGAGCTGGCGGCCATCCAGCTACACGACAAAGGAGCCAAGGAGGTAATTAGAACGCACCAGTCGTGTCAAACCTCGCCTCTTTTCAGGACGACGGTAGACGTCAAGCGGAAGCAGGCCACGGTACGGACGCCCCAAACTAAGCGAATCCGAGGGCCAGTCGGTAACCAGGCTACCGTAACAACGGTGCAGGAGACACCGAGCCCCAAAGCGGACGGCGACAAGTGGAAGGAGGTAACCCACAAAAAAAGGAAGGAGGTCACCCGGAAAAAGAGCAAGGGATTGCTTAAGGAAAAGACGCGACCGGATGCTATAGTCATCTCGGCAAAAGGTGAAGCGAGCTACTCAGAGATACTGAGAAAAGTTAAAGCCGATGAGAAACTGGGCGAGCTCGGAAAAGCGGTGTCAAAAATAAGGAGGACACAAAAAGGAGAACTGCTACTTCAGCTTAGGAATTCGGGAGAGAATACCACAGCATTTAGGAGCCTGGTGGGCGAAACGCTAGGCGAAAATGCAGAGGTCCGGACGCTGTCCCACCGAGTCTCTATTGAGTGCAAGAACCTGGGCGAGATCACGACCAGAGAGGACATCTGCGAGGCGATGAGGGGTCAAATCCAAATATTGGACATAACCCCAGAGAATATTAGCCTCCGTAAGTCGTATGGCCAAACACAAACGGCGACTATAAGACTACCAGCGGAAAGCGCGAAAAAGGCCCTCTCGGTAGGTTTCCCGAAAGTTGGCTGGGTCAGCTCAAGAATCCGCGAGCGGATAAACATCACCAGATGTTTCAGATGCCTCGAGTTTGGACACCTTGCAAGACACTGCAAGAGTGAACTGGACAGATCGAATCTGTGCCGACGATGCGGAGGAAAGGACCATCTGGATAAGGACTGCAAACAAGAGCCACAGTGCATGCTCTCCAAGGACAGGAAAAAGGACCCCAATCACATTGCCGGTAGCGGCAGATGCCCCGTGTTTAGGAGCGCCCTGGCCAACAGAAAATGAAGTTCACACAGTTAAACCTCAACCACTGCGAGGCTGCTCAGGCCCTGCTGTCGCAAGCAACACGGGAGAGAAACACTGACGTCGCAATAATCTGCGAGCCATACAAGCCTATCGCAGGAAGCGGCTGGGTGGCAAGTAAATGCGGAAAAGCGGCCATCTGGTCCCTCAACTCATCGCTCCAGGAAGTCAGAGCATCACACGAAGGATTCGTCAGAGCGAAAATTAATGAAATCACCGTTTACAGTTGCTACGCACCCCCAAGCTGGGAACTGCGGCGGTTCCAAAACATGCTGGAGGAAATATCAGAAGACGCTCGCAACAGAGCTCCCCTCGTCATAGCAGGAGACTTTAACGCCTGGGCCATGGAATGGGGAAGCAAGGAAACCAACGCGAGAGGGACCACCCTGCTAGAAGAGTTCGCGGCGATCGACCTGGCCCTTGCAAACGACGGATTCCCTACGCCATGCTCGATAGGCTGGGGCCACGGAGTCAGCAGAAGACATGGCACGGCAGCTTATAGAAAACATCTCGGACGCGTGCGACTTATCCATGCCCAGGGGGAAGCCAAACAGAAGAGGAGCACCTTGCTACTGGTGGAACGAGGAAATCAGCGACCTAAGGAAGGCCTGCCTACGCGCTAGAAGACGCTCCCAACGAGCCCGAGGCCGCCCAGACTTTGCATCTAGGCTGGATGACCTGCGGGCAGCCAAGCGAGACCTCAAAAGAAGCATCAAACAAAGCAAATCCAGCTGCTTCCGGCAAATATGCGACGAGGCCGATGTAAACCCGTGGGGCACGGCGTATAAGGTAGTCACGAAGAAGATACGCAGCCAGCGAACAACCCGTGTGACCTGTCCTACCGCACTCACCACTATAGTTGAGGCACTGTTCCCCCATCACCCAAGATTGGAGGTCGTCAGCCGCTCACGCAGCACGGAACTTGTGCAGCAGGTGTCGACAGACGAAGTGGTAGTGGCAAGCAAGAAGCTAGACGACAAAAAGGCTCTAGGACCAGATGGGGTGCCAAACAAGGCGCTAAAGTTAGCCATGCTGACGAAACCCGACGCCTTCGCCGAGACATACAATAGATGTCTGCAGGACGGTGTATTTCCCAAGAGATGGAAGCGACAGAAATTAATCCTCCTACCGAAAGGGGATAAGCCAATAGAGGAACCCTCGGGATACAGGCCAATCTGCCTACTGGACACGGCGGGAAAGGTTCTGGAGAGGATCGTGTACAACCGACTAGTAAGGGTGGTTGAAGAGAAAGAGGCCCTGTCCAAACAGCAATACGGATTTCGTAAGGCTAGATCTACGGTAGACGCAATTAACGCGGTGGTAGATATTGCCACTAAAGCAATAGAGGGTACCCGATGGAGGTGGGGAGAGAAGGAGTACTGCGCGGTGGTTACGTTGGACATCCGCAATGCCTTTAACTCAGCAAGCTGGTCTCGAATACTGGAAGCCTTAGACCGAATAGGGATACCGTCCTCCCTTTTCCGTATAATATCCAACTACCTGTCCGATCGACTATTAACTTATGATACGGAAGACGGTACTAGGAGTTACATGGTCACAGCAGGGGTCCCACAGGGGTCGGTCTTGGGACCACTCCTGTGGAACATAATGTACGACGAGGTGCTCAGAGTACAATTGCCCCAGGGATGCAGAATCATAGGATTCGCAGATGACCTGGCCCTAGTAGTGGTGGGCAAAGAAATAAAAGAAGTAGAAGCGGCAGCGATTCCATAAGGATCGTTGCCAGCTGGATGCGTGGCGCTAGCCTGGAGCTGGCAGGCCATAAAACAGAGGCTGTGCTTATCACAAGCCGCAAGATAGTTGAGTTTACTAGATTTCAGGTAGACAGCGTTAGTATCGAGTCAAAGGCTTCCATCAAGTATCTGGGGGTCATGTTAGACAACAGGCTTAGCTTTCGTCCTCATGTAGAGTATGTTAGCCAGAAAGCGGCAAAAATGCAGGCGGCCCTTTCAAGGATGCTACCAAACATAGGAAGACCAAGAGCAGGTAGACGCCTACTCATCGCGAGAGTTGTAGCCTCCGTGCTGCTCTATGCTGCACCGATATGGGCATCAACAGTCGCAAGCCAGAAAGGCCTCAGAAGGAAAATGTCAGTCCCCTACAGGCTAAGCGCACTCCGCACTATCTCTGGATTCCGGACGGTGTCGGACGAGGCGGCCACAGTATTGGCAGGCATGATGCCGGTAGATATATTGGCCAAGAAAATGGAGAACATATTCAAAGCACGAATAGCGACAGGCGAAGCTGTCTCAATAGACGTCATCCGACGGTCGGAGAGAGCAAAATCAATGGCAACTTGGCAGGAGAGATGGAACACGGCGAACAAGGGGAGATGGACACACAAACTAATCCCCAATCTGGAGCAATGGATTAGGAGACGGAACGGAGAAATTAACTTCCACCTAACGCAGTTTTTTACTGGACACGGCGGGTACAGGAAGTATCTCCACAGGTTCAGGCATGAGGACACCCCTGAGTGTCCGACATGCCCAAATTTGGACGAAGACCCGGAACACGTGCTGTACCAATGCTTGAGGTACAGAGACGCAGTAGGCTCTGTACCCCCACCTGAGGGACTAGTAACGTTCATGCTGGAAGGAGAGGACAACTGGAGGAATATAAGTCAGCTGATAATAGGCATCCAGAGGGATCTGAGACGATGCGAAAAGGAGCGACGAATAATGGAGACTGCCTAAAATAGGCAACCCATCCCCGCGAAGTAATACTTTGCGGTGATCCCGCGGGGAATGTGGTGTGTGAGTGGGGGGTGAGTTTAGTACGTAGGTGTTGACGGAGTCAGCGAATCGTGCATACGGTTGGCCCGGGCCATCAGTATCTTACGAAGATTTTCACCTCCATGCCGTAAGCAAAAAAAAAAAAAAAAAAACACACACACACACACACACACACACACCCACACCCACACCCACACCCACACACACACACACACACACACACACACACACACACACACACACACACACACACACACACACACCCACACATACACACACACCACTTTTCCATATTTAAATGCCACTCCACCACTTCCGGCGGTAGGCTTGTATTGCTCGCAGACTATTGCGGTCTGAGGCTTCCCGTATGCGAGACCAGCTTGCTGAGTTAAAGGCATTGCGGATGTCCAACGTAACCACCGCGCAATACTCCTTGTCTTCCCACCTAGATCGGGTACCCGCTATTGCTTTAGCAGCAATATCAACCACCGCCTTAATTGCGTCGACAGTATCCAGTAAATCCATATTGATGTTTGGACAGGGCCTCTTTCTCTTCAACGACATACAGTGGTCGATTGTAGGCAGATTGGCTGGTATCCCGCGGGTGCCTCTACTGGCTGGATTTATTTCAATCGCTTCCATCGGTTAGAAAATACACCGCCCTATAAATCTCTAGTGAATGTCTAAGTTCATTTAAAGTGTGTAAATTCATCGATGACTTTCCATGTGGTTAGTCTATAATGTGCGCTGCTGAGCCGGGTGAGGTCTATAATAGAGCCTCTACCGGCCTTGCAGTACGTGAGCTCCTGCCTGTCGTTTGCAAGGCCCAAGTCAATCACCGCGAGCTCTTCTAGCAGGGTGGTCCCTCGCGCGTTGGTTTCCTTGCTTTCCATTCCATGGTACAGGCTTAAAATCTCCGGTTATGACGAGGGGAGCTCTGTTGCGAGCGTCTTCTGATATTTCCTCCAGCATGTTTTGGAACCGCCGCATTTTCCAGCTTGGGGGTGCGTTGCAACTGTAAACGGTGATTCCATTAATTTTCGCTCACACGAATCCGTCGTGTGCTGCTCTGACTTCCTCGAGCGGTGAGTTGAGGAACCAAATGGCCAATTTTCCGCATTTACTTGCCGCGCAGCCGCTTCCTGCGATAGGCTTGTATGGCTCGCAGATTATTGCGACTTCAATCTTTCTCTCCGTATTGATTGCGTTAGCAAAGATTTGATCTGTCCAGCTCGCTCTAGGCATCTGAAACATCTAGTGATGCTTATCCGCTCCCGGATCCTTGAGCTGACCCAGCCTACTTTCAGGAAACCTACTGAAAGAGCTTTTTTCGCTCTTCCGCTGGCAGTCTTATCGTCGCCGTCTGTGTTAGTCTATACGCCTTTCGCCTCGCAGATGTCCTTTCTGGTAGTGATTTCGTCCAGGTCCTTGCACTCTATCGATAGTCGGTGGGACAACGTCTGGACCTCTGTATTTTCGCCTACCGTTTCGCTCACCAGGCTTCTTAATGCTGTGGTATTCTCTCCTGAATTGTTTAGCTGCAGTAGCACGCAATTTTTCCGAGCTCGCCCAGCTTCTCGTCCGCTTTAACTCTCCTCAGTATCTCTGAGTAGCTCGCTTTTCCTTTTGCCGAGATGACTATAGCATCCGGTTGCGTCTTTTCCTTGTGACCTTTTCCAGGTGACCTCCTTCCTTTTTTTTGTGGGTGACCTCTTTTTACTTGTCGTCATCTACTTTGGCGCTCGGTGTCTCCTGCACCGTTGCTACGGAAGCCAGGCTACCGACTGGTCCTCGGCTTCGCTTTCTTTGGGGCGTCCGTGCTGTGGCCTGCTTCCGCTTGAGGTCTACCGTCGTCCTGAACAGAGGCGAGGTTTGAGACGACTGGTGCGTCCTAATTACCTCCTTGGCTCCTTCGTCGTGTAGCTGGATGGCCGCCAGCTCGTAGAGCACTCTGATGCTCCCTATTGATTCTCGCATGGGCTGGTAAATAGAACGTCGCTTGCTATCTTCGAGCATGTCTACCAGCTTTGAGGTCTCGTGCCCGAGTTCTCGGAGTGCTGAGCTACTCTGAGTTGCCGTCGTTTGTCCCGCTCAGAGTTTGTCTCAGCGGGGACGGCTGTTGCTACACCTACTGGTGATCTCGCCATTCTGCTGCTCTTTGCAAAAGCATCACAGCTCTCCTTCGTTTGTGGGGTTTGGGTATTACTCATTTTGTTGGGTCCCAACTCCAAAGCCTTTGTCCTCGATCGTTGTACAGTCGCGTTCTGATCTCGTGGTTGTCTTTGCAAGCAGTGAGGCCATGCGAGGGTTGACATCCGCCTTCATGGGGTTGAGTGTTCAGAGCCAGATCCGCGATAATCAGGAATATTACACCTGAACCTATACTACCAACTAAATGGCCACAATTCGAGGAGCGTGCTTGAAGATTTGCCATGTTTTAACGGGACGGGGCGGTAACAGCATAAGCATAGCAGTCATTTCGGCCAGATTTCACTCCGCTTGCTTTAATTACCCAGAAACGGAATCGATCTTGCCATTGCCAGGTTAATGACACTCAGAATCTTTTAGCCTACTAGAGGCTCCTCTCCGAGCAATTGCATCCCCGTGTCATTTCAGTCGCCTCATACGACAAGCAATGACTAGCTGTAGTAGTATTCTATAGGCCGCTTCTGTGTGTTTTTTTTTTTTTTTTTTTTTTTTTTTTGTTATGGAGGGAATAGCATTAAAAGACGAAAAGTGTGGGACTTGCACCCACTAAAAACCCACCTAACCTCCGTATCCCTCTCATGGCACCACCGATGGGTATCACTTCACGAGGAGGACATGGCATGAAAGCCTCAGCTAGATTCTCATCTATGATTGACGATTGACAAGGATTTGATTATCTCTCCAGCCCGTCAATAATTGAGTCAGGTAGAAATCAGTCTGACCGTGCTTCCTACTCACCGAAGGCTGTATGTCTGGGATCAGCAATCGTATCCAGATGCCATTAGGAGCAGTTCGCCACCTTGCCTGCCATGCTTCCATGGTTTCATCCCGTTTTGAACTGATCCTTGTGGAACGCCGCCAGTAATAGTGTGCTGCCGCTGTCCTGCAGAGGTGTCATACAGGAGCACACAATCGGTGGAATAGACCGTAATCAAGTTTATCAGGTTGTCGGATATCTGCAGTCCATGCAGCGTGCGTATGATACTCATCCAGCTAGCTGAATTAAGCGCGTTCTTTACTTCCAGGGTCGTGAAGAAGCGTATATTTTTGCCCCATTCCGCCCTGCCGTTCCTCCAGTTCGTCGTGCAGTCTTTTACAAATTATTCGCACGAACAGTTTGCCAACCACGGCGAGCATCACAGTGGCCTATATGCAGACGGGTCCTCTGGTGGTTTGTCGCCTTTTGGGAGCAACACCAGTCTCTGGTGTTTCCACCTTGTAGGAAAGCGGCGATCATCCATGCACTTATTAAATAGCACTGCATAAACTGCTGGTTGCTTGGCCACTATTAGCTTCAGCACTTTTGTTGGCACCCCATCCGGTCCTGGGCTTAATCCGGGCCAGGGCCTGTAGCACCTCCTCTGCGTCCGTTCGTTTTGCCGCCGACGTTCCGGCATTCGTGGTGGCTATGTGCAGCGATGGTTGCGAGGGGAAGGGCGTGGTGACGATTGCTCTTAGCTGGACCTCGCTTGTGGGCATTGGCATCCTGCAGATTCTTCTCATGACCAATTTGTAGGCTGCTCCAAAGGGTTGCGCATCGGCTTCAGCCCATAAGGTCTTCCACGCGGCACCCTTGCTGCGTTCGATGGCCTACTTAAGTGCGGCCCTCTTCGATCTGTAGACTTCCTACATTTCCTGACAATTGCTTCTCCTGTGTGCCCTTTGGTAGCGTCTTCTGGCTATGTGGCATTCTCTCCTGGCCGTCTCTATTTGCTGGTTCCACCAGTGAACAGGTCTGCGCCTCTTTTGCCTGCATGTGCCCTGCTGGTGGTACTGGTACTTGTGCTGGTCGATGAAGTGGCTTAATATTGCTTGATGGTCGCTGTGCGTGTATGTGTCTGACACCATCCAAGTCACGCGTCTGGTTAGGCATGGTCTAGCAAAGATCAGGTCGATGACTGATCCTCTGCCTGCTTTGTTGAATGTTTGCCTGCTGCCGATTTTGAGTAGCAACACAATGAGGACTGCAAACGCATCCAGAAAAAGGCGCACACGTTACCTTGTTTTGCTGCTTCCACATTCCACTGCCCACGCATTGAAATCGCCCGCTATGACTACTGGCACTACTGATGTTATTCAGTACGTCGGCAAACTCGTTGATTTCTATGCTGGGTACCATATACCACATATATATATATTTCGCTACACTTGGCTCTATTGTATCCGGTGGCTGCTTTTCTGTCGGTTAGCTGCGCTGGTGGGCTTCCGCAGCTCCAAATTGCTGTTTTACCTCCATTACTCTGCATCCAAATGCAATCATATTTGGGCCGGGATGGTTCGCTGACGATGGCGAGGTAAGCGTTCTCTTTCCGTGTAGTTTGGGCGAGTAGGTCCTGGGCAGCTCTGCAATGGTTCAAGGTTATGTGGATTAACTTGATTTTTTGGCTGTTGACTGCGCCGCCTTAATGAACCACGGGCAGGCCCTGCTAAGGGTATTGTGCCGTGTTCGTGGTCTCGTGCCTTGTGCAAAATGCATTTTGGCTTGCCGGTGCACTCTTTCGATGAGTGGTTGGCTTCTCCACAGTTGAAGCTCAGTTTCGAGGCGTCGTGTTTACTTCGGCATCGTGAAGCCGTGTGCCCAAAGTCCAGGCACTTGAAACATTGCCTCGGTTCCACTTTTTGGCAGCATACTGCACAGCCAATGCGTATCCTCGCTACCTCCAGTTGTTCGTTAGCGGCCTTCTTGGGCAGGAGTAACCGTCTGAGTGCCGCAGTATGCTTTCCTCAGCTTTGGTGATGCTTCAGCAGGCAACAGCAGGAAGGTCCTCTTCGATTTTTTCAAAGACGGCTCCAAGCACGTCGACGCTGCTAGACCATTCCGATATGTCTCGTATTTCTATAAGGACTTCGTCAGAGATCGTTCTAACGACAGCAGTAATCCACATGGCTTCCTGGACAGCGTTCTGCAGCTTAGATGTGGATTCGTCCTCAGATTTGCTCATGCGTAGGATAAGTTCTCCTGCTGAAGTACGCAAGATGCCGCTAACACTCTCCCTGTACTTCTGTACTTCTTGATTGGTCTGTACAGTGCCGGGTTTTCAGTCGGGTTTTTTCTCCGTGACTGCAGCTCTCTGCTAGTGCTATTTTTTTTAACCGGCGCGCATGGCTGTATATGCCTGCCATCATGTCATGACTGCTGTGGTGTGGCTGCCATTTGGATCGCCTTCATCGTGGCAAGGTCATCTTTCAAACCCTGGTTGATATGACGCAAAGCTGGTTTTTTGTCTCCAACAGTCGCGAGGAGCCTGTCCATAATCGCTCCCAGCTCAAGGATTAGTGTGCTGGTGCACACGCCATGCCTTTTGTTTTTTTCTCTTGGCGGTCGCTGGTTGCGTTTGGGGAACAACATATATTCCTGCTTTGCTTGATGATCTCCAGCCTTGCACCTCTCCGCCTGTGCTGCATTTTTTGCGGAAGGGATCCATTTCTGCTGTTGCTGCTGTAATGTTGCTTGTCGCATTGTCCGCTACGATAGCCAAGTGTGCCACCATGGTAGTAGTTTGGTTTGTAACGGTTGTTGGGGCCTCCAGAATCCATTCCCCGACCGTGGACTGTACCACGGTTGGATTTTCACATGTGTAACTTCCACCTGGAGTAGTTTCGTTTAAACAGTTTCTTCCTTTCCATGTGTTGCATTTTATGCCTACCAGCTGCCTGATTTACATATACTGCGGCGAAGACGCAGACCACCAAGCCGTTCAAGCAGACGCTTGATGGATTTGTGGTTTTGTGCGAGGTGCAGTCAAGTCTCTGCAGGGGTCCCGCGGTGGCTCAGTGTTTAACCATTGGAAGTTATGCCGCTCCGACTCGATCACCAGAGCCCTCTTTAGGTACCACATGCGTGGCGGGGTTGGCCGTTGGTCGGTTCCGTTACCTTATGTACCTTTTCCCCAGGGAGAATTGTGACTGTTATTTCTGAAAATGCCTTGATATGCATATCAGTAATATCAGTGTGTGTGAGTGTGTGTGTGCCCGCCAGTACAGTGGCTGCCTCGTCCGACACCGTTCGGAATCCAGAGATAACGCGGAGTGAGCCTGTAAGGGATTGCCAGCTTCCTTCGGAGTCATTTCTGGCCTGCTACCGCTGATGCCCATATCGGTGCTGCATACAGTAGCACCGAGGCACCTGCTGCACTAGCTCCGTGCTACGTGAGCAATTTACTGTCTTTAGTTGTGGGAGTCTAGGGAAAAGTGCCTCGACTATAGTGGCGAGTGCAGACGCGGACTGTTCCTTGGCTCCGGATCTTTTTTGTAACGACCTTGTAAGCCGTACCCCATGGGTTAACATCGGCCTCGTCACATATTTGTTGGAAGCAGGCGGATTTGCTCTGTTTTATGCTTCGCTTGAGGGCTCGTTTGGCTGCTCGCCGATCTTCCAACATACCGGCAAAGTCCGGGCGGCCTCGGGCTCGTTGGCAGCGCCTTCTCGCACTTAGGCAAGCCTTCCTTAAGTCGCTGATCTCTGCGTTCCACCAGTAGGAGGGTGCTCCTCTTCTGCTTGGCTTCCTCCTAGGCATAAGTCGCACGCGTCTGAGATGTTTTCCATGAGTTGCTGCGCTATGCCCTCTGCTGACTCCGTGGTCCATGTCCACTGAGCACGGCATATAGAGCCCTTATAGGTTTCCTCATCTAGCCGGCTGTCCTTCCATTTAGGGCCTGTTGTTTTGGGCTGCTGTTGTTTTCGTCCTCTCCCGTGGATCTCGAAGTGTACCGCTTGATGATCGCTGAATGTGAATTCATCGCTTACTTTCCAAGTAGTCCGCCTATGTAGCGAGATGCTGAGCAGGGAAAGGTCTATAATAGAATCTGTGTCTGCCTTGCAACATGTAAATTGTTGCCCGTCATTTGCAAGGCCGACATCGATCGCTGCGAACTCTTCCAGCAGACTGGTCCCTCTCGCGGTGGTTTCCTTGCTTCCCCATTCCACAGCTCAAGCGTTAATGCCTCCCGCTATGACAAGTGGAGCTCTGTTGCGGGCTTCATCGGATATCTCCTCCAGCATATTCTTAAATCGCCGCAGTTCCCAGCTTGGTGGGGCGTAGCAACTGAAGATTGTAATTCCGTTGATTTTTGCACTCACGAATCCGTCGTGGGCCGATATTACTTCCTGGAGCGGTGATTTAAGGGACCAAATGGACGCTTTGCCGCATTTGCATGCCGCCCAGCAACTCCCAGCGATGGGCTTATATGGCTCGCAGATTATTGCGACATCGGTCTGCCTCGCCCTGAATGCTTGCATCAACAGGGCCTGGGCTGATTCGCAGTGGTTGAGGTACAGCTGTGTGACCTTCATTTTCTCTTGGTAAGTGGCTCCTGAACACTGGGCATTTTGCACTGCCCGCAATGTGTTTGGAGTCGCTGTCCTTTTCTTTACAGAACGTGCACTGTGGTTCCTGTTGGCAGTCCCTAGCCAGATAATCTTTTCCTCCGCATCGCTGGCACAAATTTGATCTGTCCTGTTCGCACTTGCACTGTCTCGCAAGCTGTCCAAACTCCAGGCATCTAAAACATCTGGTGATGTTTATTCGCTCGCGGAGCCTTGAGCTGACCCACCCTACTTTCAGTGTACCTACTGATAGGGCTTTTTTCGCGCTTTCTGCTGGCAACCTTATCGTGGCCGTTTGGGTGTGGCCGTACGCTTTTCGCAGGCTAATATTTTTCGGGGATACGTCCAATAGTTGCATCTGACCGCTCAGCGCCACACAAATGTCCTCACGAATTGTAATCTCGTCCACATCTTTGCACTCTATGGTTACGCGACGGGACAGCGTCCGGACCTCTGCATTATCTCCTAGCGTTTCGCCCACCAGGCTCCTAAATACTGTCGTTTTTTCTTCAGCTCTCCTTTTTGGGTCCTCCTCATTGTTGCTACCGCTTCACCGAGATCGTTGAGCTTCTCTTCCGCTTTGACTCTCCTCAATATTTCCGAGTAGCTAGCCTCGCCTTTTGCCGAAATAACCATAGCACCTGGTCGCATTTTTTCTTTGAGTAGTCCCTAACTATTTTTGCCGGTGTTGTTTTTTTTTTATGGGTGACCTCCTTCTACTTGTTATCCTTTGGGACTGGGTGTCTGCTGTGCAACCGTTATCGTAGCCTGACTGCCGACCGGTCCCCGGATTCTTTTCGTTTGGGGTGTTCATGCAGTGACCTGCTTCCGTTTGACTTCAGTCGACGTCCTAAACAGCGGCTAGGTTTGTGAGGACTGATGCGTCCTAATAACCGCCTTCGCTTATTCGTCGTGTAGCTGTATCGCTACCAGCTCGTACAGCACTCTGATGCTCTCTATTGCATCTCGCATCGGCTGATGCATAGAGCGCCGCTTGCCCTCTTCTAGCATATCCACTAGCTTGGAGATCTCTTGACCGAGATCTCGGAGTGCCGAGCTACTCTGGGTTGCCGTCTGTTGATCCCGCTTAGTGTTCGTCTCAGCAGGGACGGCTAACAGTTCACTTACAGGGGATCTCACCATTCTGCTGCTTTTTGCCAAAGCATCACAGCTCTCCTTCAGTTGTGGGGTTTGGTTTATACTCATTTTATTGGGTCCCAACTCCTAAGCCGTTGTCCTTGTCCGTTGTACAGTCGCGTTAAGATCTCATGGTTGTCTTTGCAAGCAATGAGGCCATGCGAGGGTTGATACCCGCCTTCATGGGGTTGAGTGTTCAGAGCCAGATCCGCGTTAATTAGGAATATTACATCTGAACCTATACTGCCAACTAAATGGCGACGATTCGAGGAGCGTGCTTGGAGATTTGCCATGTTTTAACGGGACGGGGGCGGTAACAGCATTAGCCTAGCAGTCATTTCGGCCAGATTTCACTCCGCTTACTGAGATGCTAGTCCGATAGGGTTGTCCAGTGTTCGCAACCTAAGACGTTACTGGTCACAGTCTTAGTCGCCTTCTCGTGTTTGCTAGGCGCGTCACGGGTGTGCAGCGCCTATCCAGGGGATACCTGGCCACTACCGGAAGTCACGAGTTGCTTTAATAGCCCAGGAATGGAATCAATCTGGCCATTGCCAGGTTAATGGCAGTCAGAATCTTTTCGCCTACTAGAGGCACCCCTCCGAGCAATTACATACCCGTGTCATTTCAGTCGCCTCATACGACAAGCAATGACTAGCTGTGGTAGTATTCTATAGATCGCTTACCACACGGTGTGTGTGTGTGTGTGTGTTTTTTTTTTATGTATGTTGGATAGTTATTGGTAAGGTAGCGGGAATTGCCTACGGAACTGCCGCGAAGCATTGCTTCACAGGCATGTTCTCTCTACCTAAACTTCCTCCGTTCTCCGTCTGGTGCGCTCAACTCTCCTGAGTTCTAGCATTACTTCTGCTGCGAAGGTGCTGGCTGCGTCCCACTTTTGGGACGCAGTCATAACCAGGCTGTCCACCGTGATAGGTCTACCAATGCTGTCCTCCAGTTCCTGCCTGTTCGCTGAGAAACGTCCACACTCGAATATAATGTGATTGGCGTGCTCTGCGATTCCTCAGCCGGATATGAGCTGCGTTAAATAGAAGTTTGTATTACCATATTAGAGGTTTATCCAGGCTTCCAAGTTTGGGATAAGCCAATGCGTCCAGCGTCCTTTAGATGCGCGATTCCAGCGTGATTGCCATCGTGCTATGCTCTGCATGCTTGCGTTAGTGCGAATCGAGTTTGCTGTGCTGTTTCAGTTTCCAGTTCAATAAGCGGGACCATCCCTGCGATAACCAGAGCTGCCTCGTCTGATACCGCCCGGAAGGCGCAGCTGACCCGTAGAGCGCTTAGGCGATGTATAGAGTTTACGCCTCGGCTGTAGCTTGGAACAGCCAATGCTCTGCTCCAGATGGGGGACGCGTATATTATTACCGCTCTATTTACGGTCTTAAGAAGACGGCGTCTCTGCTGCGGTCCCCGTGTGTTCAGCATAATCCTGGAAAGCGCTCGACAGGATTCTGCAGCTATTTTGCGCACATACTCCAAGAGCTCTCTGAATGACATCCTTGTGTCGAGCACGACGCCCAGGTACTTAAACGCCCTCGCTTTATTATAGAGCTGCCGACTTTTATGTGCGCAGTTTCCACCTTTTTTTGGCTGATGACTAACGCCGCTTCTGTTTTATGAGCAGCCACCTCGAGTCCAGCTGCTGCCAGCCATTGATGTACGCGGTCAATGATGTGGTTGCACGATTCCTCTACGTCCTTCAGTTCCTTTCCGACGAAGGCACATGTAAAAAAGCTGCACGAACTGCGCAGGGTGCAAGGACATGGCTAGCTTCAGCGCTCCATTGGGAATTACATCCGGTCCCGGCACCTTACTGGGCTTTAGGATTCTGGCAATCGTGGGCACCTCATCGACTGAGACTTCGTCGATTAGCACCGGCACCGGCTCAAATTCAGCTCACTTGGGTCAGAAGGCTGCGTTTGCTTGCCGGCGAACAGTCTTTTGACGACAGTTTTACACGTCTTGCCCCAAGGATCATATTCGGCTGAGTCTCATTGCCCCAGGAAGCATTCTCGCTTGCTATCTCGTATGGCCTTCTCTGGCAGTTTTCTGGCCCTCTGATACCCAAATTGTTCCTCGGAATAGTGGGGTCTACTTCGGGCTCGCTGGTATCTCCTTCTGGCTTGGATGCAGTTCCGCCGTGCTGCGACAATATTTTTGTTCCACCAGTACGTGAGTACTCGTGGCAAGCACTCGTTAATTGGCATGCCATTGTGCAGGCTCTACTCTCTGCGTTAACGGCTGTGGCAAGCGATTGGACTTCGTTCGACAAGGCCACGGGGTCGAAAGTATCCCAGCGATAAGCTTTTCGACTTAGGCTTCTCGTTCTGGCCGCAGGTCCCTCGCCGATCGCACATATAATTGGAGAGTGATCGCTTGCGGTGTATACGTCGCTTATTTCGCATTTTGCAGCGCCGAAAAGTGACGAGCTTGCGAAGGTGAAATCGATTATTGTTCCGATACCACCCCGACTAAAGGTGTTGTCCGAGCCGGAGTTTCACAGAGCTATATCCAGGGCTGCGGAGCTTTCCAACAGGGCACGACCTCTTGCGTTAGTTGCTTGGCTGCCCCATTCCACTGCCCAAGCGTTGAAGTCACTAGCAATTATGACCTTCCGCCCCCTTGCGTCGTCTACTAATGCGTCTAGTGCAGCTTGAAACTCGCTAAGCTGCATGTTTGGGGCCAGGTAGCAGCTGTACGTCTACAGGCTGCCATAATGTGCGCGTACAAACACAGTAAAGGACTTTGTGTTTCGTTAGCGATGTCGATTGGTCGCCACATACCCAGAGCGCAGCTTTTCCATCCTGATCCTCGGTCAATATTCTGGGGCAGTTGGTCTCTCAGTGGTGAGGTTCACTAATAATGGCAATATCGATGCGCATTTCGCCAACAGTCTGCTCTAAGAGGGCTTGAGCAGCTATGCAGTCGTTAATGTTTAATTGAAGTAACCTTAACATTTCAGTTTGCGTACTGCCTCGCGGCACGCCGGACACTTAAAGCTACCTGTAGCGTGATCCGTTGACTTTTCGCGTTTTCGACAGCAAAGGCTGCATTTAGGTGGCTTGAAGCAATTCCTCGCTTTTAAGTCCTCTCCGCTGGTGCAGTTCGCAGCGATGTGCCCAAAGCCCTGGCATTTAATGCACCGCTTTGATTGATCGATTGCACGTATTCGGCAGACCACTATTCAATCCTCACCCTAGCCATCTCGACTGGGGTCCTGGTTTTTGGCACTGGGAGAGTTATAGTGACCTTTCCTGGCCAAATGCTGGTCGCAGAGATTTGATCGCTTCAATCGACAGGGCATCTTTTAGGGCATCTTTAACTGCGTCATGCACTTCTTATCACGTTCGTTTCACCACGTCTAGCTAGTGAAGGCATCGTTTAGCCCTCGTCGCACTTTGTATCAGGTGCGAAGAGCTTACGAGCTTTTGCAGATTTCCTGCCTACTCGAGTTCATCTCGTATCAGCCCGTTAATGTGGCGTTGTCCGTTGATTGGCGCCGTAAGGCCGTTTAGGAATATGCCCATCTTTTCTATGGTGCCTTTCAGGGTTTTTGGCAGCTAAATGATCGGTTTTGCTGGCGACGACACTGACACTCCTTGCTGCACTGGCGTGACCGCTTGGTGTGGCAGTGATCGCTGCAGCGCAGACCTGTTCTTACTTACAGGCCTCTACAGAGTCCCTCGGTGGCCAGAAGTTTCTCTCAGGCTTTTGACCGCTGGGAGTTATACCGCTCCAACTCGATCAGCAGAGCCCCGTTTTTATGGGCACCGCCGCGGCGGGGGGGTTGGAAATTGGTCTGTTCCGCGACCTTATACAACATTTTACCCTGGAGCCTGAATCAGTAACCGACACCGACTTCTTTGCATCTTCTTAAGCGTGTTTAGATAACGAAGCTTACCTGCACTTTCTGCCCGCTATCATCGACGCCTTATCGTGTGGTTGTTGTCTTAGCTACGAAGGTTGGCAGCTGTCTCTGTAGTGCAGATCAGCTGGTTATAAACTGCACTAGCCAACACTACTAACAGCTATTAGAGTGAATGCAACCAATTGCACAAATAGCTTCGCGAGACGGCTACTGAATTTGAGTGGTGAAACTCACAAAACCGCACAAAAACACACCAAGGAGACGCCTTCACTTCCTTCGCCACGATCGTGGAGTTGCAGACGTCGGCTCAGAAAACGCTCTGCACAGGCTTCGCAGTAAGTACCGCCGCGCACCTTTTAGTGCATTAGGCCTATGACACAGTTCAGTGCGCAGGAAAACTACTGGTGTGTTTATTTATATACGGAGCAGTTAAAAAACGCGTCCGTACTCTAGGTAAGCAATCACTATGTGTGTGTGTGTGTTTTTTTTTTTTTTTTTTTTGTTTATGGTGGTGAAAATCTTCGTAAGATACTGATGGCCCGGGCCAACCGTATGCACGATTCGCTGACTCCGTCAACACCTACGTACTAAACTCACCCCCCACTCACACACCACATTCCCCGTGGGATCACCGCAAAGTATTACTTCGCGGGGATGGTTTGTTTATTTAAGGCAGACTCTATTATTCGCCGCTCCTTTTCGCAACGTCTCAGATCCCTCTGTACGACTTTTATGAGCTGGCTTATATTTCTCCAGTTGTCGTCTCCTTCCAGCATGAACGTTACCAGTCCCTCAGGTGAAGGTACAGACCCTACTTCATCTCTGTACCTCGAGCATTGGTACAGTACGTATTCCGGATCTTCGTCCAGATTTGGGCAGTTCGGGCACTCTGGAGTGTCCTCATGACCTATGGATATACTTCCTGTACCCGCCGTGTCCAGTAAAAACTGCGTTAGGTGGAAGTTAATTTCTCCGTTCCGTCTCTTAATCCATTGCTCCATATTGGGGATTAGTTTGTGTGTCTATCTCCCCTTGTTCGCCGTCTTCCATCTCTCCTGCCAAGCTGCCATTGATGCTGCTCTCTCCGACCGTCGAATGACATCCATTGAGATGGCGTCGCCCTTCGCTATTTGTACTATGTATATTTTCTCAATTTCTTTGGCCAATATATCTACTGGCAGCATTCCTGCCAATACTGTGGCTGCTTCGTCCGACACCGTCCGGAATCCAGAAATAGTGCGGAGTGCGCTGAGGGAACTGACATCTTCCTTCTGAGGCCTTTCTGGCTTGCACCCGCTGATGCTGAAGCTACAACTCTCGCGAGGAGTAGACGTAGACGACGAGGAGGACCTGGAGCAGGTTCCTCCTTTGTTGGGTAGCATCCTCGAAAGGGCCGCCTGCAGTTTGGCTGCTTTCTGGGTAACATAATCCACGTGCGGTCGAAAGCGAAGCCTGTTGTCTAACATGACCCCCCGATACTTGATGGAAGCCTTTGACCCGATAATAAAGCTGTCTACCTGATATCTAGCAAACTCAACTATTTTGCGGCTTGTTGTATGGCCTGCCAGCTCCAGGCTAGCGCCACGCATCCAGCTGACCACGTTCCTTATGGCTGCATTCGCTGCCGCTTCTACTTCTTTTATTTCTTTGCCCACCACTACAAGAGGCAGATCATCTGCGAATCCTTTGATTCTGCATCTCTTGGGCAATTACACTCTGAGCACCTCGTCGTACATTATGTTCCACAGGAGTGGTCCCATGACCGACGCCTGTGGGACCCCTTCCGTCTTCCGTATCATAGCTCAATACTCGATCGGACAAGTAGTTGGATATTATACGGAAAATGGAGGACGGAATCCCTATTCGGTCTAAGACTTCCAGTATGCGGGACCAGCTTGCTGAGTTAAAGGCATTGCGGATGTACAACGTAACCTCCGTGCAGTACTCCTTGTCTCCCCACCTCCATCGGGTACCCTCTATTGCTTTAGTAGCAATATCGACCTCCGCCTTAATTGCGTCGACCGTAGATCTTGCCTTACGAAATCCGTATTGCTGTTTGGACAGGGTCTCTTTCTCTTCAACAACCCTCATTAGTCGGTTGTACACGATCCTCTCCAAAACCTTCCCTGCCGTGTCCAGTAGGCAGATTGGCCTGTATCCCGAGGGTTTCTCTATTGACTTATCCCTTTTCGGTAGGAGGGTTAATTTCTGTCGCTTCCATCTCTTGGGAAATACACCGTCTTGCAGACATCTATTGTATGTCTCGGCGAAGGCGTCGGGTTTCGTCAGCATGGCTAACTTTAGCGCCTTGTTTGGCACCCCATCTGGTCCTGGAGCCTTTTTGTCGCCTAGCTTCTTGCTTGCCACTACCACTTCGTCTGTCGACACCCAATCTTGGGTGATGGGGGAACAGTGCCTCAACTATAGTGGCAAGTGCGGTAGGACAGGTCACACGGGTTGTTCCCTGGCTGCGTATCTTCTTCGTGACTACCTTATACGCCGTGCCCCACGGGTTTACATCGGCCTCATCGCATATTTGCCGGAAGCAGCTGGATTTGCTTTGTTTGATACTTCTTTTGAGGTCTCGCTTGGCTGCCCGCAGGTCATCCAGCCTAGATGCAAAGTCTGGGCGGCCTCGGGCTCGTTGGGAGCGTCTTCTAGCGCGTAGGCAGGCCTTCCTTAGGTCGCTGATTTCCTCGTTCCACCAGTAGTTCTGTTTCGCTTCCTCCTGGGCATGGATAAGTCGGCATCGTCCGAGATGTTTTCCATAAGCTGCCGTGCCATGTCTTCTGCCGACTCCGTGGCCCCAGTCCATCGAGCATGGCGTAGGGAATCCGTGTATGTGTCCTAGTCTAGGCAGTTGTCCTTCCATTTGGGGCCTGTTGTTTTGGGCTGATGTTTTCTCCGTCCTCTCCCGTGGATCTCGAAATGTACTGCTTGGTGGTCGCTGAATGTGAATTCATTGCTGACTTACCATGTGGTTAGCCTATCGAGTGAGCTGAGCAAGGTGAGGTCTATAAAAGAGCCTCTACCGGCTTTGCAGTACGTGGGCTCCTGCCCGTCGTTTGCAAGGCCCAAGTCGATCGGCGCGAACTCTTCTAACAGGGTGGTCCCTCTCGCGTAGGTTTCCTTGCTTCCCCATTCCAGGGCCCAGGCGTTAAAGTCTCCGGCTATGACGAGGGGAGCTCTGTTGCGAGCGTCTTCTGACATTTCCTCCAGCATATTTTAGAACCGCCGCAGTTCCCATCTTGGGGGTGCGTAGCAACTGTAAACGGTGATTCCATTAATTTTCGATCTGACGAATCCTTCGTGTGCTGCTCTGACTTCCTGGAGCGGTGAGTTGAAGGGCCAAATGGCCGCTTTTCCGCATTTACTTGCCACCCAGCCGCTTCCAGCGGTAGGCTTGTATGGCTCGCAGATTATTGCGACGTCAGTGCTTCTCTCCCGTGTTGCTTGCGACAGCAGGTCCTGAGCAGCCTCGCAGTGGTTGAGGTTTAACTGTGTGAACTTCATTTTCTGTTGGCCAGGGCGCTCCTAAACACGGGGCATCTGCCGCTACCTTCAATGTGCATGCACTGTGACTCTTGTTTGCACACCTTCGCCAGATGGTCCTTTCCTCCGCAACGTCGGCACAGATTTGATCTGTCCAGTTCTCTCTTGCAGTGTCTTCAAGGTGTCCAAGCGCAAAGCATCTGAAACATCTGGTGATGTTTATCCGCTCGCGGATTCTTGAGTTGACCCAGCCCACTTTCAGGAAACCTACTGAAAGAGCTTTTTTCGCACTTCTCGTCCGCTTTAACTTTCCTCAGTATCTCTGAGTAGCTCGCTTCTCCTTTTGCCGAGATGACTATAGCATCCGATTGCGTCTTTTCCTTAAGCAATCCCTTGTTCTTTTTCCAGGTGATCTCCTTCCTTTTTTTTGTGGGTGACCTATTTCCACTTGTCGCCATCCGCTTTGGGGCTTGGTGTCTCCTGCACTGTTGTTACGGTAGCCTGACAACCGACTGGTCCTCGGATTCGCTTTGTTTGGGGCGTCCGTACTGTGGCCTGCTTCCGCTTGAGGTCTACCGTCGTCCTGAACAGAGGCGAGGTTTGAGACGACTGGTGCGTCCTAATTA
Organism: Drosophila lacicola; assembly: GCA_035045355.1. Taxonomy (NCBI): domain Eukaryota; kingdom Metazoa; phylum Arthropoda; class Insecta; order Diptera; family Drosophilidae; genus Drosophila; species Drosophila lacicola. Next base: position 2,122,259 of record JAWNPB010000351.1, on the reverse strand, counting down.
CCTCCTTGGCTCCTTCGTCGTGTAGCTGGATGGCCGCCAGCTCGTAGAGCACTCTGATGCTCCCTATTGATTCTCGCATGGGCTGGTAAATAGAACGTCGCTTGCTATCTTCGAGCATGTCTACCAGCATTGAGATCTCGTGCCCGAGTTCTCGGAGTTCTGAGCTACTCTGAGTTGTTGTCGTTTGATCCCGCTCAGAGTTCGTCTCCGCGGGGACGGCTGTTGCTACACCTACTGGTGATCTCGCAATTCTGCCGCTCTGTGCAAAAGCAACACAGCTCTCCTTCGTTTGTGGGGTTTGTGTATTACTCATTTTGTTGGGTCCCAACTCCTAAGCCGTTGTCCTTGTCCGTTGTACAGTCGCGTTATAATCTCATGGTTGTCTTTGCAAGCAGTGAGGCCAGGCGAGGGTTGACATCCGCCTTCATGGGATCGAGTGTTTAGAGCCAGATCCGCGTTAATCAGGAATATTACATCTGAACCTATACTGCCCACTAAATGGTGACAAGCCGAGAAGCGTGCTTGGATATTTGCCATATTTTAACAGCATTAGCCTAGCAGTCATTTCGGCCAGATTTCACTCCGCTTACTGAGATGCTAGAATACTGTCAGCCCAGGGATCTTCTAATCCTATTTGTTTGTCCAGTGTTCGCAACCTTAGACGTTACTGGTCTCAGTCTCAGTCGCCTTCTCGTGCTAGCTAGGCGCGTCACGGGTGTACAATGTCTATCCAGGGAAAACCTGGCCACTACCGGAGGTCACGAGTTGCTTTAATTACCCAGGAACGGTATCGATCAGGCCATTGCCAGGTTAATGGCATACAGAATTTTTTTTTAGGCCGCTTCCACACGACTGCGTGAAGATCGCTGTCTCCGTCAACACCTACGATCTGTGTGTGTAAGTGTGCGTGTGTGTATTTTTTTTTTTTTTTTTTGTATAAAGCATTATAGCTGAATAGTATGGGACTTTGGCCCACTAAAAGCACCACCTGCTCTCCGTTTCCCTCTCGAGGAACGACCGCTAAGTATTACCTCACGAGGGGGAGATGGCATGAAAGCCTCTTCTAGTATGTCATCTAGAGTTAGAACTTGAATTGCGCTTTCAGCGCGACGCATGGTTTTGATAATTTCTGCAGCCATGTGGGTTACTGCAACCCAATTGTTTTGCGAGCTAAGTAGGATATCTATCAAGTCAATGACTGTAAAAGTTCTCCCATTACTTTGGGTTAGCTCTTCCCGTTTAGCAGAAAGTCTGGGACAGACAAAAAAGACGTGTTCTGCGTCCTCTATGGTCCGCGCACAGTGTGTGCAAAACGGATTCGTCTTATGCCTAAACCTAAAGAGATAGGATTTGAAGCAACCATGTCCTGTCAGTAGCTGGGTCAGGTAGAAGTCGTTTTGTCCGTTCTTCCTGCTTACCCACGGCCGTAGGTCCGGGACCATGCGTTTGGTACAGCTGCCATTGAGGGAAGACGCCCATCGTGCTTGCCATTCTTCTAATGTTGCCTTCCACCTTCGTGCTGCGATGCGGTCTTCTGTTGCAAGCAACGGGGGCATTCCTGCCAGCACAAGGGCTGTGTCATCTGAGACGGTCCGGAAGGCGCAGAGAACCCGAAGCGCACATCACCTGTACGATGCCCTACATTTGCGGCTGTAGGACGGGATCCTAATTGCTGGTCCCCAGATCGATGACGCGTAGAGGAGCATCGACTGGACGACGTTGCAGATGAGCCGTCTGCTGCGCTGTCTAAGGCCACCGGTGTTTACCATTATGCCGGATAGTACATTTGTAGCTCTACTCGCCTTTTCTCCAGCGTATTCAAGGTGATGTTTGAAGCTGAGCCTCTGGTGCAGCAAGACGTCTAGATATTTAATCGCTGGCTTGGAAATTACTTCGGTGCCGTCCACTATGATGTTGGCGGCTTCCACTTGCTTCCGGCTGCTGATAAGAACTGCCTCCGTTTTTAGCGCAGCTAGGTTGAGGCCATTCTCTACAAGCCACCTAGTCACCTTTTGGACTGCTTCATTAGTTTTCCTCTCCACCTGCACTTTCTCGTCTGCGAAGCCTGGTGGTAGGGCAAGTCGGAACACTCCGTGATATATTACGTTCCAGAGCAAGGGTCCAAGCACCGATTCTTGCGGGAGGCCTCCAGTAATGGCGTACTTGCGTCGTTCTGCAGCCGTGTCGTTCATGAGTACCCGGTCCTTGAAGTATCCGGCAACAAGATTGATGAGGTAGTCGGAGATCTGCAGCCTGGAGAGTGCCAATATATGATAGTATATTTGACCAGCTTGCCCGTGGCGTCTAGCATGCAGAGTGGCCTGTATGCTTAGGGGTCCTGCGGGTCCTTTCCGGCTTTTGGGATAAGGACCAGTCTCTGCAACTTCCAGCTCGTCGGAAAGGTTCTCTCAATAATGCATCGGTTAAATACATTTATTATTGTGTTTGGGTGTGCGCTAGCGATAATCTTCAGCACTGCGTTGGGGATGCCGTCGGGTCCTGGCGCTTTGTTTGGTTTGATACGCTTTACCGCGTCAGTTATGTCGTCTGTGTCGATGGGAGGCGCCACCGATGTGTATACAGCTGGCAGATGGTGTCGTAGGTCTGTCTGGTGTGGGAACAGTGTGTCCACTATCTGTTTAAGATGTTCTGGGCAGGTCGGGGCATCTTGCGAGTTTGGCCAGTACCATTTTGTAGGCTTGGCCGAAGGGCTGTGTATCGGCTTCGTCGCAGAGATGCATCCAGCATATCCGCTTGCTTCGCTTGATAGCCTTTGTGAGTATAGCTCGCCTCTAATGGTAGGCTGCACGAGCTTCTTCGGATTCGTGCTCCAAGGCCAGGTTTGCTGTAGCCCGTCGCGCTCGCCGTGCTGCGCGGTGGCGCAGGCGTCTTGCTGTGTGGCACCTTTTACGTGCATTCTCAATTTCATCATTCCACCATCGGACTGGCATGTGCTTGTTGCAACCTTTCCTTTTCCTCTTCATTGCTGCATCGCAGGTTCGTTGCATTCCCATGTTAGGCAGTTAGCGCGCTGTTCTGCGTTTCCAGTAATCGCGGTGGGGTCAAACACCGCTAAAAGTGTCTCTTTACTGAGCGTCTCAGGGTCCCAAGCAATGTGATGTGTTGTGCCTGTCGGGCTTATTTGCGCTCCATTAATGTTGCTCACAATAGCCTGGTGGTCAATATGCATGTATATCTGGGATACCTCCCATGTGGCCTGTCTTGCTATTGTGGGGCTGACGAACGTCAGGTCGATTATTGAGCGCCGTCCTGCTTTGATGAAGGTGTGCTCGGTCCCGGTATTCAGCAGTGTTATGTTGAGGTCTGCGAAGGCGTCTAGCAGCGCGCAGCCTCGTGGGTTCGTCCTGGCGCTTCCCCAGTCCACTGCCCACGCGGCAATGACTAGTGGGGAGTGCGTTTCCGCGTCCACATCTAGTTGGTCGAGCATTCGTGCATATTCGTCGAGTTGAATGCTGGGGGCAAGATAGCAGCTGTACCAGTAGATGCCGCCGATCTTGGCTCTTGCGTATCCCAGCGCCATTTTTCTATTGCTCACTGGGTTTCCGCACCTTCATATAGCCGCACTATGTTCGGAGTTTTCAACCCAGGTCTCTTCTGACATTGCTGTGCAGGGTTCGCTCAGTAGTGCCACGTCGGCTTGTATCTCTCTGGCTTTTTGGGACATTAGCTTTTGCGCGGCTCTGCGGTGGTTTAAATTAAGCTATAGTAGCTTCATTTTTAGCTCCTTTTATTTGCGGCCTCTACAAATAATGGACATGACCTGCTAAAGCTGTTATGTCCCGGGTTTTTTTGGCCCTTTCGAGTGCATAGTACGCACGCTGGCTTCTCTGGCCATGCTTTTGATGCATGCTCTGTTCCACCGCAGTTGTAGCACTTGCCTGTTTCATCGTGGCTGCTTCTACACTTGGTGGCGATGCGCCCGAATTCTAGGCACTTGAAGCATCTGCTGGAGTCGGTTTTATGCCGTATGCGGCAGATTGCCCAGCCAATTTTAATTTTTCCGATTTTTAGCAGCTGTACTGCTAAATCCTTGGGTAGAAGAATTCTAGCCGTCTGGGTTCCCCGGTTCGCAGTTTAGGAGAGGCTTCTAAAGGCATGTCCCCGTTGATTTTAGCAAAAACTGCATCCAGGACGTTAGTAGCTGAGCACCACTCGGGAATTCTTTGACCTCCAGCATGACTTTCTCAGAGATCGTTTTTACCTCCGCGAGCTCTCCCATCTTTTCTTGCACAACCTTGCGTAGTTTCCTGTTGCATCGTCTCCTGCTTTTTCCACCTGCAGGAGCAGCTCTCCAGTTGACGTTGTCCCTGTATTTTTGCAGGGATTCATCCTTTTGCACTGCCCTAAGGGCCTCGGCATATGGAGCCGTATCCTTGCACTTGACCAGCTGGGCATCTGGTCTGCTTGGCATTTTGCGTGGCTTTTTTCGTTGGCGGTTCACTTTCTGCCACGTACTCTCCTTAGTAGCTCCCTCCTTAGGGCAAAGCTCCGGACGTGCATGGCTGTTATTCGCACGGCGACCGCTTTCGGTGACTGCAGTGTTACGAGTTGGTGGCTCTTCTCGTTTTCTTTGCCTCAGTTGCTTGCCTATTTTTACTACAGGGCTTACTGTCTTCGGCGCTGGCGTGCACGCGCTCGTAGGAATCTCCTTGTTGTTGCGGTTCTTGATCTGCGCAGCAGGTTCCGTGTCGCTTTGCTTCTTAGCGCCTTTTTTTGCAATTAGGACGGATTGTGTCTATTCGCACCTGATCTTCTATTTGGGAGCACACTGCCTCCTGGATATTCTTTATTTGTGCCAGGTAATCCTTCATTCCCTGGCTTATGTGTCGCACTTCAGGCTTTTTCTCATTGACGACGTAAATGATCTCGTCCAGGACTTTGATAGTTCCCTCATCTGGCTATAGCAGGAGTCTTTAGTGTTCTTTGCTCGCTTAGACGGTGTTTTCCGGGGCGGGCTCTCAGGGCTTTCTGAATTTCTGCCTCTCTTCGGTATATTGATACTCGCGCCCGCTGATCTGCTGGATTTCGCGAAGGCGAGACCATCTTCGCACTGTATAGCCTCTACCTCACACGTTGTTGTTGTTGTTGCCTGCATTGTTGCGGGGTGGAGGTGTCCCCCTTGTGGTTTGTTGTTCATTTTTAGTATTTGGGCCCCCCCCCCCCTAGAGGCCGTTATTGTTGCCCGTTCTGTGCAGTCACCTCCGTGATCCCGTGGGTACCTTTCCATGGAGTGAGGTCCACGCGAGGGTTGACTCCGGTCCTTATGGGAGCCGGGGTTCAGAGCCAGATCGGTATTAGTCAGGACAGTGTCAACTGATCCTGCACGGCCAACTTAATGGTTACGGACAACAAGTGTTTCTCGAGGCCTTGCCATGGTTTTAACGGGGCGGGGACAGGCGGAGCATTAGCCCAGCAGCCCGGTGTCTTCGGATATGTAGGTGGCTTCCAGTATGCCATATTTGAGACCTTACTGGGCTGGGGTCTCCATGGATTATATAGGATCCACTGTGCACGAAAAATAAATGGCGAGACTTTGTCGCGCATGGCGTCCCACGTTGGCTACAAGTTTCCCCGTAGCGTTTGACCGATGGGAGCTATGCCGCCCCGACTCGGCCTCCAGAGCCCCGTTTGTGGGTACGACGCAGGAGCGGTGTGGTTGGCTTAGCCAGATCCGCGGCCTTGTGTACTCGTTGGCCCTGTTTGACATTTACATCCTGTCTTCGTAATGGCGCCATCTATTTGTCGCCCTATTATATATGTTTGTCTGCGGTTTTTGAGCACTGGTGCTCAGCTGTGCTTACGCAGGATGCCATCGCTAGCTTGTAGCAGCTGATCGTCGTCTGCATGACTTTCACAATTCCCAGAGAGATTGGTAAGCTTTTCACTCAGTGCACTCCAAGGGCACAATTGAGTGGGGTTGTTGTTGTATTACCCAACGGAGGAAACCAGTCAGGATCCCTGCAGCCACTTCTGTATCCAATTAGCGATCAACGCCAACTCCAGGTACGTAGAGTCTGTCGTTCAGACTGTAGGTTTATAGACGCCTTTCCTTTGCAGTTGCTGTAGCAAAGGCCGCAAACCGGAGCACCACAGAATGCGCGTCCGCACTGCGTCTTTTACTCACTTCTGTGTGTTTTTGTGTCTGTGTGTGTGTTTGTTTTTTTTTTTTATTTATTGGGAAAACAGGTTTAACATTATAGTTTGTAAACAAGAGAGTTGTAAAGCGAAAATATGACAATCAGAGAAGGACAGGATAATTTACAGTGAGTAGAAAGTTGTGGTTCGCTCCTGCGGGATAACCGCAAAGTACTACTTTGCAGGACGGGGGACAGCTCATATCTGCCGCTTAACAATCAATGCCGCGTTAGATCCCTTCCCGTCGTCGCAGCTCCTTCATTATAACCGATGCCATGATAGCCACGGCTGTCCATCCATTTTCAGTGGCCATTATTCGCGCCACGAAATTATCCGGGGACAAATCGTTTCTGCCCGCCGTTGCTTTTTCCCGGTCGCTTCTATGGAGTGAGCAGTAGAACACGGCGTGTTCCGCGTCCTCAACCACACCCTGCCCACAGTGCTCGCAAAACGGCTCGTCCTTATGTTTAAACCTGTACAGGTACGCCTTAAAGCAGACATGCCCAGTCAATATTTGGGCAAGATAGTGGTCTACATCGCCGTGTCGCCGCTGTATCCAAAGCTTCAGGTTTTGGATTAGTCTGTGGGTCCATCTGCCATTTGAGCTCGCATCCCATTTTTTTTGCCATTGTTCGATGGTGCTGTCCCTCAGTTGCCTATTGATAGTTGCCCCCCGCCATCAGACCAAGTGGGATCATGCCTGCCAGTACTATGGCCGCGTCTTCAGATACTGTGCGGAAGCAGGTGGCTACACGCAGTGAACATTGTCGATATGCGGCCTTGCATCCTCGGCTGTAAGATGCAACCTCCGATGCGGGGGCCCATATGTTGGATCCGTAGAGGATTGTGGACGTCACCACACCAGCGATTAGCTTTCTGCTCCTCTGCCTTGGGCCTTTGGTATTCGCCATCATTCGGCTAATGGCTGTTGTTACCCTGGCCGCATTGTGGCTAATGTACTCCAGGTGTTGTTTATACGACAGTTTGTGGTGTGTGTGTGTGTGTATGTGTGTGTTTGTGTGTTGATAATTACAGCGTATAAATGTAACGTTTTACGCTTAGGTTGCAGTTGCAGGGATGCGTGTTGAATAGGTAGCTTAGATACCTAGTCTTCCTCCGTTCTCCGTCTGGTGCCCTCAACTCTCCTGAGTTCCAGCATGACTTCTGCTGCAAAGGTGCTGGTTGCGTCCCACTTTTGTGTTGTTTTAGCATGTTCGTGACCAGCTTGTCCACCGTGATGGGTCTGCCCATGCTGTCCTCCAGTTCCTGCCTGTTCGATGAAAAACGTCCACACTCGAAGATGATGTGTTTGGAGTCCTCTAAGATTCCTCTGCCGCACCAATAATACTCGTCTGTGTTGTCGGTTCAATTAGCTCCTGAAGCATCCGACGCATTTCGAGTACGATCGACGCAAAGTACTTCTGCTTTATCCATGAAATGCATGCTTTATTTAAATGATACATTACCCTAGATACTAACTATAAATTGTGAACTAAAATTTAAGAATACAATAATTTTTTTACAAGGCCCAACTTGTGCAATAACTATGTTAAGAAAATATCACACATAGATTTATTACACTTTTGTTTTTGGACAGAGTCTGCTCGAGAGAAGTTCTTGTTCAGCCAATGGCGTGCAAGCACATATGTTTGTATGTGTGAATTATGCATGCATAACTATATCAAAATATTTATATGTATATGTGTTGTTATTCACTGCCTTGGCTTTGGCTGGTGAAGAAATAAATTTTCTTTTCTAGCGCTGATCATGCACGACCTATTCCAAATTTGTATTTACATATGAATGCATGTTGTGTACTGAGGTTTTTAAAGTCGATTCAAATATTTATATAATTTCTTTAAATTTACTTTTTAATTAAATTATTATTATTTTTAAGAAATAAAAGAAATTAAATAAGAGAGAAAATTTTGTGTTTCCAAAGATTCATTTTATCAATTTTTTTTATGTTTAAATTATTTTTTACTCCGCCGGTAAAACTAGCTACCGACTTATTTAATTTACCCTATTTGTATTTTTTGGCACTCTTTTATTTTTTAATAAAATAAAAATTATAATTATAATTATAATATAAAAAAATTATAATAAAGAAATTATATAAATATTTGCTACGACTTTATAAAACAGATTTTTTACGGAGCCAACCTCAGTACACAGCATGCATTCGAATGAGAATACAAATTTGGGACAGGTGCAAGATCAGCGCTAGAAAACTAACAAAATTGATTTCTTTGCCAGCTAAAACCAGAGCTGTGAATAACAACACATTTAAATATGCTGTTATGTATGTATATTAACACACATACAAGCATAATTGCTTGCACGGCTCTCATAGACCCGAAGAGCAGAGTACATTCTATTTTTAGCTTATTGCTCTTTCTTTGAGAGCGCAATGATACTGATTTCGTTTTCGTTCTCAAATTTCAAAAAAGCAAGTTGCATAGTAGCATTTTGTTGTATGGCGTTACTCATCTTAGTGTTTATATTGTCTTTGGTATTGCCATACTTGCGGTATATCTATCCGTCTCACACTCCACATTCCCACAGTCCCTCAGGTGGCGGTACTGCCTACTGCGTCTCTGTACCTCGAGAATGGTACAGCACGTGTTCTGGGTCTTCGTCCAAATTTCGGCAGGTTGGACACTCAGGGGTGTCCTCATGCCTGAACCTATGGGGATACTTCCTGTACCTGCCGTGTCCAGTAAAAACTGCCTTAGGTGGAAGTTAATTTTTCCGTTCCGTCTCCTAATCCATTGCTCCAGATTGGGGATTAGTTTATGTGTCCCTCTCCCCTTGTTCGCCGTGTTCCATCTCTCCTGCCAAGTTGCCATTAATGTTGCTCTCTCCGGCCGTCGGATGACGTCCATTGAGACGGCGTCGCCTGTCGCTATTCGTGCTTTGTATATGTTCTCCATTTCTTTGGCCAATATATCTACTGGCAGCATACCTGTCCATACTGTGACCGCCTCGTCCGACACCGTCCGGAATCCTGAAAGAGTGCGAAGTGCGCTTAGCCTGTAGGGGACTGACATTTTCCTTCTGAGGCCTTTCTGGCCTGCAACTGCTGATGCCCATATCGGCGCAGCATAGAGCAGCACGGAGTAGACGTGTACCTGCTCTAGGTCGTCATATGTTGGGTAGCATCTTCTAAAGGGCCGCCTGCATTTTTGCCGCTTTCTGGCTTACATAGTCTACGTGAGGTCGAAAGCTAAGCCTGTTGTCTAACAAGGCCCCCAGATACTTGATGAAAGCCTTTGACTCGTTACTAACGCTGTCTACCTGAAATCTAGAAAACTCAACTATCTTGCGGCTTGTGATAAGCACAGCCTCTGTTTCATGGCCTTTCAACTCCAGGCTAGCGCCACGCATCCAGCTGACCACATTCCTTATGGCTGCATTCGCTGCCGCTTCTATTTCTTGTATTTCTTTGCCTACCACTACTAGAGCCAGCTCATCTGCGAATCCTATGATTCTGCATCCCTGGGGCAATTGTACTCTGAGCACCTCGTCGTACATTATGTTCCACAGGAGTGGTCCCATGACCGACCTCTGTGGCACCCCTGCTGTGACCATGTAACTCCTAGTACCGTCTTCCGTATCATAACTCAATAGTCGATTGGTCAGGTCAGGATCCTTATTCGGTCTAATGCTTCCAGTATGCGAGACCAGCTTGCTAAGTTAAAGGCATGCGGATGTCCAACGTAACACCCGCGCAATACTCCTTGTCTCACCACATCCATCGGGTACCCTCTATTGCTTTAGTAGCAATATCGACATCCGCCTTAATTGCGTCGACCGTAGATCTTGCCTTACGAAATCCGTATTGCTGTTTGGACAGGGTCTCTTTCTCTTCAACAACCCTCATTAGTCGGTTATACACGATCCTCTCCAAAACCTTTCCTGCCGTGTCCAGTAGGCAGATTGGCCTGTATCCCGACGGTTCCACTATTGGCTTATCCCTTTTCGGTAGGAGGATTAATTTCTATCGCTTCCATCTCTTGGGAAATACACCGTCCTGCAGACATCTATTGTAAGTCTCGGCGAAGGCGTCGGGTTTCGTCAGCATGGCTAACTTTACCGCCTTGTTTGGCACCCCATCTGGTCCTGAAGCCTTTTTGTCGTCTAGCTTCTTGCTTGCCACTACCACTTCGTCTGTCGACACCTGCTGCACAAGTTCCGTGCTGCGTAAGCAGTTGACGACCTCCAATCTTAGGTGATGGGGGTCTTAACTATAGTGGCAAGTGCGGTAGGACAGGTCACACGGGTTGTTCCCTGGCTGCGTATCTTCTTCGTGACGACCTTGTAAGCCATGCCCCACGGGTTTACATCGGCCTCGTCGCATATTTGCTGGAAGCAGCTGGATTTGCTTTGTTTAATACTTCTTTTGAGGTCTCGCGTGGCTGCCCGCAATTCTTCCAGCCTAGATGCAAAGTCTGGGCGGCCTCGGCCTCGTGGGGAGCGTCCTCTAGCGCGTAGGCAGGCTTTCCTTAGGTCGATGATTTCCTCGTTCCGCCAGTAGCAAGGTGCTCCTCTCCTCCTCATGGATAAGTAGCACGCATCCGAGATAAGCTGCCGTGCCATGTCTTCTGCTGCCTCCGTGGCCCAAGTCCATCGATAATGGCGTAGGGAATCCGTGTATGTTTCCTCGTCTAGGCAGTTGTCCTTCCATTTGGAGCCTGTTGTTTTGGACTGCTGTTTTCTCCGTCCTCTCCCGTGGATCTCGAAATGTACTGCTTGGTGGTCGCTGAATGTGAATTCATTGCTGACTTACCATGTGGTTAGCCTATCGAGTGAGCTGAGCAAGGTGAGGTCTCCTGCCCGTCGTTTGCAAGGCCCAAGTCGATCGCCGCGAACTCTTCTAGCAGGGTGGTCCCTCTCGCGTTGGTTTCCTTGCTTCCCCATTCCATGGCCCAGGCGTTAAAGTCTCCTGCTATGACGAGGGGAGCTCTGTTGCGAGCGTCTTCAGATATTTCCTCCAGCATGTTTTGGAACCGCTGCAGTTCCCAGCTTGGGGGTGCGTAGCAACTGTAAACGGTGATTTCATTAATTTTCGATCTGACGAATCCTTCGTGTGATGCTCTGACTTCCTGGAGCGATGAGTTGAGGAACCAGATGGCCGCTTTTCCGCATTTACTTGCCACCCAGCCGCTTCCTGCGATAGGCTTGTATGGCTCGCAGATTATTGCGACGTCAGTGTTTCTCTCCCGTGTTGCTTGCGACAGCAGGGCCTGAGCAGCCTCGCAGTGGTTGAGGTTTAACTGTGTGAACTTCATTTTCTGTTGGCCAGGGCGCTCCTAAACACGGGGCATCTGCCGCTACCGGCAATGTGATTGGGGTCATTGTTCCTGTCCTTGCAGAGCATGCAATGTGGCTCTTGTTTGCAGTCCTTAGCCAGATGGTCCTTTCCTCCGCATCGTCGGCACAGATTTGATTTGTCTAGTTCACTCTTGCAGTGTCTTCAAGGTGTCCAAGCTCAAGGCGTCTGAAACATCTGGTGATGTTAATCCGCTCGCGGATTCTTGAGTTGACCCAGCTCACTTTCAGGAAACCTACTGAAAGGGCCTTTTTCGCGCTTTCCGCTGGTAGTCTTATAGTCGCCGTTTTTCTTTGGCCATACGCCTTACGGAGGTTAATGTTCTCTGCGGCTATATCCAATATTTGGATTTGACCCCTCAGCGCCTCGCATATGTCCTCTCTGGTCGTGATCTGGTCCAGGTCCTTGCACTCAATAGAGACTCGGTGGGACAGCGTCCGGACCTCTGCATTTTCGCCTATCGTTTCGCCCACCAGGCTTCTAAATGCTGTGGTATTCTCTCCCGAATTCCTAAGCTGAAGTAGCAGTTCTCCTTTTTGTGTCCTCCTCATTTTTGACTCCGCTTTTCCGAGCTCGCCCAGTTTCTCGTCGGCTTTAACTTTCCTCAGTATCTCTGAGTAGCTTGCTTTTTTTTTTGCCGAGATGAATAGAGAATACGGTAGCGTCTTTTCCTTAAGCAATCCCTTGCTCTTTTTCCGGGTGACCTCCTTCATTTGCTGTTGCTCCATCTTCTGGTGATCTCACCATTCGGCTGCTCTTTGCAAAAGCATCACAGCTCTTCCTCGTTTGTGGGGTTTGGATGTTACTCATTTTGTTGGGTCCCAACTCCTAAGCCGCTGTCCTTGTCCGTTGTACAGTCGCGTTATGATCTCATGGTTGTCTTTGCAAGCAGTAAGGCCATGCGAGGGTTGACACCCGCCTTCATGGGGTCGAGTGTTCAGAGCCAGATCCGCGTTAATCAGGAATATTACATCTGAATCTATACTGCCAACTAAATGGCGACGATACGAGGAGCGTGCTTGGAGATTTGCCAAGTTTTAACGGGTCGGGGCGGTAACAGCATTAGCCTAGCAGTCATTTCGGCCAGATTTCACTCCGCTTACTGCGATGCTAGAATACTGTCGGCCGTCAGCCCAGGGGACGTCTAGTCGTGTAGGGTTGTCCAGAGTTCGCAGCCTGAGACATTACTGGTCTCAGTCTCAGTCGCCTTCTCGTGTTAGCTAGGCGCGTCACGGGTGTGCAGCGCCTACCCAGGGGATACCTGGCCACAACCGGAGGTCACGAATTGCTTTAATTACCACGGCACGGAATCGATCTGGCCATTTCCAGGTTAATGGCGTTCAGAATCTTTTCGCCTGCCAGAGGCACCTCTCCGAGGTCCCCATGTCATTTCAGTCGCCTCATACGACAAGCAATAACAAGCTGTGGTAGTATTCTATGGGCCGCTTACCACACTTCCTGTGTGTGTAGCTCTCGCAATTCAGAAATACAAACTTCTTCAAATCTTGTCAAATTCGCAACGTCAGGCAAACAACAGACACGCAAACGCATAAATGCTTCCAGTCATATATAGGTGTGTGTGCGTGGCCGGTCCAAAAAGTTATCATGCACTCATGCCCTTACCAACAACAAGCATGGAAAATAGCAATTTTGAACATGAACAGGCCTAACCCTTTAATAATTTCACACAACTGCTTACTCGAAAGGGTGTGCGTGTGCACAAGAAGCAAGTCACAAAAATTGAATAATTTTAAATTTTGGTCTTTTCTTAGAATTATTCGACAAGCCGTCAATGAATTAGCCTTGCAGAAATACGACTTAGTTTTTTTTTATTTTAAGCAAAATAGGTCCAAACAATAAACAAAAAAGTCATTTAGGTCATTTAAGTTTTTATTAAATAAAAATAGATCAGATTCTTCAAATTATGCCTGACTGGACGAAGAAATACATGATAGAGCATTTTAATGTTTGCGCCTTTTGCTACCACAGGCATAAGAGGCACGCAATTGATCGCGACAAACGCTGTGATATACTTATGAGCACATCCACACAGATCTCGGGGTTTTTTGAGAAGCTATGCAGGAAGAATGAGATGCACACAAGTGCGCAAAGCAATTAGTGAGAGCGAGGCACACTTTGCACATTCATACAAGTTAACACGTAACCCTCGCTCTGATAACGCTGACACATCAAATACCAGCGTTCAGTGCCCAGGCCAGCGGGATAACCTGATCCCTTGCTTGGCCGCAAGAGCAGTGCTATCATTAATGCTAAAGTGACATTTATTCATGTAGCTTAAGTATTTGTAGTTTTGCCTTATAATTTTACATTGTTGAGCCACAAGGCCATAATATAGGAGGGCAGTCACCCTCTCAACATAATTTTCATATCCATCCAGTTCCAGCCAACTGGACAGGACTACAGGAGGAACTAACCATTTCTTAAGCTTATTCGCAGTCGGAGGCATCGAGGCGAAGGCAGACATTGGTAAATTTACCTACATATGTATTTGGGCTGTAAGGATTTAAAACTAACATACACATATTGAGACAAAGCATCAGCCGCAGCGACGTTGTGCGCTGAGCGAGATGCGGCTTAATACTAAAATATTGAATCTAAATCTAATCTAAATTTATATGTTATTAATATAAAAAATAGTCGTATTAATAGATACTAGTACGGCAAAGAATTACGTGAGGCCCGTAAAGGAGATAATAGACGTAATTCCTGTCGACAAGCCTTTTACTGTGAGTTCCATACATGGCTCCAGTAAAATCCAAAAAAATGTGTTACATGAAAATTTTTGGACAAATTTCCCCTTTCTTTTTGCTGGATTCACTCAGTACGTTAGACCTACAAAACACTGTTCTAAATTACAGCAATGCATCGGAAGAGTTACAATTTCACGTGTGCGATAGTGTAAACTTCACACATGTAGACCTCGGTAGACATGTGGTACCTCTGTCTGTAAGAGAGATCTAAAAGATGATACTGAAAAGAAATCAGGCGCTACCCTTTAATATGTCAATCATCGCCACGATACGTACAGTAATGAACCGGTGTATTCTAAGCTGTATCCACACCCTATGGGCTTATCAGATTTCGTTAACAATGAAATCAAACAGTTATTGAAAGATAGAGTTATTCGACCATCAAGGTCCCCATATAACAGCCCAACGTGGGCGGTAAACAAAAAAAAACTGACGCCGATGGCAACGAAAAAATAACCGGCGGTAATTGACTTCAGGAAACCGAATGAGCGAATTATCGCCGATCTATACCCGATGCCGAGTATTCCCATGATTCTAGCAAACCTGGGAAAAACCAACTTTTTCACTGTCCTGCACTTAAGGTCGGGATATCACCAAATCTATCTTGCTGAACAAGATACAGAAAAATCTTCTCTCTCAGTTAACGGTTGAATATACGAATTCTATCGTTTACCGAATGGCCTAAAGAATGCGGAAGTCAATTTCAAATAGCCATTGACGTCGTATTGGGGGCCAAATTTGCAAAATATGTTGTCTATGATGTATATAGTGGCATATTCGCACGTATGCACAGTTATAGTGACAAATATAAGAAGGCAGCATAATTGCAGCTGTGAATCTGCAAGCGCTTATCGCTTGCAAAACCATAAATACAGTTAAGCAAAGCAATAACACATTATTCAGATAATTGCAGCTGCATCCATACAGATAAGCAAAGCAATTAACAACTTACTTACTTACTTAAGTTCTACTGAATTTTTAGTCTTAAGTTGTTCTTCAATAAATGAACTCGACGTCAAATATCGCCCTGTCTTTAATTCAATTTAACCGTTAGAGCTATGCGCGGTTCTAATAAGATTCAAACTCACAGTAAATAAAGAAAAATCTAATTGGCGCAGTCGGAAGGATAACAATAAATTTTGGATCCTGATGCAATAGCTAAGTTATTAATTCTTGTGTCCCGTTTACTGTTATCCGCTAAAACAACCAACGCGAACAACCCAAGCGACGGTCAATATCGCGTCAAGTTTTTATTAAACCTCGACAGTGACGTGTACACCAAAATTCGCATATTGTCAAAGCCGCGGATTGTGCAAAAAACTTGAAAAACAATTCAAGAAGACGCTATAGAATTCGAAGAGAAAATAATTCCAGAAACTTCTGGTTATCTCAAAAGACTCGAAAGTGCTATCTGTGCAAACCAATCAAACATTTTAAACTATAAGTTAACAAATTAAGTGAATACAATAAAAATATAATCAACAACTAACAGAAACTGAACCTAAAATAAGAGAAGCTGAAGTGAAACAACAAAAACTAAGAGATAAGAAAAATTAAAAATAAAACCAAGTAAATAAAAAATAATTAAATAAAAAAAAAAACAAAAAATTTATAATGGAAGGTAACGCAATAACACCCCTGACCGATGCCAACATGGCACAAGTGATCAACCAACTTAAAAACGTTGAGAAGTTCACTGGAGATAAGAACGCTTTGTACACGTTCATCAACCGGATCGACTACATTTTGGCCCTCTACACCACCAACGACGCAAGGCAGAGGTCAATTTTTTTTGGGATTGTGGAACGCTGCATCAGCAGTGAAGTGATGTTATCCCTTGGCGTAAGCAACTTGATGACCTGGACGGATCTTCGGACGCAACTAATACTGAACTACAAGACGCAAACTAAGAACCACATCCTACTGGAGGAATTCAGGAGCACCCCGTTTAAGGGCAACTTGCGAGCTTTTCTGGAAGAAGCAGAACACCGTAGGCAGACACTATTGAGTAAGCTAGAACTAGAAAATAACATTGACGAAAAAACATTGTATGCGCGACTAATCAAAACTAGCATTGACGACCTTATTCAAAAATGACCCACAAACATTTGCATTCGAATTATAAATTGTGAAATTGCCGATTTAAGATCTCTAATTAATATTTTGCAAGAAAAAAATCAACCCCAAATAAAGTAAAACATGAAAAATATTTGAAGCCATTGTATCAACCAAACCCAAATATTCAAAGATTCCCCACTTTTCTTCAACCAAATCAACCCTATGTCCCATATCGACCCCATCAACCTTACATTCAACAACCATATCATCAACCATCACCCAACCATAGTAACAACAACAATTTTAAACCTAATAATTATTCACCTCAACCAATGCAACTTAGTCCAGTACTTAGTCCAATCAGACCAACCTACCTTACACCCAGACCAAACTTCCGACAAACCCAATTCGACAACAATCGTTTCGGACAAGTAACCCCACAACAAAACTCTTTTAATAACTCTGGCGTAGCCAACCAACCGACTAAACGAGTTAGACCTGCAGAAAGTGGACAGAGTAAGATGAGTATTGACGATGAAGCTAGAAATCAGGAAGAGCTAAACTATCATGATTACATGCAACAAGAATACTATAATCAATACGCTGCTTATCCTGAATATTATCCACAATATTATCAAGCACAAAGTTACCCACAAAGCACAGACTTTACATACCTTGGAAACCAACAGTACATAGTTATCACTTATAAAGGCAAAAATCTGAAATGTTTAATAGATACAGGATATACTGTAAATATGATGACATCAAATGTTTTCAATTTACAAGTTCATGACACCGACTGTTTCATTCAAACCAGCAACGGACCTTTAACTATCACAAAGAAAGTTAAAGTCCTTTCAAATAACCTATTCAAGGGTAATAATGAATTTCTTCTACACCAATTCTCCTCAGACTATGATCTATTAATTGGTAGAAAAATGCTTTCAGAAGCACAAGCCGTTATAGATTATAAAACCCAAACTGTTACTTTATACAATAGAAGGTATAAACTAACCAACGATATTCCAATCACAAATCAGAGCCACTTCTTAGCCCAACCAAATCCTGAAACTAATCAACAGTTTAAAAATCCAATTAGAGAAATTTCCGATAACCAAGAATCTGCAAATTCAAGCTCTTACCGATTAGATCATTTAAATGAAGAAGAAAGAATCAATTTAATCAGTTTGTTGAAACAATATCAACACATACAATATAAAGAAGGCGACCAACTTAGTTTCAGTACCCACAATTCAGCCTTACATACAAAACCATACAGTTATCCACAAGCATATGAACAGGAAGTTGAACATCAAATTCAATTCATAAGGCCTAGCAATTCTCCTTATTGTAGTCCTATATGGATCGTACCGAAAAAGCAAGATGCTTCAGGTAAAAAAAATTCAGAATCGTAATTGACTACAGGAAATTAAATGAAGTAACCATAAGCGATAGGCACCCAATACCAAATATGGACGAGATTTTAGGAAAACTAGGTAGATGCAATTATTTCACTACAATTGACCCTGCAAAAGGATTCCACCAATTTGAAATGCATCCAGATTCCATTCAAAAAACAGCTTTCTCTACTAAACATGGCCACTATAAATATCTTCGTATGCCATTTGGATTAAAAAATGCACCCGCAACCTTTCAACGTTGCATTAACAATGTTTTACGACCGTTACTAAATAAACATTGTCTGGTATATCTTGATGATATAATTGTATTCTCAACATCCTTAGAAGAACATTTGCAATCACTCCAATTAGTTTTCGAGAAGCTTTCTGAAGCAAATCTCAAATTACAACTTGATAAATGCGAGTTTCTAAAACAAGAAACTTCATTCCTAGGACATGTCATAACTAAGGATGGAATAAAACCCAATCCTGATAAAATCAAAGCAATTCACAAATATCCAATTCCCACAAAAACCAAAGAAATAAAAGGTTTTCTTGGATTAACCGGTTACTACAGAAAGTGCATTCCAAATTTTGCAGACATAGCCAAACCAATGACAGCAGTACTTAGAAAAGACTCAAAAATCGACATTAAAAATCCTGAATACATTAGAGCTTTTGAAAAATTAAAACAACTAATTTCTAATGACCCAATTCTAAAAATTCCAGACTTTAAAAGTAAATTCGTTTTAACCACTGACGCAAGTAATGTAGCTCTTGGAGCAGTACTCTCTCAAGACGGACATCCCATTAGTTTTATTAGCAGAACTCTCAATGACCACGAAACTAACTACAGTGCCATAGAAAAAGAGCTTTTAGCCATTGTATGGGCAACAAAAACTTTTAGACATTACCTACTAGGACGACATTTCGAAATCAATAGTGACCATCAACCATTATGTTGGCTGTACAAAATGAAAGAACCAAATTCAAAATTAACCCGATGGAGAGTTAAATTATCTGAATATGACTTTGACATAAAACATATAAAAGGAAAAGAAAACCACATAGCTGACGCTCTATCACGAGTAAAAATAGAACAGACTTATTTCGGAGAAGAAACACAACATAGCGCTGACGAAGACAATAGTAATTTAATATTCACTACAGAGAACCAATAAACACATTTAAAAGACAAATTATATTTTCTATAGGCATTTCAAACATAAAAAAAGAAAACTACTTCAAAAAATTAATAATTCACATTACATATGTACGATAACATGACTAAAGATAAAGCCGAAAAATATTTAATAGACCATTTTTGCACAAAAACCAGTGCAATATTTATAGATTCTTCGAAGTCTCATTTAATTAAAAAACATTAACTCCTATGCCGAATTCAAAGAACTTTTTTTGAAAACCCATGAAAAACTCCTACACCCCGAAATTCAAAAAACAAATAAACTTTTTTGTGAAACCTATTATTTCTCATTTAATTTAAAAACATTAACTCCTATGCCGAATTCAAAGAACTTATTTTGAAAACCCATGAAAAACTCCTACACCCCGGAATTCAAAAAACAAATAAACTTTTTTGTGAAACCTATTATTTCCCTAATAGCCAAATATTAACACAAAACATAATAAATGAATGTCATATTTGCAACTTAGCAAAATCAGAACATAGAAACACAAAAATGCCAATGAAAATTACACCCAAGCACGAACACTGTCGTGACAAATTTGTAATTGACATTTATTCTTCTGAAGGCAAACATTATCTTAGCTGCATGGACATTTATTCAAAATTCGCTACTCTTGAAAATATTAAAACAAAAGACTGGATAGAACGCAAAAATGCATTATTGCGTATATTTAATCAGTTAGGAAAACCAATATTATTAAAAGCTGACCGAGACGGCGCATTTTCCAGCTTAGCACTAAAAAAATGGCTTGAAAGTGAAGGAGTAGAAATACAATTAAATACAACAAAAACAGGAATAGCAGACATCGAAAGACTGCATAAAACAATAAATGAAAAAATCAGAATAATTAACACTTTAAATGACGAAGAAAATGAACTCAGCAAAATAGAAACAATTCTTTACATTTACAATCACAAAACAAAACATGACACAACTGGACAAACTCCTGCACTCATTTTCTTATATGCCGGACAACCAAATTTAGATACCCAAGAAAAAAAAGAAAAAATAATGAATAAAATTAACAGTGACTGACAAGAATACGAAGTTGATACTAGATATCGAAGAGGACCATTACAAAAAGGAAAATTAGAAAACCCTTTTAAAGCTAATAAAAACGTTGAACAAACACGCTACTATAAAACACAATTTAAAAAACGAAAGAAATTTAATCAAATCTCAATACCACAGGTCTATTAAATACAATAGTGATGTTAGTTCTATTAATCACCACATGCCCCACAAATTAAAATAATTAATTTGACAACAATTAACAGTACAACTAACTGCAATAGAATACCGGAATAACCCTACACCAAGAAAATAGACAGAAACAAGGACTGTTTAATATAATAGGCTCAGCATAAAAATATCTTTTTGGCACACTCGACGAAAATCATCGAGTGAAATTCCAAAAAAATTTAGAGACCGTTGCACAAAATTCGATCAGATTCATGAGCTAAATGACGTAATACGAATGATGAAATGCAAACAATAAAAAAATGTATAACAATTTGTAACTTTATACCAATACAAACAACAGAAATGATTGTAACTAGAAAATTAAGTCAATTGTCAAAAAAAAAAAAAATAAATAAAAAATAGAAATAGATTTCACACCTCTATACTTGAATTAACAAAAATAAATATCACAACATCATTGTTCATATAATTTTCCGAAATAACTAATTATATTATACTTATACCTACCATATGTAAAATTAAATCCAATTAAACTTTTGTAAAATGATGCAAACCAAGGTGCAAAACCACAAAATATAATGTTAACTAAACAACACTACCTGTATTGTACTAATAAGTCCCTGCTGAGACATAGACTTCTCTATAAGGGAAGGGAAGTGGCATATTCGCACGTATGCACAGTTATAGTGACAAATATAAGAAGGCAGCATAATTGCAGCTGCGAATCTGCAAGCGCTTATCGCTTGCAAAACCATAAATACAGTTAAGCAAAGCAATAAAACATTATTCAGATAATTGCAGCTGCATCCATACAGATAAGCAAAGCAATTAACAACTTACTTAGATAATTGCAGCTGCACTTGTACAGTTACACAAAGCAATAGACACCTCACTCAGATAATTGCAGCTGCGCGTCTTTACGTAGAAATAAGCTTCTCAACATAAAATAAGTTCTACTGAATTTTTAGTCTTAAGTTGTTCTTCAATAAATGAACTCGACGTGAAATATCGCCTTGTCTTTAATTCAATTTAACCGTTAGAGCTGTGCGCGGTACAGTGCGCGCACAGTAAATAAAGAAAAATCTAATATATATATATATATATATATATATATATATATATATATATATATATATATATATATATACATGTATATAGATATGTAGTATCAGATCGTTCCCTGGTCTGGCAAGTTATTACAGAGTTTTTGTGAAAGACTTCGAACGTACCCAGACTTTCAACAACCCTTTGATTTACCTACCGATGCATCCGCAAATGGAATCGGGCTGTCCTGTCTCAAAGAGGCAAACCAATAACAATGATTTCGCGGACACTGAAGCAAAGTGAATTGCACTATGCAACGAATGAGAGAGAGTTATTGGCCATTGTATGGGAATTGAGTAAGTGCACAACCGCGCACAAAGAGATGCTCAGGAAAATATCAAATCAGTCCTTCGAGACTATTATTTTCCAAAAATGTCCAAGTTAGCGACCGAAGTGCTGGCACACTGCAAAATATGTACTAAAGCAAAGTATGACAGACACCCCAAGAAACAAGAACTTGGAGTCACACCAGTCCCATCATATGTTGGAGAAATGCTGCATATTGACATTTTTCCACTGATAAAACACTATTTCTAACTTGCATCGACAAGTTTTCCAAATTTGCAGTAGTACAACCATTGGCGTCTTGAACAATAGTGGATGTGAGAAGTCCTATCACCCAACTTATAAATTAATTTCCAAACACGAAGACAATATACTGCGATAACGAAGCACCTTTCAAGTCTGAAACGATCACATCTTTATCTAAAAACTAAAATTAATTAAAATTGAAAAATAGAGACAGAATAGAGTATTTGAAGTAGGAGAAAAAGTCTATTTAAAACAAGTAAGAGGTTCTAGTCGGGAGCTCCCGACTAGGGGATACCCTGAACCCTCTTCTTCCAACGGGCGATAAGTATAAAATGAAAGATACTTGATATATATTTACTATTCTAGAAGCTACATGTCAAGTTTGGTGACTCTATCTCATATTATTTGCCGAAATTGCAAAAAAAAAATAGGATTTCGATATCGATTCTTATCGATTACTCTCAAACGGGGCAAGTTTTCGAATATAAGAAACAAACTAGAGATCTTTGCGATCATACATACGGACGGAAGGACAGACAGACGGACATGGCTAGATCTACTCGGCTATTGATGCTAATCAAGAATAAATATACTTTATGGGGTCGGAGATGCTTCCTTCTGCTTGTTACATACATTTGCACAAATACATTATACCCTTTTTACCCGTTTTGAATGGGTTCAGGGTATAAAAATAGAAGACTACGTAATAAACTAGCCCCGTTTTGCACGGAAGAAAAATACAAGCAGACGTGGGAACGTCTGTTCTCATTAAGGGGAGGGTGGTACATGAGGACAACCTTAAATGACACTTGCCTTAGCACACCTACTACGAGAACATTTCATAGTTTTACATTTTATCTTTTACAGGCGTATGCTAACGCTACTGTCTCTCCTTGCAGTGGTTAACACTCGGATGACCGATTATTCCCATTTCAACTACATCCCGGTAATTGAGGGAAAGTACTGGTATGGGAACAAAGGGATTTCATTAGGCATTTAAGTAACTTAACAGAATTATAAATAATAGGCATGTAGTGATTAACTCTGAGACTCAAAGACAGATAAGTCAGCTAACTGAAACAGTAAATGATATAATTAAAGCAAAGCGAAATGAATTAGTTGACTCTCCCCACTTGTATGAAACATTATTAGCTAGAAATAGAATGATAATAACTGAAATTGAAAATCTAATGCTCACAATCACTCTTGCCAAATCAATGATAATAAATCCTTCTATTTTTGACCATAACGATGAAGTTCGTATTAGCCGAGCATCCCACAGAAGTACCGATAGTTAGTTTGATAGAAGCCTCTAACATAAAAATCTTTCAATCTGAAGATATTGTTCATATATTAATTAATAAGCCTAGAATTAAGTACATCTATAGGAAAGTTACTTTATTCCCAGTATCCTATGACCATATCGTATTGCAATTGCAAGATGACACCGAAGCAGAATGCGATAAGGGCGTGTTGGCGGTCAGCAACTACGGGACATACCTTTGGCAAATTATCACTCCATGACACATGCGTGCGGGGCCTTCATGCGGGAAGCATAGCCAACTGTTATACCCAGCCCAGCCATCTAAAACCCCTCACACATATGGACGATGGTGTGATAATTATCAGCGAGAGTCCAGCTCGAATCAGCGCAGATGATGGCCCCGAGATCAAGACCAAGGACACGCACCTCATCACCTTTGAGCGTTTTGCCGTCGTCAATGGCACAAAATACCTAAGCCAACGAGAGGCCTTGAACAAAATTCCAGGCATTGCTGTGTCTCCGTTACTGAACATCATCAACCATGATCCCGCTTTGAGCATGCCGCTTCTCCATCGGATGAATGATCACAATCTACATGTCATCCAAGAGTTCAAGGATGAAGTAGAGGCAGCTGGATCACAAAAGGCTTGGTTTGCAGGCGCTGTCGGATTTGTCGTCATCTTCAAAGGTTCAATCTTCCTCTACCTGTATTCGAGGAAAATACAGACAATACCCTGGCCAACGTGGTAGCCTGATCCCTTGCTTAAGCGCAAGAGCAGTGTTATCATTTATGATGAAGTAAAATTTATTCATGTAGCTTAAGTATGTGTAGTTCTTCCTTTTGTAGCTTTTGCCTTCAGCCACTAACTATACAATGCATATAAATGTCAAACAACAGAATAATCGGCACACAATAAAACGAAACGACTAAGCCCAATGGGTGCCCGAGCCCATTTTAGTGTGCCTAGATAGAGTAAGACTGCTAAAAGTGGCAGCCGAATGCCGGCCTCGGAAGCCGAACGTTCAGTATTAAGCTGCATATCGCTCAGCGCACAACGTCGCTGCGGCTGATGCCTTTTCATAATATATGTACATATGTCAGTTTTTAATTCCAAAAACATATGTGTGTAAGCATGTGCAGAGTGTGCCTCGTTCTCACTCATTGCTTTCGCACTTGTGTGCATCTCTTTCTCCCAGCATAGCTTTTCAAGAATCCCGTACAAGTAGATCGCGGCGTTTGTCGCGAGCCAGAGATTTTTTCTTCAATTCAAGGGCATACCCTTTGTGCCTGTGGTGGCAAAAGACACACACATTCAAATGCTCTATCATGTATCTCTTCGTCTAGTCAGGCATAATGAGAAGAATCTGATTTATTTATATATAATAAAAACTTAAATGACCCAAATGAAATATTTATATTTTATATTCTAATATTTATGTTTACTGTGGGGACCTATTTTGCTTAAAATGAAAAAAACTAAGTCGTATTTCTGCAAGGGTAATTAGTCTTCGGCTTGTCGATTCATTCTGAGAAAAGACCAAAAATTTAACATATTCAAATTTTGCGACTTGCTACTTGTGCACCCGCACACTCTTTCGAGTAAGCAGTTGTCCGATATCATAAAAGGGTTTGGCCTGTTTATATGCAAAATTGCTTTTTCCATGCTTATTGTAAGGGTAAGGGTACCTGGCATAAGTACATGATAACTTTTTGGGCCTGTCAAGCACACACTTACGCCCTTTTCTATATGCATATGCATGAAAGCATTTATGCGTTTTTAAATTTTAATAGAATTGAAGTTTTTGGCATTTCTGAATTTCGAGCTCTACACACACACACACAACTGTTTGTCTCGAAACAGAGATATTTTCATCAATGGGTGCGTAAATATTGGCGACGGGCCAAAAGGCCTTGCGGCAAAAGGCACAAATGTGTAAACCGTCAATGAAAAAAAGTGATCCCCACTTGTCACTCGCTCGTTTGCACTATGATATTGAAAAAAATGCAATTGATCTTTTTATGTATTTTTTGACATTGTAAAAATTTTGGGTTAAAGGGTTTTATGACAGGCAGTTAACGATCAGAATGTCTAGCATGCGTCTGGGTCCATATCATTGTTTCGAGTTAATAATTTTTTAATAAATGGTGGCGTAGAAAGAGTTAAAGAACATATTTTTTGTTAATTTGTTAATTAATAACCGCGAAAGGCGCAATCTCGTATGCCTCAATTTGCTAACATTTTCCCTGTTATTGCAATGGCGTTCAGTTTATTTTTAAATAATAGATTGATCTACTTAAATTTTCACTTATATATTTCATATTCCTCACTTTATGCGCAGTTAGCGCCGCCAGCGTGAATTAAACAGTTTTAAAGGTAACGGAGCCAATTGCAACCATCGGCGCCATGCAAATCCTTCCCCAAATGTAAATTTGCCGACAAGTGCATGTATTTGCACCCAAAGTGTAAATTCAGTGTGCAACGTATGACAATTATTAATCTTATTTAATTGGTTTTAATAAATTTTAATAAATTTGTTTATATTGGTAGCCTCGCATGTGATACCTGTGCTAAAACTACATATCAGTATCCGGACCGGTGACGGCGACCATGGCAAACATCAGGTGCAAATATTATCCCGATTGCACAAAGGCGCGTTTTACTAAGCCTAAACAGCGCCTGCTCTAAGGCTTTAGCAAACCTTTGTTTTGTTTGTTAAATTTTTAAAGCATTATTTTAACTTTTATTTATATATAATATACTAGCGGGTATAACCCGGCTGTGCCCGTGGCACGTATGTTATAAAATCAATGTTTTCAAAAAGCTTTGAAAATGATTTTGAAACTGATCGGACGGGAATCAGACACCTTTTATGCAAATCGGACAAAACTTAAAATTCACCAAAAATATCTTTGAAATGCATTTTCCACCGGTTTGTATGAACGCAAGGATCTCAGAATCTATAATAGCTAGAGACTGAAATTTTAGCTGTATGCTTATTTCGTCATATAATATGAGCTAGAGTCACCAAACATGACATGTAGCTTCTAGAATAGTACATATATATATCAAGTACTTTATATTTTATACCTATCGCTTGTCGGAAGAAGAGGGTTCAGGGTATCCCCTAGTCGGGCGCTCCCAACTAGAACCTCTTACTTGTTTTATTTTATTTTTTGGTGCATTTGGTGTTGAAAGAAGAGGGTTCAGGGTATCCCCTAGTCGGGAGCTCCCGCCTAGAACCTCTTACTTGTTTTATTTTACTCCGATGAGCCCTTATAATGCAGCATAGCTTATAGTTTTGGGCTGGCAAGGCTTAATTAGCCGAGTCCTTTTTGTTTTAGCTTGTTGAGGCATGCTTTTGTTGGTGACTCGTCAGGTCCATTTCTCAATTCAAAATATTGCCAACTTATTTAGTTAAGCACCGTTCCAAAAAAATATTACCACCATTTGGTAGATATATGTTGAAATATTGCTACCATTTTAACTATAATAATGTTCAATAAATATTGTTTGTTTTGCAATAACATAATAATATAATGAGCAAAATAGAAAAATGAGAATTTCTTAAAAACTACCTGGACGATTTTCTTAAATTAAAAAGCAAAATGATTGATAATTGGCAGTCTTTATGTTAACCAACCGTGCATTTACGGCCATGATCGGAGAAATTAATAAATAAAGGTTGAAATTAGTTGAAATATTGCCACCATTTTAATGAATAAAAATGTTAAATATTGACAGCTAGTTTTTTTTGCAATAACATAGGGCATAATGAGAAAAGAAGAAAGATGAGAATTTCTTAAAAACTGGCTGGACGATTTTCATTAATTTAAAAAGCAAAATGATTTTTAATATACCGTGCAGGGCCATTATAGGATATTATCGGCACATATTGCCCCCTTTATGTTATAATACTGTATATAAATAAATATATGCACTGTTGCCTTCTTTAGCAGCAGTCTTGGCCAAAAGATAATGTTTTATTGTATGTCAATTATTTTAAAGTCTTCATTTCTTTCATATGTTGTATTTGATATTATTGGCAGAATTGATAGTTTTCCTAGTTGGCTGCGTTCTTTTTTAACTGCCACGCCGATATATTTTTATCGTAGGAGCAGAGTAGCAGGGGTGAAACCGGGCACACAGCGGTGCCAATTAATTGAAAAGTGGCAACGCCCGGCTTGCGATACACTGCGCTGGGAGGGGTAACGACATTGAGCGATCATGATTGGGCAACCGATCCGCTCATAGAGAGATTAGGGGGAGAGCGGATCGGATGCCCTTGCTAATGCCCTTGGCCTACAACTGGGCCGTTGACCCAAGAGAGCAGCTGTGCAGATGGGCAGCAACGGTGCCCGCCTCGTACATGTATGCATGTGCCGAAATTCAGCACAGATGATGTTGCTGCCCAAACGTTCAGCAGGAGTTCGATTTTGAAAGCGGTCAACGGCGGGCGTGCCGTGCTCGAAGCGAGTTTAAAGTTCTTCTTTTTACATGTCGGCTCCATATTAAGATATTCTAGAAAAGTTATCTAACCGGCCAGCTGAGTAGACGCGTACAAATTAAAATTAACAATGAATATTTTTGCTGTTTAATAATGAAACATGAATTTAAACATTGTGTCACGATATAAGTTAACACGCGCAAGCTTGAGTTTGCTGACAACGCTGTTGCGCCGGATGCCGTCGCGACAAAGTTGCAGCCGTAATCCGAAACTCGCACGCGCAAGCAGCCTGGCCGCCCGCTGGAAACGCCGACTCAGCATTCAGCCGGCATTCCAGCCGGCAGCGGTGGCTTCATGGTTCGATGCAGCTTGCCCTAAGTTTCAGTTTGAAATTTGTTCTCTTATATTTCTAACGAGCTTGAATTAAAAACGAATTATAAAATAAAGATACTTTGGCTGAATAGCAAAGAGTCTTCTTTTAATTGGCGCCCAAACGGAAATGACCCAATTGTTTTATAAGCGATCGTTCAATCGCCCACCGAAATAACTCTTTGAGCTAAACGCTAAGAGCCGCGGTGCAATAAAGTGACCAACAAAAACAACAGTGAATAGATCTCACTATCTCAACGAGAACAATTTTGTGACTTGATAACAACAATTAAAACAAACACGAGAATAAATCTGAGCAAACGCGAAAAGTCGCGATATCAAACAATAAACTGAATATTATAACAAAAACAATAGTGAACATAACTCACGATGTCAATGAAAACAATTTTGTGACTAAAACATCAACAAATAAAACATAAACACACAACACAGTGCTACAACGAAAACAGTGGAAAATAAAAAACACTCGCGCACCACAAAAACTTAAAATAAAAAAATAAAACCCCAGCCAAGAGAGCTGAGCGAGTTACAACAACAACAACAACAAATCAACAAATACGAGCGGCCGGCAGCGTTCAACTGGAAAACAACATATCGCAGCGGCCACCACACTACTTGGTTTAAGCGCATATTTCAAAATGTAAGTGAGATGTTCATTTGTTTACAATTTAAATAAATTTAATAAAATTCTAAGAGCTGTTTAGTATGAGATGTTATTATTTACAAAACAAACTTAAGCAAGATTCTGCCTGTTGCAGTAAAGTGTAAAGAAAAACCCTTTTATGAGTCAGAATTAAAATTTATTCCGAAACGGTCTGCTTTTTATGTTGCGCCCATTCCAATACCAAACCAAAGCGGACGACAGTAGCGGGGACGAACTGATAACTTCGTACTTAGAGCAGCAGTCTTTAGAAAAAGCAAAAAAAATGAATGCAGAACAAGTTGCCCATTTGGAGGCAAAGGTTCAGGCAGCCCTTGACCAACAAGCCCTCTTATTTGAACAAAAGATAGCCTCTCTGACAGACCAGCTTAATAAAACTAGAGTTTCTACACCACAGATAGAAATTTTCCACGAAATAGTAATCGAGCCAGGGGCCCGTTGCGACGAGCCCCTAGATATTATAAAGTCCGTCCCCGAGTTTGACGGGAAAATATAAAACTATGTTTCATGGAGGCAAGCCGCTTCCGCAGCCTACAAAGTGTTCGAGCCATACAACGGCAGCTCAAGACACTATCAGGCAGTAGCTATAATCAGAAGTAAAGCAGGGGATCAGCAGATGCTGTGCTGGCCTCATTCAACACAGTGTTGAATTTTAAAGCCATTATTGCTAGGCTAGATTTTACATACGCCGACAAAACACCGGTACATGTAATCCAGCAGCAACTAAACACGCTTCAGCAGGGCAACCTGTCACTGCTACAATATTTTGACGAGGTCGAGAAAAAGCTCACCTTGTTAACAAATAAAACACTAATGACGCACGATTCCGCTGCAACGGCTGTGTTAAACGAAAAGTTTAGAAGCGACGCGCTTCATGTTTTCGTCTCAGGATTGAGAAAGTCACTGAAGTGGGCAGTCTTCCCAGCACAACCCATAGACCTCCCCTCAGCCTTAGCTTTAGCCCAAGAGGCCGAATCAAGCAATGAAAGAGGCATCTTTGCAGCAAATTTTGCAAAACACCTTGAGGAGAAACCCCAAAAACAGAATTTGCAACAGTCTCAAAACTGGCGTCAGAACGCCCAACAGGGAAAGGAGGACAATTCTCAAAGTAAGAATCCCCACTTCCAGAAGAACCAAAGAGACAAAAACGACCAGCAAAAACCAAATAGCACGAAACAGCGCTATAACAACCAAAAGTCCCAAGGGCGGGGGCCCGAGCCGATGGAGGTCGATCCATCCTCGCGCACTAGGCAAACTGCACAGGGCTACAGAAACAACCAAGGTTACGGGGACCAATCTATGAGGACCCAACAAAACCTAAATCATTTACCACAGGAAGAGAGTAACGGTGACTACGAGTCACGGTCACAGCAGGAAATGACACAAGTTGAAGACGATTTGTCCGAAAGTTGTAATTTTTTAGCGGAAGCTCCCTGCTTCCGTTTATAAGACGAACGGTTGCAGGGCGGGTTATCAGACTTTTGATAGACACAGGGGCCTCAAAAAATTATATAAAACCCCTTCCCGAACTGGCACATTGGGTGTCAGTTAACAACCCTTTTCAAGTCAAATCAATTCACGGCCACACTAAGATTGAGCAGAAATGCCTCATCTACCTTTTCAGCGTAAAGTCCTACTTTTTCATGCTGGAGTCACTTAATGACTTCGACGGCATAATTGGCCTTGATCTGTTAAAACAGATTAATGCCCAAATAGATTTGACAAACAACGTCATTAAACATGACCATGGGATTGAAAAAATCGAGTTCACTAAATGTCAACAGGTAAACCATATTCGGATTAATGACACAGATGTCCCTCCTGTTGTCAGATCCACCTTTGATAGTATGATCAACAAAATGGTAAAAGCATTTGCGGACGTTAACGAATCCCTACCGTACAACATAAATACGGTTGCTACTATACCAACGGATGACGAACCGGTTTACTCAAAACTTTATCCGTATCCACAGGGCGTGTCTGACTTTGTCAATGCAGAGGTTAAACAACTTCTAGCGAATGGCATAATTCGACCGTCAAAGTCCCCTTATAATAACCCGATATGGGTTGTCGACAAAAAAACCACCGACGAAGCGGGGCACAAACAGAAGCGTCTGGTTATTGATTTTAGGAAACTAAATCAGAAGACAACCGACGACAAATACCCTATCCCATCCATTTCGACTATATTGTCAAACCTGGGCGAGGCTCAGTATTTCACTACGCTAGACCTCAAGTCAGGGTTTCACCAAATTGAATTGGCTGAAAGAGACAGGAAAAAGACAGCATTCTCTGTCAACAACGGGAAGTATGAGTTTTGTAGACTCCCCTTCGGGCTGAAAAATGCCCCAAGTATTTTTCAACGAGCCATTGATGATGTGCTCCGCGAACAAATTGGTGGGATATGTTATGTTTACGTTGATGACGTAATAATCTTCTCCAAGTCCAAAGAAGAACATGTCAAAGACATTGAATGGGTCTTGAGAAAACTTAGGGACGCAGGCATGCGAGTGTCTCAAGAAAAATCCAAGTTTTTCAAAAAAAGCGTGGAATATTTGGGATTTACAGTGTGCAGAGGCGGGATTCAATCCTCGCCCGATAAAGTGAAAGCTATAAAGGACTTTCCCCAACCAAAAACCCTATTCGCTCTTAGGTCATTTTTAGGTCTAGCACGCTACTATAGCTGCTTTATAACGGGTTTTGCCAGCATCGCAAGGCCCCTAACAGATATCTTAAAAGGCGAAAACGGCAATTACTCAAGAAAGGTGATAATCGACTTGTCACCAGAGCAAAATGAAGCCTTCGATAGACTAAAAAATATATTGGCCTCTGAAGATGTAATATTGTTCTACCCAAATTACAAAAAGCCTTTTAACCTCACAACAGACGCGTCTGGCTACGGACTGGGAGCAGTACTGTCTCAAGACGGCCGCCCGATAACAATGATCTCGCGAACATTGCGAGGCAACGAGGTAAATTTTGCCACAAATGAGCGCGAGCTTCTCGCCATTGTATGGGCACTCAAAAACCTCAGAAATTACTTGTATGGTGTTAAGAATCTTAACATTCATACAGACCACCAGCCATTAACTTTTTCGGTATCGGACAAAAACCCGAATGCCAAAATAAAGCGTTGGAAAGCCTTCATTGATGAGCACAACGCAAGCATTATTTATAAACCCGGAAAAGAGAATTTGGTAGCAGACGCTCTGTCTCGCCAAAATGTCAATGCGTTAGAGGATTCAGCAGACTCAGATGCTGCCACTATCCACAGTGAGGAATCCCTCACATATACCATTGAAGCCACAGACAAACCGGTTAATTGCTTTCGGAACCAGATTATTCTGGAAGAAGGGACTATCCAGCAACAAAAGACATATATTTTGTTTAAGACGAAAACTCGTCACATTATTAATTTTGCCGATCACAGCACATTATTACAAAGCATTAAAGATGCAGTAAACACTGACGTAACCAACGCAATTCATTGCGAGTTACCTATACTAGCTTTCATCCAACACGGACTAGTTGAGGCGTTTCCTTCTACCACCTTTAGATACTGCAAGAATTTGGTTACAGACATTGTGAACCCAGCAGATCAGAGGGAAATTGCGACAGCTGAACATAATCGCGCACACAGAGCAGCGCAAGAAAATGCGAAACAGATACTTAGGGAGTATTTTTTTCCAAAAATAGGTCACTTAACGTCGGAAATAGCTGCAAACTGTAGAATTTGTGTTATGAGTAAACATGACCGACACCCAAAAAAACAAGAAATAGGGAAAACCCCGATACCATCGTATGCCGGGGAAATGTTACATATAGATGTTTACTTCACGGCCAGTAAATACTTTCTAACTTGCATCGACAAGTTTTCCAAGTTTGCGGTAGTACAGCCTATACGTTCTCGCGCAATCGTGGATATAAAAGCTCCACTTCTGCAACTTCTGAACATGTTTCCCAAAACAAAAGCGATTTACTGCGACAACGAGAAATCCTTGAACTCGGAAACCATTAAGTCAATGCTCAACAATAACTTTGGCATTGAGATTTCAAACGCTCCACCCTTGCACAGCTCCTCTAATGGACAAGTCGAGCGGTTCCATAGCACTCTTGGGGATATAGCACGCTCCTACAAGTTGGAGACACAGGTAGAGGACACTGTTGAGAACATTCTCCTAGCAACCATAAAGTACAACAGGTCAATCCATTCGGTGACAAACGAGAGACCCATAGACGTAATTCACGCAGCCTCAAAAAACAGTACAGTGCAGATTAAGGAAAAAATCGCATCAGCACAGAAAAAAACGCTAGACCAAATGAATAAAAACAGGGTCTATAAGTCGTATTCGGTAGGCGATAGGCTTTGGATAAAGAACAACAAGAGATTGGGAAATAAACTATCACCCCTATGCACAGAAGCTATAGTGGAGGCAGACCTAGGTACGACGGTTCTTATTAAAGGGAGGGTGGTCCATAAGGACAACCTTAAGTAGGTTTTGGACATTTGAAAAATCATGACAATTAAATTTTTAACAAATTTCTTTTTAGGTTCAGATATTTTTTCAGTTTAACAATGGCAACCATGACTTTGACCGAAGCGACATTGAGACTCAACGATTACTCCCACGCGGACTACATACCTATAGTTGACGGAGACGTGACAATCTGGGACTCGTACACTTACATGGGACACACGACGAACTTGACATCTTTTGAAACTTAAATCGACGAGACATGGAAATTGGTAGACAATCTACCCAAGGACCACATGAAACAGGTACTGAGAACTGACTTACAACACATAGCCACCTTAATAGCCTCTTGGACCGTTCATCACCGACAAGTACGTAGCATTAACATGATAGGTAGTGCCCTTAAGGCAATTGCAGGAACCCCAGATTTTGATGACTGGGAACAAATAAAATTCAAGCAAAGTCAGTTAATAGAATCCGAGAGCAAACAGATAGAAATCAACGGTAAATTCCAGGAAAGACTTAATGACGTTTCGAGGGCTCTCAATGAAATTTTGAAACCAGACGCAGAGGTCGAACATTTTTATGCAACAATTTTGGCAAAAAATAGAATGATAATTACAAACCTTGAGGACTTAATCCTCACTGTTACACTTGCTAAAATAAATTTAATCAGCCCCCTTATACTAGAAAGCATCGACATAAAAGAATTATTAAATGAACATCTCACCAATACTAGTATAACCGACCTTTTAGAGGTCTCCCATATAAAAGCTTTTCAAAATTCTGAATTATTGTACTTTCTGATCAAATATCCCAAACCTTTGTTAAATTGTAAAAAAATAGATATTCTTCCTGTTCAGCATAATAACATAATATTAGATCTAGAAGAAGGAAATACGGTGGCCGACTGCGGAACAAAGACCTTCGCTGTACGTGACTGCGCTGCCACTGTGAGCACCACTTTCTGCAGAAGACTACAAAATACTTCATGCGCCCAACAACTAGTATCTGGAACCGTCGCACAATGCGCCACACGCCCCGGACACCTAGCACCCGTGGTAGTAATCGGCGAAGGCATTGCAGTAATAAACAGCGCGACCATTAATGTAGTGGACAGCACAGCGGTAACAGCCAGACAGTCACGGGAACTTTCCTCGCAACCTACGACGATCACGTCTCACTGAATGGCACCCGTTACGTGAACCACCGAGGCATCCTGAAGAAGAAACCTGCGGTATCCACGTCAGCCGTGGTCAACGTCACCCTCTTCAGAGAACATCTGATCCTCCCATTCTTACATGACCTAACCATGAAGAATCTCCGACATATTGGGGATCGTAGATCGGGATTATCTTCACGATCATATGGCTGCTTGACACTCATCGCCCTATTCCTGCTCCTTGTGGTCATCTGGAAATTATACCAGCGCAGAATAAGAAAGAAGAAACCCGAGGACGTGTTTCAGCCTAGTAGGGGAGGAGTTAACACGCGCAAGCTTGAGTTTGCTGACAACGCTGTTGCGCCGGATGCCGTCGCGACAAAGTTGCAGCCGAAATCCGAAACTCGCACGCGCAAGCAGCCTGGCCGCCCGCTGGAAACGCCGACTCAGCATTCAGCCGGCATTCCAGCCGGCAGCGGTGGCTTCATGGTTCGATGCAGCTTGCCCTAAGTTTCAGTTTGAAATTTGTTCTCTTATAGTTCTAACGAGCTTGAATTAAAAACGAATTATAAAATAAAGATACTTTGGCTGAATAGCAAAGAGTCTTCTTTTAATTTATACAAAAATTAAAAAAAAATTAAAACTTTCATGCGACACGGGACGAACAAATAAAAAAAAGAGACAATTAATAAAAGAAACGACCCACGGTTTCGGCAACGAATGGACCAGCTCTCGGACCAGAGAGGCCAACATAGTCACACCCAGGCCAGGTTTCGACGCAGCGGCACACGTCAGCCATACCTTCGGCGTACTGATCATCGACGCTATCCAGGAGGATAGGTTAAGAAGCGGCCACGGGTGAGACCCCGCCAGCATCATCCGAGTGAGTCAGTTCTATGTCATCCTTCTTCGCCCCGAGTAGCAGGCAGAGTCAGACGTAAACTGATGTTCGAGACCCCTGACTAAGAAAAGGTTTTTTTTGCCATCATTAGAATTAGTTCTTTTGTATTAATATATACCTAAACTTCGTGCACGAGCAATATCCGCTTATATGTATATATATGTCATGCACCATATGTGCAGATTACCCATTATGATCGGTCACTTGCTCTCCAATTGGTGCAATAATTGCCTGGTGTTTGTATCTTTCCCCTTGTTTTTTTTTTGTTGACTGGCAATAACTTCGGCAGTGTTTTCGTCGCCTGTTCAATTTAATGTTGTTAAAAAAAGAATGTATTCTGTGAGAAAAATTAATTTTTAGAAATTAAGATCAATTGTGATAATTATAAGGCAAAGCAAAGAATGAACGCACCTGTTGACGAGCTGAAGGCAAATGTCAGCTTGCTTGGAATCCTAAATTGCAGAATGGGGATACCCTGGGAAAGTAGGAGATAAGAGATGTTAAAATTGTTAGTAATTATAAGAAACGCAACCAATTATACGCACCTACTGAAGAGAGAAATGTCCGGCTTAGTCTCAATTGATGGGGAGAGGGGGCATGATAGCCGACGGGCTGATGCAGGCCATCTAGTGGCCAAAATGAGGGAGACGAGGTCAGGTGATCGTCTCAGGTAAGGCGTGTACGCTGGGTCCGGAACCGGACATTGTTTACATTTTCTTGTTGTTACAGCTGTTAGTGTTGTTCATTGTCAATAGTTCCGGCTGTTTGTTGTTATCGATTATGTGGTTCATTTTGAATAGTGCTATGTAGGTCTGTTTTGCTACAGACGTTGTAGTTTTGTTGATATCCATTGTGCGGACTGCGGACAAGGGATGGGACTACACCCAGAGGACCGATGAGCCAGCCGGCGCGGCCCACAAAGAAACAAGCAGTTCCGTAACACATATATACAAATAATTTGAATTAATTTGTTCCCGGTCAATACTGCATAAAATTATTTAAGACTGATTCCAAGCAGTGGTTCGGGTCCCGTTGGAGCTAGTAATTTGAATGAACAACAAAGGTGTGTTCACATTTTATTATTTTTCTAAATAACTGGCTGATTGATTTGTTTCGAATTAATGCGTAATTGTATGGGGTCATTTTGTATGGGGCTAGCAACAAGGTTGCTGCACTGTTTTACAAATATCTTAAAGATCTTTAATCGTGCTTATAAGGTTTTCGGGGCCATTATCCCTGAATTAAGATACCTAAAAAATGGTGGAAACCTAATTTTTCAACCCCTTTGTTTACCCATATTATATGAAATTAAAAAAACAAATAAAGGTATGCAGTAAATAATTGAATTTTTTGCAATTCTGCATTTAAATGTATTTAGTTTGTGCTTAAAAAAATAATTACAAGCATTTAAAAGTATGTGATTTGTTTTCCAATACCAAGTACCAAAAATCGACGCTAATTCACCGCCACTAATTAGACGCACATTGCGGCCTTACGGTTACAATGAGGATGATATCGATAGCATCAGTTAAATGTTTATTATTTTTTTTATTATTTACAAGCAACGGCCTATATCTCAGAGGGTACAATGGAACCGCTCGACCTGTCCGTTAGAGGTTCAATGCAGAGGTGGTGCCATTTAGACCTGAATGTTAATATTGTTCATCAAAATTCCGGGAAGAAGAGCGGAGAGTGGATGACTGCCGGCCGGAGGAAGCGTATGCCAACATACAGGAAACGGAGTACCTCAAGCTCGAGTGGAATAACGTCAGGTTTGACGGCGAGGATGCCATGAACTTCGTCGAGGACATTGTGTTCCGAGTGAAGTTCCTGCAGAGGCAATATTAATGCCCGATGAAGAAAATCCTGCGTGGTTTTCACCTACTCCTAACTGGACGTGCCCGCGAGTTGTATTGGATTTAGACCTGAATGTTAATATTGTTCATCAGAATTTGCCTTACGGTTTCGGAATTTGGCAACTTCATTGTCACAGTCAATTGGTTTAATAATTGAAGGATCAGAACTTAAATGTCCACGATTGTACCTGAATCAATAGCTTGGGCTACTCCAAATTAAGAAAAGAAGTCAACGCAGGATAAGAAAAAAATATTTCCTATCCGTGGAATAGACGTCAACATGAAGTATTAGTCCAGCATTGGAAGGTATTCGAATTCTGCTCATCGATTGATGAGGGTGACTATTGCATTTATTCACGGTACACACCCAAAAATATGCGGCTATTTCCGTTGCTAACGGGTTCATTTTAGGGATAAAATAATTACGAAATATCTGTTCTGTGTTCTTTTGAGCTGCGCAATGAGCTCAGCTATGCTCTGTCGTGGCAATCTATGATAATATTTTTAGAGGATCTGATTGTGGTTGAAGGGAATGCTTCAACTTATGTGCTTGCGTTGGGTTAAGGCTAATACTGGCAGCTCGTAATGTATCGCGTTGAATACATCCGCTTTCACAACGTCTTGTAACATTTGTAGGAGTCTTTCGGTCTGAAATATTGAATGACATGACAATTTTTTTTTAAAACAAGTAAGAGCTTCTAGTCGGGAGCTCCTGACCAGGGGATACCCTGAACCCTCTTATTCCAACCCCAAATGAAGCTTGCGCAACTCTCTCGTTTGCTTTAGTAGTAAGAAAGATAAATTTAAAAAAAATATAATTTCCCTTGGCAGGATTCGAACTCGCAACAGACAGCACTACTTGCCGCTCCTACTCAACAGCCACACCAATAATTGAGTCTTATTGAGAAAAAACGAATTAAAATAGCAGCACAGAAAACAATACATACGCAATTGAAATGCTGTTGATAGAAATCAAAGCGGACGCGCATGAATGTGAATGTGTATATGTATACAGGAATTTTTGGAATTTTCGCTTGCGGCCGCTGATACGAGGAAAGCCAAAACACGTTTCCTTTAATAATTTCTGTGTTTCTTAACGGATCTTGATTACAGTACATCTAAATGTGCCATAGAATATTTGTGCATTCTCAAAAAGTCAATTCCATTATTATATTTGCTTATATGGGTGGGCAGCATAGATTGGTCTATTTACTTGATTTATAGCTATGCGGTAGTAACGGGGAGGTGGTGATAGCTTTAAAATGAAAGATACTTGATATATACATATAAATGATATATGTATATACTATTCTAGAAGCTACATGTCAAGTTTGGTGACTCTAGCTCTTAGATTTACGCAAATTGCTCAAAAAACAGGTTTTTGATGTCTATTTTTATCGATTACAAGTCTCTAGCTCTTATAGGTTCTGAGATCCTTGCGTTCATGCATACGAGCAGACGGACATGGGTAGATCGACTCGGCTATTGATGCTGATCAAGAATATATATACTTTATGGGGTCGGAGATGCTTCCTTCTGCCTGTTACATACATATGCACAAATACATTATACCCTTTTTACCCATTTTTAATGGGTTCAGGGTATACAAATTAACTTTTTACTGAACGGGTGCTATTTTCTTCAATGACTAATGGGATCCTAAAACAGTTTACCGGTTTTCTGTTGTCACTATCGTGTTTGAAAGAGATTCCTCATTGTGGCCACATATGAGTCTGGGGCGTTAATTTCTGGCGGGAGAAGGCGTCTGCCACGAAAATCTATTGGGTTTGGCTTTTTCGAGTCTTGGAAGGCTAGT
Source organism: Drosophila lacicola (assembly GCA_035045355.1). NCBI lineage: Eukaryota > Metazoa > Arthropoda > Insecta > Diptera > Drosophilidae > Drosophila > Drosophila lacicola. Next base: position 2,083,525 of record JAWNPB010000351.1, on the reverse strand, counting down.
ATCTCCTGCATTTAAAGTTTAAAGGCTTCTAGTTGTTCTATTGTTGATTTTTTTAAATGATTGACTCTAAACAAGGTTTTTATCGTCTGAATCTTCGCAGGAGAAATACAAATACTAAACGCTCTCATATGCAGAAAGAGCTCTCAGTTTGAGTGTGATTAATGTGCTTTATTTGTGCTCTACAATTTTTATATTTTTTTTGTGTTTCTAAGCCTTTATTTTAGGTTTATATCTCTAGTTTACGTGCTTTATTTAATGAAATAAAAAGGATTTGAACCTTGTGAATAGTGTTATCTGTTGTGCAGGGTAAGTTTGTAAATTATTACATATATCAACCGTGGTGTCAGTCTAGCGTCGTTGTTAATTTTGTTTTGAGCATTTTTCTTTTTTTTGGCGCTCCCCTGGCATGCACTTGCTTGTGAGTATGTTCGCTTGTGCATATTCTTCTTTTGCATCGCGCTCTCGCCAGATTTTGGTACTGCTTGTTCTATTTTTGTTCGCCGTTATTCGTTTTCGTTTTGCGCTCTCGCAGCTTTCTTTTCGTCAAATCCCATTTGCCATTATGCAGTGCTGCAATAAACCTTGCACTTTCTACATAGGCGCAATTTATTAATTGTTGGTTGTATGAGAATATGATCCATCCTAAATGTGAAGGTCTCACTGGACGTCGTTGCGACAAGATCTCTACCATTGCCAATTTGAGTCGGATCAGACCTTTAATGTCCTATCATACCTATCATACCATCCGGCATCAGAGAGTCCAGCGGGCAGCCTTCATGGAGATGAGGAAGGGCATCATCGATGTGCTCAGGACGCCAGGGAGCCATGCCGGAGAGCCCAACGCTGCGCCGGCGCAACCGAGACCCATCGTGCCGGATCCGAAAGCGGGCGCCATCGAAGGATCGCGAAGGTTTCCAGAATTGAACGTTTTCACTACGTTTTCGGTGGTACCGAAGCCACTGAGGCAAGGCACGTATGAAGCAGATTATTCGTCCAGCAGCCCAGTCTTCAACACAGATGCTCAGGCAAGGGACTGCCTAACTCTAATAATCGTCACTTCCGGGCAGAAGAGCGGAGAGTGGATGACTGTCGGCCGGAGGAAGCGTATGCCAACGTACAGAAAAAGGCGAACGGTATAACGTCGTTTGACGGTGAGGACGCTATGAACTTCGGCGAGGACTTTGTGTTCCGAGTGAAGTTCCTCTGAACTTCCAATGCCCATTGAAGATATTCTGGGGAAATTTATTCATCACCTTAGACCACTTCTCGAAGTTTACGTTCCTGAAGGCCATGAGAGAAGACAGCGAAGCAGAAGTTATGAACATCCTGGTGCATGAAGTGTTTTTCAAATTCGGCATGCCTGAGGTGATCCACCCGTATAATGGGTGGCAGTTCATATCCAAGTCATTTGAGGCAATAGAGGCATTACACATTCTCCCCCGTGTACTCACCTCAAAAATCCGAACGGTACTGTCGGTCATGGAATATATGGATCAGAATCATAAGGATTAGGATGCGCACCTACCTGAGGTGGCGATTCGGAATGCGGTTCATAGCGCTACGGGGGTGACTCCCTTCGTCGCGGTATTTCGTCAGCACATGTACTTGAATGGTTCCAGCTATAAGCTGGTAAGAATCCTGGAACCCGAGGTCAAGTTACCTGCACACTGCATGCGATCGAAGTTGCCAAGCCAAGTTTGCCCGGAAGTTTCTAAATAGCCGCGTCGTTCGAGCTGTAGGCGCCAACGCCTACGATTTAGAAGAGCTGCAGAGACGCGTGTTAGGAGTATTTCACGCAAAGGATTTACGGCTATAAAACTAGTATGCTCACCTCCTCGTCAGAAGTTGGCAGTAGCAGTGCCCGCCTTTTGTTCAGTGCAGCGTTTTTTTTTGTCTATGTCTTTACAATAATCTGGTGTTGTTTCATTTGATATTATCGGCAGCGTCGGGGTATTGGGAGTAAAATCGAATAAGCATTCAGTAAAAAAGACTGTGTCGGGCAAACAGATAAAACTATAAAAAAAAACCAAGATTCGTTTTAATAACTCAAAATGAAAACACAAAAAGTTTAAGCGGCGCAAAAAGAAAGACAATGATGCGAGCTGCAACGGGCGGAACCCAACTAACCCTAATTGAGTGACTCCGTTCCGTTAAGTCCTTCCATTGGAAGGCATGACTGCCGACGCAGGCTGATGTAGGCCAATATGAGGGAGACGAGGATTAAGAGTCCGACTCAGGCAGGGCGGGCATGCCTGAGTCTGGAGCCAGGAGTCTGGAGAAAACAAAAATAGATTAATAGTGTTTTTTTTATTACCTGAACCCATTGAAAATGGGTAAAGAGGGTATAATGTATTTGTGCAAATATATGTAACAGGAAGAAGGAAGTATCTCCGTCCCATAAAGTATATATATTCTTGATCAGCATCAACAGCCGAATCGATTTAGCCATGTCCGTCTGTCTGTCCGTCTGTCCGACCGTCCGTCCGTCCGTCTGTCCGCATGTATGAACGCAAGGATCTCAGAACCTATAAGAACTGAAATTTTAGCTAAAGGTCCTCCTAGTCCATGCGCAGATCGAGTTTGTTTCCGATATTCGAGAACTGGCCCCGTTTCCAAGTAATCGATAAAAATAGATATCGAAAACCTGTTTTTTGAGCAATTTTGGTAAATAATATGAACTAGTCACCAAACTTGACATTTAGCTTCTAGAATAGGATATATATATCAAGTATCTTTCATTTTATAGCTATCGCCACCTCCCCGTTACCACCGCAAAGCTATAAATCATGTTAGTAAGCCAATTTGTATTGCCTATCTAATTAACCACAATTTAAATGCAATTCTCATGTTGAGAATACACGAATATTTAATAGTACAATAAGATATACTACTGAAAATTTCATCAAGATCGGTTAAGAAACACGAAAGAAAATGTGTTTTGGCCTGCAAACACGTGCAAGCGCAAATTCTAAGAATTTCTGTATACATGCACACACACACATTCAAGCAGTGGATTTTACGGTCGTTTTGTATGGGACTAGCAATGAGGTTGGTGCACTGTTGTACATAAATCTCAAAAACGATCTGATCGATTAAATTGGTTTTTAAGATTAGTTAGGTAAAACTATAGGCTTTAATCGGATGCATGCGGTTTTTGGGGTCATTATTCCTGTATTAAGTTATTTAAAGAATAGTAGAAAAAATGTTCAAATTCAAAGACAATTGATATGAATAATTTCGTTTGTAGAATTCTACATTGCAATTTTCAACATCTTATTTGGTTGTTTGCTTCACAACAAGTAAATGCATTTCAAAGTGATTGATTCCGGTTCCGGAACTAAGTTCCAAAAATCGACACTAGGTCACCGTTGCTAATTTGACACACGTGCAAAAAAGAACAAGAGTCAAGAAACATGTTGAAATCCAACAGTTAAATTTTGCATCAGTAGTCCGCACGTGTTTTATGAAATGTTTCCAGCTGGTGATATGCTTAACACATTTGCTCAAGAGGACCAAAATGTTAACCCAAATGTGCTGGACCAGAATTATAACGGAGCTGTGAGTTTAAAGAACAAAGATGAAAACATTTATGGAAAAACAATTTTATTTTAGAGCGCGGCATCGCAGGCTCAATCAATTACTCTACTGCTGCTCAAAACCAAAACTCGATCGATCGGATTGCGTTTTCTTATAAAATATCTCAACCAATTCCCAAATATTTTTCACGATAAAGCGAATGTATGGTTGACAATTATAATTAGAACCTGTAATTCAAAAGAAATAAGTTTATATGGCCATCTAATATTTGAAGCTTTGGGTACGTTTAAACATTATTTAGTGTATGTATGTACATATGTACATATCATAGTAACCAACTTCAAAATTATTGATAAATTTGCGGATTTTTTCGAACGATGCGTTCTATAGAGCTATATGATCGTTCCTATTGCAGCTTGTGATATAATAGTTTGATGATGGTAAAATTTTAGTAAGCTGTCCAGTGTATTTATTATTTTGCTCATAAGCAAGAGGAGCACTGTTGGTGCTAATCAAGAATGTATATAGTTTATGGATCGGAGGTGTATCCTATTCGTTACCCATTTAATGACAACATTAAAAAACCCTCTACAATGGTATAAAAACAAGTCAATAACAAAGCGCGTTCGAATTGGATAATTTAGCACCCCATCCTTGCATTTTGTCTGCTCCACTTTTTACATGAAAATCACAAAATATAATACGTCAGTACGTAACCACTCTTCAGAAGAACGTATAGCATAATTTTGCAGTGCAAAAACGTGACCATTGTAAAGAAAAGTTTACACATTTGTACAAGTTAGGCTTGGTCCTTTTAATTGGTATGTACATATTTGTAAAATTTTGCACAGATTTTTTGGCGAGGATTTTAAAAATGTTGACAACATTTTAATACCCTCTACAAGCGTGTATCAATTATGTTTGACATGACGAAGACTAAATACTCTAGCAAATATATAGCAGATGTGTTGTATATTTAAATTCTTTACAGTGTTTACATACTGAAACTTTTTTCTTCCGATTTTTTCTTTCGGATTTATTTAATACAATAGTGCGAAGTTGTTAATCGAAGGAGAAAGAAGGGCCATCATCTGCACGTCGAAGTTTCAATACCCTTGCAGACCCAACCTATTAATAATACTCATAATGCTTTGCCCGTATCTTTGAAGCCCCCGGAAAATAGTTAATGCCAAGTATGGTTAAAATATCTGGAAAGACAATAAGTTTTTCATTCAAGAAACTAATTTTCGACCGATCATTCCTAAGGCAGTTATATGATATAGTACGCCGATGTAAATAAGATTTTGAATAAAATTATAGAGCACAGTGAAACTTATAATTGCCGAGTTTGGTCAAGGTTCCTATTGCAGCTATATGACAAAATTATAATACCCTTTGCAATGATATAAAATCTCTACTTTAGCTCCAATGATATTAAGATATAAAGTTCCATTTTGATAATATTTTGATTTCAAATATTTCATTTGAGACGTGTTTCATATCTTTTTGATAATCCATCCCCCTGGTAGAAAAATAGTGGTCACAGGTTCTAAATGCGAATAAAAACGTATTAACTACGGGATTTAGTAATTTTGGAATTTTTTTAACTTTTACCTTACCATCTGACCAGCTTCAAACTAATTTTTTAAATATCATTGATTACTTAAGGCAAATTCCGTCTTTCTTAAATAAAAAAAACCAGTCAAAGGTTGCATGAACAAAATTAAATTTTTCGGAAATTCTATCAACAGCATTGCAATTGCGATTGTATTGTTTTCTGTGCTGCTATTTTAATTCATTTTTTTTCTCATCAAAAGTCAAGTATTGGCTTGGCTGTTGAGTAGAGGCGGCGGTAACTAGTGCGGTGAGTTGCGAGTTCGAACTCTATCGAGAAGACAAATTTTTTTTTTTGGCTGGTGTGGCTGTTGAGCAGAGGCAGCAGCAAGTAATGCGGTCAGTTGCGAGTTCGAACCCTGCCAAGGAAACTTTTTTTTTAATTTATCTTTATTACTACAAGTGCAAACGAGCGCGTAGCGCGAGCTGCATTTGGGGTTGGAATAAGAGGGTTCAGGGTATCCCCTAGTCGGGAACTCCCGACTTGAACCTTTTACTTGTTTATTTTTATGCTTGTAATTTTGGCGCGTAGCTGCGTCCAACCGTATGTATGAACGCAAGGATATCAGAAACTATAAGAGCTAGAGACTTGAAATTTTAGCTGTGGATGCTCCTAGTCCATGCGCGGATCGAGTATGTTTGAGATAATCGATAGCTTGCCCAATTTCCAAGTAATCGATAAAAATCGATATCGGAATCCTGTTTGAGCAATTTTGGTAAATAATATGAACTAGTCACCAAACATGACATTTAGCTTCTAGAATAGTATAAATATATCAAGTATCTTTCATTTTATAGCTATCGCCACCTCCCCGCTAACACCACAATGCTATAAATCATGTTAGTAAACCAACTTGTATTGCCTATTTAATTAAGCCAAAATTTAAATGCAATTGTCATTTTGAGAACACACGAATATTTAATAGTACAATAAGATATACTACTGAAAATTTCATCAAGATCGGTTAAGAAACACGAAAGAAAATGTGTTTTGGCCTGCAAACACGTGCAGCAGCAAACGCAAATTCCAAGAATTTCTGTATACATGTACGCACACACATTCATACGCCTCTGCTTTAAATTCTATCAACAGCATTGCAATTGCGATTGTATTGTATTGTTCTGTGCTGCTATTTTAATATGTTTATTTCTCAAAAACACTTAATTGTTGGTGTGGCTATTGAGTAGAGGCGGCGAAAAGTAGCGCGGTCAGTTACGAGCTCGAACCCTGCCGAGGAAACTATTTTTTTTTTTCGGCTGGTGTGGATATTTTGTAGATGCGGCAGCAAGTAATGCGGTCAGTTGCGAGTTCAACCCTGCCAAGGAACTTTTTTTTTTTTTTATTCATCTTTATTACTGCTAAAGCAAACGATCGCGTAGCGCGAGCTGCATTTGGTGTATACAAGAAGAAGAGGGTTCAGGGTATTCCCTAGTCGGAAGCTCCCGACTAGAACCTCTTACTTGTTTTTTAAATGAATTGTTGGTATGGCTGTCGAGTAGAAGCGGTGGGAGGTGTTGCGGTCGATATGGTTTTAAATGTCAATGACTGTGTTATTTTTGTAGCACCCGTGTCGATAAATAATTAAATTGTTTTACCTGACTCCGACAACGTAATGTTATGATATTCTTGTATGTCGTGGAGAGATAGACTTCTTCATGTGAAAAGTGATTGACCCTTTGATGTGTTGGTCCTGTATACCCAGCAGTGCGACTGTTTTCCATTTTTGAAGCCTGATTTGGAAATGATACGTACACGGGACATTTTGATTTGTTTGTGGAGTAGTTTGTCTGAACCGCGATGAACTGTCAATTTTGTGATTCTGAGGATTTTATTTTTAATATGGCATTTTACGCTATTGTGGGCTGTTATTGCAGTTGTTCGGCATCGTTAAATATTTGTACCTCGTGTACGGTCACTGATGCGTTCGAAAATTTATTTTCTAGTTTCGTTCTCTATTTTTTGCGGATTATTCAGACCGTCATAATCAATCTAATAATAAATTATATATTATTAAATGTTTCCACATACGCGTTTCGGCGTCCAGTCGCTCCTTTATCAGGGAGTTAAAATTTTTTTTTTTTTTTGGTTGAGGTTGCCATACGTATCAAGCGTGGGATTATTTGACCTAACCGCGGAAATTGCCAAGTCGGAAATTAGACGTAATTGTTGTCTTATAAGATGATATTGTTAGAATTTAGAAATTTGGCTAATTCTTGGTATGCAGTGTTATTTTCTTTTTGGAAAAAATTATATTAGTCATTCTTCGATAATAGGGAGATCTGGTATATATCGAGATCTACATTGTTTATAAAGTTTATAAAGTCATTTAGCTCCAAAATAAAGTTCCTAAGTGTTGCATTTTCCTGATTGCTGTTGCTCGTGTCCGTTAGATGTCCTGAAAGTTTTGCACTGTGAGCATGGGCATTGAGCTTTTTTGTGCACGCGATCGCAATCGGGGGAGACCGGCGTTTGAAGTAGTGGACTAGCGAACAAAGTAGTGGATAGTTGGTCCAGAACTGACTCAGCGCTACTGCAACAGCTCGGAGTTCGACCCCTTCCTTACGTACGGTTTGAAGGAAAGGTGGTCCCTATTGAGTGGGTTTGGCGCTTGTTTGGCAAATAGATGGGGATACCTGTACCTGCCTTCAGATCTAGAGAGGATTTCAATGGCCATGCATTTGTAAATGGCAAACTCTTTTATGCGGGCGTTGCATAACTGATAGGTGGCCACGTGATCCTCCTTGCAATTGACTCAGGCGGTGTTTGTGCACAGGATGTCAATTCGGTGTGCCACTCCGCATTTGTAGCACGTAGATCTCCCCTTGCATCCCCCAGATGTGAGTGGGATGTTGAAGATAATTCCTGCCTTGAACAGGAGCTGCCTGAAAATTTTCGTATTCATAACTATATATGAATGCATGTTGTGCACCTGTATTTTTAAGTCGATTCAAATAAAATAAAAATACAGGTTTTTTACCGAGCCAACCTCACCTCAGTGCACAACATGCATTCATATGTGAATACAAATTTGGGATAAATCATTGTCAGCGCTAAAAAACTAACAAAATTTATTTCTTTGCCAACAAAAACCAGAGCATTTGCAAAGTAACACATGTATACATATTGTGATGTCGTTATGCATGCATAATGCACACATCAAACATAGATGCGGGCACGCTTTTGGCTGAGACAAGAACTTCTCTCGAGCACACACTGTCCAAAAACAAAAGTAAAATCAATCTATGTGTACTGTTTTCTTTACATAGTTATTGCACAAGATGCACTTTGTGAAAAAATTTTCCTGTAAACTTTATCGTTAGTATCTAGTATAAATAATACATTAGTATTATTTAAATAAAGCATGAATTTCATGGATAAAGCAAAAGTACTTTGCGTCGATCGTAAGCTCAAAACTTTTTCGCTCAATGTACTTCGAAAACAAAGCGACGCAAAGCACCATCGACAAGCTTTGCTGAAGGCAGGCTGGCGACTAACTTCGTTGCTCGTGTCAGCATCAGCAAGTCGCGACTTCGGCCTTCGTTCGTCTGAACGAACAGCAGTCGGCTGGCAAGTCGTGTGAAGTCGTAAAAGCCAGATAGGAAGCCAGGCTAGAAATTTTGCGGCGCATGCAAATGTATGCCGTTACTAATCTTAGTGTTCATATTGTCTTTGGCATTACTGTATGTGCCTGGTGCGCTTCCATCATTGGCTGGCTTTCGCATATTTCATCCAATTTGAAAACTTTTGTTTGAAGCCGCACAGCTGAGATTCTAGACATGATCCAGAGAAACTCATGGCGTCATATTATTTCCAATGAGAATCCAGTCGATTGCTCATTTTGATGCATGTTGGTGTCCGATTTACTTAATTTTGCCCTTTGATGGAACGGCTTATCGATACTTCATAGTAAATGTGTGTACAAGACGCCTGTAATCTCTGAGACCGGCTCATCACTAGCACTTGAAGGTACTAATAAAACACGCTTATTATGCATTATGCAGGATCGCTAAATCCGAATTTGAAATGTCCAATGGCAACTAGCTCTAAGCTCTAAGTATGTGGTGGAGTTATAAACAAATCGGAATTACCCTTCTGTGACATAGGTAAATGATACAGAAAAAATGATTGGTCCGTATAAACATTATTCGTTAACCTGATTGGATTTTCGGTAAACGAAGTTTTGTTAAAAAGTCGACTTTTATGTACTTGTCTAACGTAATTAACGGCAGCAGCATACTAATCCACTTGTGATGCTATTACATTTAAAGTCGACCACATAAAGTATGTATTCTTGATCAGCATCAATAGCCGAGTCAATTTAGAAATGTCCGTCCGTATATATAAACGAGTCGATCTCAGAATCTTTAAGAGCTGAAGACTATAAATTTAAACTTCAAACTTATTTTCAAAGCTCTACATAATAACCTAATGAATACTAGTTTCTGCGATTATGGACGTTCTACCCACAACAGTGGTTAATTAGCGAAAAACTGTTGCATGAAAGTTTTTTGCCTTCCATCCGATCGGCTTCGAAAACATTTTCAATGCTCTTGGTCAAAATTCATCTGATGTTTCGCAGTTTTCGAAAAATGAATACCTCCTTGGTGGAAATCGGGGTCAAAGATTTGGTGAGTGACGTTTCGCGCTCAAATTTATTTCCAAGGATTTCAGAATCCAAGTTTCTTCGGAAGAAATGCGATTCAAAGACTTTTCATAGCTCTACATAAGAACTTAATGAATACGTGTTTCAGCGATTTGGGAGGAAATCGTTGATTTCAACACTTAGTTCTTTAGTCGATTCACTTAAAACATATTTTTAAATAGAATTGGAGATTAAGATAGGTAGATTTCAATTTTCCACGGTAGGTACTTAGTGGATAGGTAATATATAATATGTAAAAATATATTGAAATTGAAGTTTTTCATAAGTGAAAGATCACACCTTGGCGTCTTTGTTGGCGTCAAACAAATGAGAAGTAGATTGCTACGAACAGTCGACCAATACCCAAACTCTCGAATACTGCTTTGCTCGACGTGGAGTTGCGTATTAACCAAATTTTGTACAATTGAGGTTTAGATCGGCCTCAACCCCTACCAATGGAGAAATGTATTGTTTTGCCCAACATGTATTCAATTGAAACCGAAGGGACACTGCGCATGCAGGCGAAGAAGGGCCCACCAAGCCTAAATCGGTAGTGGTGTGGCCTTGTGCTGTATATTTGGTACCGCGGGATTAGATAGTACCCGAGTCTAGCCAAATTGAGGCTGGCACCCTACTTGGGAGTATCGTGGTGGCTGTGGTTTAAGATCCAAATGTGGGAAGAGTATTGACTCGGCGTGAAGTTACGTGCCAACCGTAACTCTGTACGCTGAGACCAGCAACGGTTTAAGATTTGCCCCTCACCAAGGTGGTATGTCATGCTCGACTAAGATGCAGTCAATTTGAAGGGCGCCAGGCGACGCTTTGTTGAAATAAATTAATAAAGAATCATTTTTATAGGAATAACAAGTGTATACAAAAGTTATTATAATATAAAAAGTAATTTTTTATAAAGCAAACTAACTTGTTGAAAGTACTTTATAAGATTTAAAATATTCATTTTCATTCAATTTTCAATACCAGCTAGCTATAAATAATGTTGGTACTAGCAAACTAAGTAATTACTTATGACTTTTTACAGCATTGCTTGTTATTCAAATTCAAGTATCACCTGAAATTGCAAAATGGTTTGGATCAACCTGCATAGGAAAGATTTATGAAAGTTTATGGCTTTTGGAAAAAAATACAACTACACGCTGTAAGATTTCAGCACTAAAAGCCTTAAAACAATGTTTAAAATATTACCCTGGACCTAGTAAGTCGGGAAAGCTTCTAGTTTTGCGATATCTTCTAACATTAGTTGATTGCTGTGACCCCGAAGTGGTTTATGAAAGTGGTAATTGCTGGTTGCTTTTACAACAAGTACGCGGTAATTTTAACAACGTTGGATGTAACACCGATAAGTCTCAATGGGAAGATTTACAAATAGGTTTATTGGGCAGTATTAATGACCTATTAAACGAAGTATATCCCAATTATAAAGATGAAAACATCGCTAAAAAATACAGACTGGAATGTTTTACTTTGGTATTAGAAGGAGATCCAATTAAAAAATCAGCTCAAGTATGCAGGCGATTCTGCAATCTCATTGATTTCCTTAAGATTGCGCTAAGGTCAGTGAAATCATATACACTTAATTTTCTGTTATTATAGCTAAAATATTTTTAACAGCGAACCATATTCTTCAACAAAATTAATATATCCAAGAAAAATCCTAAATCTTGTTCAACATGGACTAGGATCGAGTTATGCAAATTGTGTAAACTATGAAAATATGGATGGTATGTGTTTTGGAAATCTTGTCACTCAAATGCATACTAAATTATTCGAACTACTGGAAGTCTTGATAAACATGTAAGTAAAGGAATATTTAAAAAAAAAATTAAGAATAGTCTCCGAAATGGAATTTCTTAGTTTAAAGTGCTGTTATTTGAAAGAAATATATAAAATATATATAATAAAATATAATAGTTATTTATATTTAATAAACTTTTTAATACCCGTTTTGAGGATTTTTAATTTTACAGTGTTTGTAGACATGTCCGCCTGCCTGATTACAGTTATAGTATTAATGAACACGTCTTTCTCGAAAACCTTATAAGCTAGAGACTTGAAATTTTTGATGTTGGCTGTTAAAAACTTCTGAGAAGCCAGTTTTGCAAAATAATATGTAAAATGAATTTTGATTTCATATTTTTTAACGTTGCTTGCAGGGAAGAATTTTGTAATAAACAGATGCGACTATCAAACTTCATGATCAAAATTAACTAAAAATTTGGTTCTCTGTAAAATGGGGGTTCTTGTGTTGCAAGATATACGCAAGTATATAGCTTAAAACATTTTTTAATCAATTTTCAAAGGCAGGCCGTTTTTTATTTTTGGATTCTTATTTCAAGTGAGCTATAGCACACTAAAAAAATATTTTAGTTGTGGCTTTCTTAAATTTCAGTTCTCAGTGTTTAGCCGACTGGAATTTAAATAGCCTAGTTGTTCTATTAGCCAATTTATTTCCACTGCTATCCGGCAGTCTTTTTTTAGGGATCACTACAAATGTCACAATTATATAATATGATATATTGATATAATAATAATAATAATAGTAATTATAATAATAATAATAATAATAATAATAATAATAATAATAATAATAATAATATGATATTATATATAATATGAGCAATGCAATTTTTTTATTACACGTCTGCGTTGTCGACGTGAAGTTGAAAATTAGTTGTTTGTTTGTCAATAGAATTCTCTATATGTGTGAACAACTTTTCGAGTCGGTTGATTTAGGTATATTTCAAGAGTGTGGCGTTTAAGGTAATGTTCTAGTTGTCATGTTGTTGCTGCGAAGTTCGATGTGTGGCAGCTATTAGTGCAGTGCGTTACTAGATCTGGTTTGTTGAAATTGTTATTAGATGTCTGAGCTTGCTATCTAATTAGGGTTACGATCTTCGTGCCTTTTCGATTTTGTTGATCATACTTATTTTCTTACTACATTTTCTGGTCAGTCATAGGGGTTCATATATCGGCGATCTGCACGTTTAGGATTCTTGTAGTTTCTCTTTATTAGCTCTGGAAAGTCAGTGCTTATTACTATGTCCTCTATTTCGTCAGTAATTTGAATAAAATGCATTAAAATGAATAAATAATAATTAAAAATATATGATAGCTATTTATACCCTGAACCCATTAAAATGGGTTAAATGTATTTGTGCAAATGTATGTAATAGGCAAAAGGAAGCACCTCCGACCCCAAAATGTGTGTATATTCTTGATCAGCATCAATAGCTGAGTTGATCTAGCCATGTCCGTTTGTCTGTCCGTCCGTATGTATGAATGCAAGGGTTTTAGAACCTATAAGAGATAGAGACTTGAAATTTTGAACGTAGGTCCTCCTAGTACGCGCAGAACGAGTTTGTTTCCGATAATCGATAACTCGTCCCGTTTCCAAGTAATAATCGGTCAAAATCGATATCGTGTTTTTTGTTGCAAATCTCTTAAGTTTTTAGAGCTAGAGACACCAAACTTGACATGTAGTTCCTAAAATAGTATATATATATCAAGTATCTTTCATTTTATAGGTATGAATTTCACAAATTTAATGCAATTGTCATTTTTAATATACGAATATTCTATAGCATAGTAAAATCGACTGTTGAAAATTTTATCAAAATCGGTTAAGAACACAAAAGTTATTTTGGCTGGCCCTGTGTTTTGGGGCAACTAGCGCAAATTGCAATAATTATTGTATATATTTACACACATTCACGCGCGTCATTATTGAATTCATTGCATTGCAATTGCGATTGAAGTGTTTTCTGTACTGGGTGTATGTGCTGCTAATTTAATTCAGTTTTTTTCGTTTGAATAAAGTTTTTGGTATGGTTGTGGAGTATAAGGCGGTGTAAGAATTTCGATCGTTTGAATTTAGTTATACGAGTTCGACAGCCGCACATGGAAAACAAAACTTTTATTGAGAACAGACAGATCTGCGAAGAAAAATGCAAGTAAAGGATTAACGGGTTTTAGCACAAAGGGATATAATATTATATATGCATATATTCTCGACAAGATGCGAAAATTCCAACAGTTTCTGTATACATGTACACACACACATTCATGCGAGTCTGCTTTGAATTCTATTAACCGCACTGCAATTGCGATTGTATTGTTTTCTGTGCTGCTATTCTTATTCTTTTTTTTCTCATTAAGACTGAATTCTTCGTGTGGCTGTTGAGTAGAGGCGGCGGCAAGTCGGTCTGTCACGAGTTCGAGACCTATCGGGGAAACTTTTTTTTTTAAATGTATTTTTTTGCAGCTGACTTAAACGAGCGCGAAGCGCGAGCTGAAGTTGGTGTTGGTAGAAGAGGGTTCAGGGTATTCCCTAGTCGGGAGCTCCCGACTAGAGCCTTTTACTTGTTACTTTTCTGTCATATATAAAACTTCATAAAACTTAAAATTTTTCTCTCTACATTTAGCTGCCACACTCATCTTAGAATGCATTTTCGATTAATATCAAGTATTCTGTTGGAATCGTTGAGGAAAACGAAATGGTCAACGCCAGAAGGATTTCCAATCCAGTTAATGTAAGTATTATTTACTTTCGCTTTATAAGGAATGTGATTCAGAAGGCAAAGTCCGATCGATTTCAAACCTGTTTTCAAAGACGTAAATAAGAACCTGTTCCAGCGATTTTGGTTTCCCCCCACAAATTTACGTGTTTCACACATTCTTGGAATAAAAATGGTTCAGATTGTTCAGTTTTTGAGATCGATGCTTTCAAGTGAACGGACACAATTGGATCGCTGATTATTAAGATGTTTTCTTCTGCATGTTATATACATTTTCGCAAACCCACAGCTTATTACTAGTTAATTTACTACCCTGCTGATTATTTTGAGATAGGGCATTTTTGTCCAAATACGAAGTCTATTTTCTTCCTCCACGTCTATATTTTATACCCTTACAGGGGGTATTATAATTTTGTCGTGAAATGTGTAACGCATAGAAGGAGACATTTCCGACCCCATAAAGTATATATATTCTTGATCAGTATCACCAGCATAGTCGATATAGCCATGTCCGTCTGTCTGCTTCTATGCGGACTAGTCTCTCAAATTGAAAGCTTTCCAGAAATCCCTCTTTCTGTTGCAGTACATATGCCGGACCCATCGATCGAAAAGTAGGTGCTCTATACAAAAATTATTTGTTTATCAAGATTTTACTATGGTCCTCATATATATGCAAAATCCTATCAACATCGGACTACTAGATCATGTAGCGGCCATAGGAACGATCGGTCGAAAATTAAGTTGTTGTATAGAATTTTTTTTTGTTTTTTCCAGATATCTTAAGCAAACTTGGCATTTATTAGTTTTACTATTCTCCCCATATATATGCAAAATCCTACTAAGATCAGACCGCTATATCATGTAGCGGCCATAGGGACGATCGGTCTTGAGCAATTTCGGCATTTATTAGTTTTACTATGCTCCTCATATAAATGCAAAATCCTATCAAAATCGGACCACTGCCGTGGGAACGATCGATCGAAAATTAAGTTGTCGTATGGAAAAATTGTTTGTTTTTCGAGATATTTTAACCATACTCGTCATTAACTATTTTCCCTGGTCTTCTTAGATTCGGGCTAAGCCCTATGAGCATTATGAAAAGGTTGGGTCTGCAAGGGTAATTAATCTTCGGCGTGCCGAAGATAGCCCTACTATCTCGTTATAAAATATCCATACAATATATATATTCTTGATCAATATCAACAGCAGAGTTGATAAGGCCATGTCCGTATGTCTGTTTTTATGCAAATTCGGTTTATTTTTTAGTTTTAGTCATCGGAACACCATATCATATATCTGCCATAGGAGCGATCGGTCCAAAAGTAGGTTCTTGTATTGAGAAATCAAAATCAATATTTACGAGCATCACATTTCTCACAGTTCTGCAAAACCATAAAAGAAAAGTACATGGGTTTTCAATTTTCGGTGCACTGATGACTTGTAAGACCGGGGATCGGGCCTTAGTGCTCCCAACACTAAATTGAGGCATTTCATGTTGGGGCCCTGCGTTTAATGCCGCGCTTTGCCGAGGCCCGGATGGTTCCCCTATGTCAGGCATGATTCATTATTCGCTGACCCGAATATCCCAAGGGTTTACGAACCCATTTTTAACACTTGTGACCGGTAGTTGCACATTCTACCGCCAGTCTAGGCTACTTGTCTGACCACTACTTCTGGGGTGGACCTGGTCCCTGTTCTGACGAACTGGTCCACTCTGCTTGGCTTTGTGCTTGCTGAGCCTCTTTTCGATATTGAAGGCGATTTCTATTAGTTTTCGCACAATTTTCGTTGGTACAACCCTTATAAGGGGCCTCTAGGGAACGCATAGCATCTCCACGTGTCCTTAGAAGCACTCTGTCCCCCTGAGATTGATTGCTTGAAGTGGTGTGTTCGGCTCGATGACGCAATAAGATTTGGACACTGAACGAACTTACACTGCCTTCTTTCTGTTAATGTCCGAGCATCTGCAAAACTATCCCATAACACTCCAGGATCAGATCCGTACGCTCTTCACAAGATGAAGGTCATGACGAAAACCTCGGTTGATCAAACCACCCGACGCCATCGAAATGAGCCAGAATCGGGAAATCATAGGCAGACATACCCTTTTCTACTAATTGCGTGAAATCTTACTTTGCCGCTCCTTTTCTGGCTTGAGCTAAGGCTATGCAGAAACGTATCTGGTAGTAGGTGTTTGTTCTCCGAATCCTAAGAGGAGCCTCTTGCGCCTTCTAATCTCACCATTTTAGCGACATTTGGTGGACTTCGATGTGGGAGGAATGTTGCGTTTAAGGGTGCGTTTGCACCTGATTAAGCCGTCTATCTTATATAAATACTCCTACTCCGTACGGACCCAACGGTATCAGTCTTGCTCAGTAAGTGCCTCACGTTGTCATATTGTTATATTTTTGGCCTGCTACCGCCATAACGTGTTTGCATATAGAGCACATTGCTTTTGCATGGCTCTCTATGACCACTTCACCCTTCCTGCAGCATCGGTCGATATTTTTCCCACCAACGTTGAGTTGAGTTTTGTGGCATAAGGCTTAGGTAACATCGAAAGTGACACGCTACCCAGAAAGTGCGCCGATGTCAAAGCATCGAGATCGCGGATTATTGATCGTCCCAATATGGCATATAAAAGTGCTCCGCTATCGATAGCGATCGCGGCAGTGCCTTAAAGTAACACATATCTAGAGTTGCGAGCACAAATTCAGTTGTTTTCAAAGAACAACCGATAAATAAGCAAATCTATCAGTTTCATAATTCATAATCACGTCGGGTTCACTAAAATGTAGAGTTAATGAGCTCTTTCTTCATTTACTTAAAAACATGAAATATTGTAAATAAATAGAAATGTATTGTTTTATTGAAATATCTATTATTTATATTTTTTTCCACGAAGGTTTGATAGAGCTACTTTTCTTTTGAAAACACGCAGACTAGTAAGCGATTACAAACGATTACATTGGTAGGCAGATCAAATACGATAGTCTGGTTTCGACGTGACGCTAGATGATTTCGACCAGGGAGACAAGATTCTCTCGTGTGATGAAGGAAACACTAATCAAATATGTAGAAACTAAAATAAGAAAAAGATAGAGTGTGTACAGCTATCGTTAGAATAGTGTTCAGGATCTTCATTTACGTACACAATAGCTTGTATTATGATTTTTTTAGAACACAAACTTATTATGAGTGTTCTCAATCTCAATATTTGGTACGGTAGAAAACTACAGGCATTAGATTCGATCACTAATCTCACAGTGATTTTTCGATCAGGTTACGTTAGATTACCTTGTTTATTGGAAAATCGGCAGGTTTTTTTCTTAGGATGCCCCGGTGGTAGACATACCGGGTGCCGTTCAGGGAGACGTGTTCGTCGTAAGTAGCCAGGAAGGTTCCTGTGACTATTTGACTGTCCCAGTGCTGTCCACCACATTAACTGTTGCTTTAGATGCCCGGAGCGTGTGGCTCATTGTGCGACGGTTCCTGATACCAGTTGTTGGGCACACGGTGCCTTCTGCAATCTTTTGCAGAAAGTGGTGCTCACAGTGGCAGCGCAGTCGAGCACGGCGAAGGTCTTTGTTTCGCAATCGGCCACCATATTACCTTCTTCTAAATCTATTATTATATTATTATGTTGAACGGGAAATATATATTAATTTTCTTACAGGCTAATTTAGGCTTAGGGTATTTTATCAAAAAATATAGTAATTCGGAATTTTGAAAAGCTTTGATATTGGATACTTCTAAAAGGTCTGTTATACTAATATTTGCTCATTTAATAATTCATTTATGTCAATGCTGTCCAGGATAAGAGGGCTGATCAGATTAATCTTAGCAAGGGTTACGGAAAGGATTAAGTCTTCAAGATTTGGCCATAGTTGCCATTGTCAGTGCTAGAAAATATCTTAACCTAAAGTAAAAAAAGTAAAAAATAAAAATGTATTGATTAAAAAATACTCAAAAAAATTTTTATTTATTATTTTTTTAACGCTTGAACAAAGGTTTACTTAAGGTTGTCCTTATGGACCACCCTCCCTTTTTGTAAAAACCGTCGTACATAGGTTCGCCTCTACTATCGCTTCAGTGAATAAGGGCGAAAGTTTTTTACCCAATCTCTTATTGGATTTTACCCATACTTTCTCACCCGCTTTGTATGATTTTTGGACCCTGTTCTCATTTTGTTGTTCTAGCGATTTTTTCTGTGACGATGTGATTTTCTCTTTTATCTGCACTGCACCATCTATAGGGATTGCGTTGATAATTTCTATTGGTTTTTTATTTGTAACCGAATGAATCGACATATTGTACTTTATTGTTGCAAGAAGGGTATTGTCGACAGTATCTACGACGTGGTTTGCATTTTTCAGACAGCGACTTATATCCCCCAAGGTGTCGTGAAAACGTTCGACCTGCCCGTTCGATGTACTGTGCGTTTGCGATCACGATGTCAAAGTTGTTCGACAACATTGATCTAATGGTCTCTGAGCTTAATGACTTTTCATTGTCACAGTAAATCGTTTTCGTTTTAGGGAAGAAGTTTAACAATTGTAAAAGTGGAGCCTTTATGTCGACGATTGTGCGTGAACGAATAGGCTGAACAACTGAAAATTTGTCGATGCAGGTTAAAATATATTTTGTATCTGTGGAGTAGACGTTCACATGTAACATTTCTCCGGCATATGATGGTATCGGAGTCTTCCCTATCTCTTGTCTGATCGGGTGCCGATTATGTTTGCTCATAGCGCACACTCGGCAGTTTGCGGCTATTTCTGTTGTTAAACGGCCAATTTTTGGAAAAAAAATAGTCGCTGAGTATTTGTTGGGCATTTTCTTGAGCTGCGCGATGGGCGCGATTATGCTCAGCCATAGCTATTTCTCTCTGTTCTGTTGTGTCTGAGATGTCTATTAAAAAATTTTTTTAATGTCGGAACGTTGTCGAGGGAAATTCTTTGACCAGTCTATGCTTAATAAAGGCCAAAATGGGAAGCTCGCAATATATTGCGTTAGTTACCTCGACGTTTACAACTTCTTGCAGAGTTTGCATCAGTGTGCTCCGATCGGAAAACTGTATGACATGTCGAGTTTTTGTCTCGAACAAGATATAAGTTTTGCGCTGAGGGATAGGGCTTTCTTTCAGTATGATCTGGTTTCGGAAGCAGTTGACTGGCTTATCTGTTGTCTCAATTGTGTAAGTTAGAGATTTTCGCTGTGGATTGTAGCAGCATCGGATTCAGCTGAATCCTCCAAGGTATTGATATTTTGGCGATAGAGGGCGTCTGCCACGAGGTTTCCTTTGCCTGATTTATAAATTATGTTTGCGTTATGTTCGTCAGCAAACGCTTTCCAGCGTTTTATCTTAGCGTTCGGATTTTTATTCGATACGGCAAATGTCAACGGCTGGTGATCTGTATAGATGTTCAGATTATTAACTCCATACAAGTAATTTCTGAGATTTTTCAATGCCCACACAATGGCCAGAAGTTCTCGCTCATTTGTGGCGAAGTTTATGTCATTGTCTCGCAGTGTGCGCGAGATCATTGTTATAGGGCGGCCGCCCTGGGACAGCAATGCTCCGAGCCATTGACCTGACGCGTCTGTCGTTAGGTCAAATGGCTTTTTGAAATCGGGATGTGATAACATCACATCCTCGGTGTGCTTGATGTGGTCTTCCTTGTTATGGGAGAAAATTATTAGGTCACAAGTAACAAGTTTTCCCGATTTGGTCCCTGAGGACGTCATCTATTGCCCTATGGAAAATGCTAGGGGCGTTTTTCAGCCCAAATGGAAGCCTGCAAAATTTGTACTTTCCATTGTTTACAGAAAATGCAGTCTTTTCTATGTCCCTTTCTGCCAACTCTATTTGGTGAAAACCCGATTTGAGGTCCAGTGCTGTGAAATACTGGGCCTCACCCGTGATTGACAATATGGTCGAAATTGCTGGGATATTTGGTGGGGTATTTGTCGTCGATTGTCTTTTGATTTAACTTTCGAAAATCAATTACTAGACGTTTCTTCTTGTGGCCTGACTCGTCGAAACCTTTCTTATCGACGACCCATATTGGGTTGTTATAGGGTGACTTTGAGCGTCTAATTATGCCGTTCGCCAGTAGTTGTTTAACTTCTGCATTGACAAATTCAGACACACCCAATAGGCATGGTTCGATTTTGTTATCAAGATATCTTGACCTAACTCGGCATTTATAAATTTCACTATTTTCTGTATATGTGTAAAATCTTATCAACAGCCGAATACTATATCATATAGCCATAGGAATGATCGGTCAAAAATTAAGTTTTTGTGTGAACAACTTTTTTGTATAACAAGATATCCTGACCGAGCCCGGAACTTATTTATAAGCAAAATCTTATCAATATCGCACTTTTTTATAAAGAATGGGTCGAATCATGAGTCTTTGTATGGCAAAATCTGTTAAAATAAGTATTTACGAGCATCACATTTTCTCACAGTTCTGCAAACCCATAAAACAAAAGTACAAGGGTTTACAATTTTCGATGCACTGACACGGTACCCAGAAAGTGCGCCGATGTCAAAGCATCGAGATCGCGAGTTAATGATCGTCCCAATATAGCATATAAAAGTGCTCCGCTATCGATAGCGATCACAGCAGTGCCTTAAACTAACTCATCGCAAGCACAAATTCAGTTGTTTTCAAAAAACAACCGACCTATAAGCAAATCTATCAGTTTCATAATTTTGAATACTTTTTTCTTTCATTTTATTTTCTAATATTTTTTTTTATGTTTGGTTCTTATAGAGAGATCACGTCGGGTTCACCAAAATGTAGAGCTAATGAGCTCTTTCTTCATTTACTCAAAAACATGAAAGATTGTAAATGAATATTAATGTATTGTTTTATTGAAATATTTATTATTTATATTTTTTTCCACGAAGGTTTGATAGAGCTACTTTTCTTATTTCTTTGAAAACACGCAGACTAGTAAACGATTACAAACGATTACGTTGGTAGGCAGATCAAATACGATAGTCTGGTTTCGACGTGACGCTAGATGATTTCGACCAGGGAGACAAGATTCTCTCGTGTAATGAATTAAACACTAATCAAATATGTACAAACTAAAATAAGAAAACGATAGAGTGTGTACAGCTATCGTTAGAATATTGTTCAGGATCTTCATTACTCAATAGCTTGTATTATATGTTTTCAATTGTTTTTTTCTTACACAAACTCATTATGAGTGTTGTCAATCTCAATATTTGGTACTGTAAACAACT
This sequence comes from Drosophila lacicola, assembly GCA_035045355.1. Classification (NCBI taxonomy): domain Eukaryota; kingdom Metazoa; phylum Arthropoda; class Insecta; order Diptera; family Drosophilidae; genus Drosophila; species Drosophila lacicola. Next base: position 2,061,935 of record JAWNPB010000351.1, on the reverse strand, counting down.
ACTAGCATTAGATTCGATCACTAATCTCACAGTGATTTTGCAATCAGGTTACGTTAGATTACCTTGTTTATTGGAGAACCGGCTAGTATAACTGAAAATAGTGCTTCTTATTACTTGGGTTGGCAATGGAACAGTGCCTTTGGGATGGATGTGTGCTGAGAATGTTGATCAAAATGCCAGATCCTCCGTTAAGAAAATGGGAAAAATACCTTGTTTCTTACCCAATGAAAATTATGTATAATGGTTTTGAGCAAATATAAATGGCAGGCAGTAAATATATAAAATATGTTTACAATTGGATTCAAACCCGTATCTTTTTATTCTATATATAGAAATACAATTTTGATTGTGTTGTATGCTTTGCCTGTGCTGTGTGTATGTGTTGCTATTTTAGTTTAGTTTTTTTTTGATGCAGATGTTTTTACTATGGCTGTAATGTATGAGGCAATTACAAATAATCCTCTCGGTTGATGGCAGTTCGAGTACGACACTAGTATTGAAAACAAAATTTTCATTTTTTTTACAAAATATAGCCATAGGAACGGTCGAAAATTAATTTCTCTTGTGAACTATTTTTTTGTATAGTAAGATATTCTGACCAAACCGGGCACTTACATATTTATGAGCCTGACCTCATCAAAATCTTACTACTATATTAAATAGCAGTATAGGAAGAAGAGGTTGTAAAGCAATTGTATAAAGGTATTCAATCTTTGATGTTCTGATGATATTTATACTTTCTTCTTTTTATTTGATGTTATCTGCTTATATTTCTTCTAGTAACTTACGCATTCAGGTATACAAAGTTACAAGTTCTTGGCTTTCTACTTTCGCTGAAGGAGGCGGATGCGATTTAATAGCAGAATATTTTGTTAAAGATCTATTGGAAGATGTAATAATACGTCGAACAGATATATATGTGCTGGTAACTAATAGCATTTTTAATATTTTTTTTTTTGTAATTTATAAGCTTTTTACATTGTAGCCCATAGCTCAACAAAAAAATATACCCAAACGAAAATGTAAGAAGAACAATCACACAATATTAGAGCCATATTTTCAAAGCGGATCTATTACTAATAAAAACAAAGGTGCTCTTTGTAAACAAGCCTTACAATGCATTCAAAAAGTTCTGGAGGCAGTTGGTTTTCTATTAAAGCCGCAACTTTTAAAGGTAAGTAATGTATAGTTACAAAAATATAATGTAATTTTCGAAAACATAAACATGTCCGTTCGTTGCTGCGCTTCGCTCACGAGATCGTCTGTCAAACGCTCCGACACCCCCTTCCCACTTTTCAGGCGTAAAGAACCTGTGGCCTTTTGCTAAGCAGACTGGGTACCCCTGGGCACAATTCACCAGGTAGACGAGCGGCTTATATCCAGTGTGTGAAAGCGTACTTGGCGTTTTTAGTTCATTGTCATTGTCATTGTTTTTGAATCGTTATTGAGCTCCGCTTGTCTTGCACGATGCACGTCTGAAACCAGCCCTCTCAGTCCAACCAAAAAGTCCGAGTATTGCAGGCGATAACTGGTCGATACTACGACAGCGCTACTGAGGCCAGCGGTACTGGCCTGCCCGGTGTCTACACAGTCGGTGGGCTCTGTCGGGTCCTTGTCGTTGTCCTGCGGCATCCTTGCTGTTGAATTTTGACTAGTGTGCCAGGTTTCTACGGGGTCGGCGGGCCTGTTCGAGTTCTTGTCGTTTGTCTTGTTGTTGAATTGTAATTGGTTCAGTTCGGCTCCTATTTCCGTGTCACGCTACTTTGGTTATGACAACGTGCAAAATCAAACGGCAAGTTAGCTGTAGATACGCTAGATCACATTGAATCCTTGCTTGGATCCCGCAAAGGTAGTCAGCCGCACCTAGGCCATTACCACCTAACTTTTTTCGGGATCCATCCGCTTAAGTAATCCGCTTCCGGACGTTGCGACTATTTCCTTCCATCTCCAGCACGCCTACCCCTCACCCGCTAATGAAGGATCGCGTGTCGCCCGTGTCTAGGGTGGTCACCAGTGGATAGCCTTCTAAAATCATGAGTTCCGCGATCCGTACACCTTCCAAAGATGGTAGATGTCATCACGCCTGCATGTTATATTCTCTCGCGGTCTATTAGCTGATAATTAACTGGGTCAGTGTGGTCAGCGTGACAAACTTGTGCCGTCTTGTGAATGACTTGTATTCCGGCAATACTATCTCAAAGATGCGATCAGCCCCCTTTCTTCATCATCAGACGGAGGTAGACTTAGTAGTCCCGGATAACTTTTCCGTTGCGGAAGTATCAGAAGAATTCCTTGAATCCTTCCCAGGACTAGTTGAGCATATGAAAAGTCGTCTCTGGTTTATGACTATCGGCTCCGGCAGGCTCCGAGGATTCAAATATTAGTTTTATCCGTTGTCCCTACTCTCTCGTTAGACCCGGTTTATATTGACTGCAACATTCTGGCAGCGCTGTTCGGCTCTCTTCTGCGGCTGCCGACTAGCCACGCGGTCTATGACGCTCTCTTCCTCGCGGACCTGTTTGTTTGGAGGAAACACCAAAAATCCGCCAATCTCTAAATCCCTTATCTTGCGCAGGGCAGGTGTGAACGTCAGCGTGCAAAAACGAAACCTGCCGGTATCCGAGAGCAAAGGAAGGCCGTGGCCACGTAATGCACCGGGGCTGTTGTCGGGATTCGGCAGCGGAAAGTATGCACCATAACCGCGGTACACGCTTTGGGGCTCTTGCCGGCTACTGATTATGAGGGAGGAGGTTGTTAATGGATCATTCTGGGATTTATTTTCCAGATAAATTTTACCCGTTGATTAAATTTTTTATTTCATTATTAATTTTCTGGTCTTTATTTACATTCTTTTTTACTCCCAAACCGCACCGCTTAAGATATGAAGCCTCGCTTTATTGAGCTCTAATGGCTAGCCTCTATCAAATACTTCCGCGATTTTTTCCTTTAGTTCTAAGCCCTTCTGTCCATGGGGTTGTCCGTTTTGTGTTCCCAAACTATGTCATTCTTTACATTTGTGCAGACCCGGCAAGATCGGCACGCGCTGAGCATATGTCTGCATGTGGCAGTGCGCGTGGTAGGTCGCGGGGTATTTGTCTATATGTGACCGTGTGCTGCGTAACATGTAGTTTATCTGAGCGTTGGTCCAAGAATACTCTCTATTTCTATTTTTTAAATTTAAGCCATATTTCTTATCTTTAGAATTAGAGTTTCCCCTCATAATCCTCCTGTTCGTTTCTGATATAAAATCTCTTCCGACCAAATATCCCATAGATTCATTCTTCACCACCTCAATTTTAACAACATTTTTATTATTTCTTTTAATTTGAACTTCTGATCCATTTGTTCCGTAATACTTTATTTTATTTAAATTTGTGTATTTTTTAATGAGTCCTATGGAATTTCTTGTATTTTAAAAACACTTAATGTTATCGGCAAAATACAATTTTGCTGTGATAAATATGAAGATTTCTACCCCATTCCTTGTTAAATCTTGTTTGTCGAAAAGTAAAGTAAATGACAATGACGCAGTGGTTGGCTAAAATCAGGTTTGTAATCAACGGCGTGGAAATATGAAAACATTTTCGCTGATTTTATACTACCACGTTATATAAAGTTTCCACCGATTATTTTCGAACTAAACACACAAAATATTTTCTCTAGCAATAGTCGGAGGGCCTTATAGTTTAGGGCACTAGCTACAATTATGAAGGACCTTTTACACAGTTTATGTTGCTATTACACTGTGAAAAATGAAGAAAGATTATTGGGAAACAAAATATTAAATAAGTGCTCTTGCTATCACTTCGTTACGCGTAGAAATATATTTCGCGACAGTCACGCTATCCATGCACAACCTTAACAGTAAGAGTTCAGATCGATGTTATCATGCAAAAGATATCAACCAAAACTAAAATGTATATTTAAAATAAACATATATTTATAATTATTAATTTTATTTTTTATTTACAGGTTATGTTAACCAGTTTATTGGAAACTAGTGTTCAAATATTTCAGAATAGTATGAGAATACAAAATCCTTACAACGAGTGGGACTGCCGCCTTGAGCTATATAAGACATTATTATACTTTTTTAAATTAAGGAATATTCCCTGCTATATTCCGACGGACATAATTTTGTACGTACTTCAAGAATCTTTAAAAAAGGATCCAAGCTCTGATTTACGCCTAAGCTATAAATCTTTGATTGCTTCAGTTGAAATAACAGTACACCCTCAGAGAGAAAACATAAATTTGAAGGTGGATACACAAAACAGTAGACAACAAAATTCAAAATATATTTATGAAAATCCAAAAAACACTCAAAAAGTTAATAACAATTATACAAATATCCAAATAAATAAATCAGAAAATAGTCTTACGTCCCTTCAGATTCAACAAAAGAAAGAAGAAACTACTGACAATATGCGTGGTGAAAATGAAAACACTACGAATAATGCAGCAATCAATGACATTCTACCAACTACGCATGAAGACGGTAAAAAATTAGAAGTGTGTTCAATAATATTTGCAGACCATTCTGATCAGTACAGTAAAGCGGACTGGATCGCAAATGATGTGAAGATCAATAAATGCCATGATGATGATGATTTTATTGCTGAGTTAAAGAAAGCTTTTGTTGATGAATTTAAATAAAAAGAAACACATTTTAATTTAAGTATATATGCATGAAATTACACTGGGTTTTCCTGGCGAAAGGGGGGTGTACATTAATAATTTACTGAGCGTTAGCGGTAGTATTATTGACTGTTGATTGATAGCGGACAATAAGATATTGAACTGGTTAGGTATTTATTGCACCACAAATACGTGCACTAGTGGATGTAAAAATTTAATTTAATTCTCTATAGTATTGTCTATACAATAGATTCTAACAGCTAGAGTCGGCGGAGCCGACTTCGTGTCCGAGATAACGCTGAGCTTGCGCCTTGTGTGGGCTATAATATAACAGGCAGCTCCAACAAAGCTGTCTACGCAGTTGCTCTGCGGAGATTTACTTGTTAACTAGTCCTCTTATATGTGCATCCTCGGCCGAGACAAATGTTGCCATCACCTCCTGTAGCTCTTGGACTTCCCGCCTATTCCGTATGTGTTGCTAAATTAAGATTGGGCTGCTGACGTACACAAATATTATTAATGCCACCGTTGCTGGGCTGCTAAAACAAAAAGCATAGTCGTTTTTGGTCTGCTGGATGACATGCATATTCTGCATATTCTATTCACTGGCTAAGTGTAAAAGAGGGAGACTCAAGACAAGAAAAGTGTCGTAACAGCTTCCTCTGGGCCATTGTCGACGTTTATCTTAGCCGGGTGGTTGTTAATGATGATTACCACGTCTAGGGCAATCCTAAAGGGATACAGGTGGCTGGGTGGAGATTTGCAGTAGGCGACGCTTCCTGTATGTAAACAACGAGCTTATTTTCGACAGTACATCTAGTTGTAGAATAGAATAAAGAAGATTTGTGTATTCTCAAAAATTCAATTGCATATAAATTGTGGCCTAAATTGATGGGGAATACAAGTTGGATAATTAACTTGATTTATAGATTTTCGGTGGTAGTGGGGAGGTGGCGATAGGTATAAAATGAAAGATACTTGATATATATATACTATTTTAGAAGCTACATGTCAAGTCTGCGCGGGCACTAGGAGGACCTACAGCCAAAATTTCAAGTCCTTAGCTCTTATAGGTTCTGATATCCTTGCGTTCATACATACGGACGGACGAACAGACAGACAGACGGCCATGGCTAGATCTCGGCTATTGATGCCGCTCAAGAATATATATACTTTATGGGGTCAGAGATGCTTCCTTCTGCCCGTTACATACTTTTGTACAAATACAATATACCCTGTTTATACATTTTTAATGGGTTTAGGGTATAATTATAGACAAAAGGATGGATACGGGTGTGAGCGTACGATGGATCCATCTGCGGCGAATGGAGGAGTTGGAGGCGATCACTCGCGAGCTCGGGTTAAGCGACCTAGGGTGGATCGAAGACTTGCGTCACCGGTTAGCAAGCTTCGTTTCGGGGGGTTGGCACTCGGCCAAAATATGGGCTCGACTAGCCGGGTTGGAGGCCAAATACACCCACTCCAGAGCAAAAGGTCTAGATTTAAAGTAAAATGACTGTGCCATTTCTTTTGGCCTTGTCGTTCACCGCTGACCAAATCAAACTCCCTGCTGTACATTTGGGCAGCATATCTGTGCCGAATTTCGTCACACGCATACATTTACGAGGCGGGCACCGTTGCTGCCCATCTGCAGAGCTGCATTTTTTTGGGTCAACGGCCCACTGGCATATCCAAGGGCAGGCGATCCGCTCTCCCTATAATATCTTTAGGAGCGAATTGGGCATCCAATAGCAATCGCCCATTTTGGCGCCGAGGATCGCAATCCCGGCGTTGCCACTCTTGCTGTGTCCCCGGCTTTTACACCAGCACGACCGGCGCGGTGTACGGGCTCCGGGCGGCTCGATGGCTCCCGTCCGGAGCAATTCCTCCACCTGCTCGTCGATGACTCGCTGCATCGACGGGTTCCTTGGGTAGTACCTCTACTTAATGGGCTCGTTGTCCTTCATGACGATGCGATTGCCGGCTATATGAGACACTTCCTTCAGCCCCTCGAACCGTGCCAACTCCGACTCCGGAAGCACTTGCAGATTTGCCTCCAGGTCTGCTGGCTAGACGTCCTCACTGTTCGGACTCCCTTCTCCAGACCCTTCGCCCCCACTAGCCTCGACGTTAACTCCCGCATCTGGGTTTTCCTCTGGACACCCCTTGCTTGTCCGGCTGCGCCTCCGGGATTCTCTCCGCGGGACAGACGGTCGTCCCCTGCCGAATCCCTAATCTCTCCGGGAGCGCCTCCGCAGAGCGACCAGTCACTCCTTCCTGAATTCCCGGTCTCTCCAATGTTCCCAGCGTCATCTCGCTGTCTCCACAGCGTATTCTCGTGCCTATCGCACTGAGGCAATCCTTGCCTAGGATCACCTGATCTAGCATCGACGCCATTATTAGCAGAGGCACACAGATCGTGCGACCCACTAGGCTGATCTCCGCGTTCACCATCCGTGCCACATATAGCCCCGATCAGTCCGCTAGCCGTATCCTAGTCCGTACCTCCCTAATCTCCCCGTTCTTGACCGTCGCGACAACACGACCTTTCTCGCCTCGCAAAATGTCCATTGATTTCGGGCTCCGCTAGTGCCCACAGAAAACCACCTGAGAGTTGGGGCATTCCCTTCTGAAATAGCCCTCTTGCCCACATCGATAGCATACTGAGCGTCGCCTGGCCGTTACTCCCAATTCTTGATCGATCATCCTGTTGGAGGCCTCTTCTCGTTGCCTTATGCCTTCATACTCGACGGCTAATTGTATGAGCTTTGATAGGGATGAGAATTCTTGTCTTCGCACATACAATTTATATTCCGGGACAGCGTTGTCGTAGATCCCACTCAGTTCCCTCTCAGAGCTGTAGCCAGTATGATGCATTAGCGCCCTCATGTCTACCACATACTGCTTAAACCCTTCGCCGTCTCGTTGACGGCGGACCCGGATCTCATTTTTTAGCGGTTCGCAGTACCGCGGGGGCAAAAAGAACTCTAAAAATCCCTCCTTAAACTCAGCTCACGACACGTCCCATAGCCCACTCGTCATGAACCAGCGAGCGGCCTCGCCGACCATGACCTCGTTCATCGCCCTTGGTAACCTATTTACGTCGATATCATAAGACAGGGCGCGATCCTCGATGGCTTCCACGAAGGACAATGGATCTGCCGGCCCATCGAACCGTTCTCACTTGCTCGGGTACGATACAATGTCCCCGCATCTCCATTGGTAGGCGGGTCGGCATTAGCGGGACGCCCTCGGTGACACGAGACGTTCCCGATTCATTTTCATTTTCTCGTCCGCATAACGGGCCCTGTAGCTCGGGGTCGGTGGAACCTAAAGCAGGCCGGGGTGTTCAGACGTGGTCCGGAATCGAATTCTGATTTCGACCGTCTATCCCATTCAACGGGGTCGGGTTCGGGCTAGACCTTTTGCTCTGGAGTGGGTGTATTTGGCCTCCAACCCGGCTAGCCGAGCCCATATTTTGGCCGAGTGCCAACCCCCCGAAACGAAGCTTGGTAACCGGTGACGCAAGTCTTCGATCCACCCTAGGTCGCTTAGCCCGATCTCGCGAGTGATCGCCTCCAACTCCTCCATTCGCCGCAGATGGATCCATCGTACGCTCACACCCGTATCCATCCTTTTGTCTATAATTATACCCTAAACACATTAAAAATGTATAAACAGGGTATATTGTATTTGTACAAAAGTATGTAACGGGCAGAAGGAAGCATCTCTGACCCCATAAAGTATATATATTCTTGAGCGGCATCAATAGCCGACATCCAGCCATGGCCGTCTGTCTGTCTGTTCGTCCGTCCGTATGTATGAACGCAAGGATATCAGAACCTATAAGAGCTAAGGACTTGAAATTTTGGCTGTAGGTCCTCCTAGTGCCCGCGCAGACTTGACATGTAGCTTCTAAAATAGTATATATATATCAAGTATCTTTCATTTTATACCTATCGCCACCTCCCCACTACCACCGAAAATCTATAAATCAAGTTAATTATCCAACTTGTATTCCCCATCAATTTAGGCCACAATTTATATGCAATTGAATTTTTGAGAATACACAAATCTTCTTTATTCTATTCTACAACTAGATGTACTGTCGAAAATTTCATTAAGATCGGTTAAGAAACACAAAAGTTATGTCGCACGTGTTAGCAGCATAGCTGCTGCGCAAATTCCAAGAATTGCTGTATACATGTACACACACACACACATTCATGCGTGTTTGCTTTGAATTCTATCAACAGCATTGCAACAGCATTTCTCAACTAAGCTCAATTATTTGTGTGGCCCTTGAGTAGAGGCAGCGGCAAGTGGTGCGGTTAGTTGCGAGTTCGAACCCTGCCAAGGGAAAATTTTTTTTTTCTTATTTTCATTTTTTTTTATTACTACTAAATTAAACGAGCGCGTAGCTCGAGCTGCAAGAAGAGGGTTCAGGGTATCCCCTAGTCGGGAGCTCCCGACTAGAACCTCTTACTTGTTTTTTATTTGTATCCTTATCGGTTCTCTTCTTTGGTACCTGGGTTTCCTTTCCTTCCTTTTAGGTTGTGTTTGTTGTCTCTTTTTCACATTGCTTTTTATTTCCGTATTTTTTTTTATAAAACTTGTTTGTCTTTATTGCTCGTCTTGTTTTCCATGTATTATTTGTTTTCCATTTATTTAAAGTTATATTTATTCTGAATTTGTTTTATTCGATTTTATTTTTAATCATTTATTCTGATATTAATTTTAGTTATTTTATTTTTTAATTATTTTATTAGGTTTTATTTTTAATTATTTTATTTGCATATTATTTTCAATTATTTTATTTTTAATTATTTTGCTTCGATATTATTTTTAATTATTTTATTTCGATATTTTTTTAATTATTTTATTGGGACTCAGTTCCCTGTCTAGTTATTTCCGTCGAGTCTCAAACCAAATAAAAAAACTCAAATCGCACTTTATTTGACCACCTTAGAAAAATTGACGCTGCGTATTGTCCTCGCACTACTGTACCTTTTTGCCGCACTCGTCCACTCTTTTATCGTGGTATATTTGTTATATTTTGGACGCTAAGTCTTTTCATTCCGTGCTGCACGTCACTCAAGCGTTTGTTTCCCGAACGAGTGAACGCAGCGAAAAAAATTATAAAAAAAACTCCAACGCGTTCGTCTCGCCCCCATACACTTGTGGTTTTAACATTTCACTCTTGTTATCGTTGCCTTTCTTTATCTTCACAGTTTTTTTTAGAAACAAAATCAGTATTCACCACAAGAATGTTAATGTCTATCCGAAGCCGTTTTACTTTGCACTTTTCCCGTCGCGCTCACTCACAGCGCAATTTCGACGCGTTCCGAACGATTTGCCCCACGGTGGAATTGGGCTGCTATGCTGTTGGCACACTCTCTGCCGACTCTCGACACACGGTTGTGCGTGTGAGCGTGTATTGGTGAGTAGCGCACGTTCTGCTCACGCTAGCGCGCTTCGCTCGCCCAGCGAGAACTTTTTCGTTTCTGTCAGCTATTTTCGGGGCTCTGCTTTGCTATCCGTCCACCTGTTGTCGCGCCGCTTGCCTAACTGCACGTGTGCATCGGTCGCCGACACCCCAGTTGGACTCTGCTGCTTGTAAAGTAGTTGTGCACTTGTAAAGTAGTGTTTCTAGACGGGGTTGTAAAACTCAATCTAACCATGTCCACACTACCTCCGATTTTTAGAAAATGGCTTATACCTGTTGGCAGTTGCGAATGATCACAATATCAAAATGGCCAGAAGCATACATTTGGTGTTGGTGGCCGCTATTATTTAACAAAAGGGTACGGTACGGCTAACATTCAATGTTGATAATTTGATAACTTGGTATATAGAAATATTGGCAGTAGATGCTAGGCGGTCGGGATCGTGCAATATTACACGCACAATCAGGAGGGACATACGTACATGGGTTTTAAGTAATTCCGGGTATGCACTGGAAACATTCCTAATGACAGCATGCGTATAACTATATAACATACAATATGCTATCGCTCGAAAGATGGAATATATAGAACGCACAATCAATTTATCGAGACGTTTAGGATGTTTGCCAATAGCTGTAAATTACGAACTTGAGTTTGCAGGCCAAATTATTCATATCACCTGCATTCTGCACAACCGTTGAAGGAAAAAATTAACTGCGCCCGGACAGCACAGCACAGACAAAAAGGTTATATCATTTTTTTGCTCTTACGTGGTTGCTTTATTTTCAGCAATACAATGTAGGCATATTCTTGCAGTTCATACTTGATATAGAGGATCCCTTTTAGTTCTTCATTTTCGAGAGAGAAGAGGAGAGACTAATTAACCGGTATGATTTGGGTCGGTCCAAAGGACGATTCCCTTATTTGGGGATAATTACGACTTTGAAAATCAAATGAAAATCATGATCAGCCTGCTCAATACAAGCTTCTTAGTTATATCGACCAGCTGCGGAGGCATCCCGAAGTCAGCGCATCAACGTAACCGACTGTGGTTACTATTGCGTTTTGACCATATGATGTCGATGACATCCACCTTAGTCGTTATGTGTTATGTCTTTGTCCAATTACATGGATATCTGGAACGCTAACGGAGTTATTGGCAAGTCCCTGGAAGTCGAGCATCTCCGTCAGAACCACGATATCGATATCCTTCTTTTGCCGAAATAGACATCCTGTTATTTGAGAAAATCTCGTAGGCTATAGCTAGAGCTGGAGTCATCAAATTTTACATATATCTTCTTGAATAGTAGTAGTTGTAGTTGTCTTTCATTTTATGGCTATCGACCAATCCCCTACCACGCCATAGCTATAAATCAACTAAATAAACCAATTTGTATTGGCAACCTGTTTAAATCACAACTTAAATGCAATTATCTGTTTGGGAATACAAGAATATTGTTTAGTACAATATGATTTACTGTTGAAAATTTCATCAAGATCGGTTAAGAAACAAAAAAGTTATTAAAGAAAACGTGTTTTGGCTGGCCACGTGTTTGGGCAGCTAGCGCAAATTGCAAGAATTTCTGTATACATATTGAATTTTATCAACAGCATTTTAATTGCGATTGTATTGTTTTCTGTGCTGCATGTACGTGTTGCTATTTTAATTCGCTTCTGTTGAGGGGAGGCATCCCAATCAACGCACAGATAAAGGTTGGAGTAGATAAAACGTCTGTTATTTTTCGTAGTTTATTCGCAAGAGAACAAGATTAACATAAAGCTTCTGATATTAGCAGCTGTATTCAGATATAAACAGATAATATTTCAATACCCTTTCTCAAAACAAGCATGTTTACATGTCTATTTTAAACCTAAACTCTTAACAAGTTTATTATACTTATGCTTTGTCAGATTTTTGGTCAAAACTTCAGCTATCATTAAATCTGTTGACACATATTTCAGGTTAATGTGCCCTTCCTTAAAAATGTCTTGTACAAAATGATATCTTATATCTATATTGTTCTCCCATGAAGAAAGGGATTTCTAGCGAGTTGTTGTGCACCCAAATTATCGCAACATATGGAAGTTGGCGTGCTTGTATCGCCACATCCTATCTCCTAGGTCGCCAATAAGTAATTGGTATGTCTGCGCATCCACTTTGCGACACTCATAACTTTTGCACACAATTTCGTATCCTGCATCCAAAGGCGTGGCGGTTGATCTGCTGTTTTCCATGCCGTCTGACATAAGGTGATTTCACCCAACTCTCCTTCCCGTTGGACATCCATGCCTAGGAACACCTGCAAGGGTCCCTTGTCCACGCATTCAAAAGATTCTGATATCTTTGCCTTCATGCTATACAAATCGTTTATTTTAATATGCTATAATAAGGACAAGACTGTCCTTCTTATTCTGGGAGGTACAAATCCAATTTGTCGCATCGAGCATGCTGTTCCACTCCCTTCCTGCTTGTTTCAGCCCATAGATTGCCTTCTTCAGTTATAGGACTTTGTTTGGGTAATCATTATCAGTGAAGCCCAATGGTTGTTTTAAGTAAATGATGTCTGCCAGGTCACTATCTAGTTATGCTGTGCACACGTCCATTTGGTGCATATGCAGCTTAAGCTCAGCAGTCCGTATTTCTGTGCACATCCCTTCGCTACAAGCCGTGCCCCATATAGCTCTACTTGACCACCTACTCCTTGTTTGATGTTGAAAACCCATTTATAGCCAATTGCACGTTGATCTTTTGGCAATGCCTCAATTTGCCACGTTTTATTCAACATCAGAGAGTCGGACTCTCTGTTCATTGCTTCACGCCACAGTGCAGCTTCGGAGCAACTGATGGCCTCCTAGTAGGATGTAGGAATTGGTATGACGCGGCCTTCTACAGCTCCAAGAATATTATATTGCTCCTTGGGTCGTCCACGCTTTCCAGTGCGAATTATTTTGGGCATACCTGGTCTAAACGTAGTTCCTTGTCTGCACTGACGCAATTTTCGATACTACCGTCATTTTTTATGACGACGTTGACTTCGACGTCTGAGCCATTGCCATTATTTATACCGACGTTGGCTTCGTCGTCTGAGCCACTGCCATTATTTAAGCTGACGTTGGCTACGTCGTGTGAGCCATCCCTGTCGATCTCTGCGCTCGGTTAACCCTCAGTTTTCTTTGCACACGTTGGCAAATCAAAGGTAACGGTTCCAGTATCGCCTTGTTCATTGCTCATCGAACAGCACATCCCTCTTCCGACACTTGTCCAGTGCTCGGATTATACAGACGATATCGTTTTGAATTTATCGCATATCCGACCATACGGTGTTCGTGTCCGTTGGCACTGAATTTGCTTAGCCTATTCCAAGCTTCCATGGGCGTCATATTTGTAAGCACACTCCTAGGTGATCGGTTCCGCAAATAAACAGCTGTATATATCGCCTCTGCCCATAAAGACTCCTTTAAGCCAGAATGTTGCTGCGAATACACTTTATCCGTCTACCAGTCTGTTTTTCCACCAAATGCTTTAATTCAACAAACTTTGACAATACTTCATCTTTCCCTTTTAAAAAATATTTAAGGATGCGCCGAGACTCATCATCGATAAATGATAGAAAATATCGGTTGCCGCCAAGTGATTTGGTCTCAAATGGTCCGCACACAACAGAATGAATAAGTTCCAAAAGTTTACCCGCTCTGTTTTCCGTTGAATGAGGAAATGATTGTACGAGTATTTTGCCCAGCATACATGTCTTGCATGACACCTTTGATGAAACATCAGCTCCTTCCACACATGCCGCAGCAAAACAATAGTTAGTTTTACCTTTAAAAGTGTATAAATTTCCCACCTTCTTGACAATCAAAATGCACTCGCCATCCTGAATAATTTTTACATGCTTGTTGCTGAAGCACATACAGTATATTGTTCAAAACAATTGTGTAGCGATCTGTTTGTAACTTAACCTCGCCTTTTCCCTCTGTAGTTCAAAAGCTGTCTCCTGCCAAGCCGATCATCTCTGTATGTGTTTCAATCTTGATAAAAATTGCCCGATTACAACACATGTAACTTGAAGCGCCACTATCTAAGCACCACTTCCTTCTGTGTTTCTTCTTTGATCGTCCTTTTCTTCTTTTCCGTTTGTGCACTTATGCTTCGACACTCTACTTTTATGAGGCCTCGCTTTCCGCAATTAAAGCATATGATTTTTTTTGTATGTGTCTTTTTTGCACTGCTTTTCACGTTAACTGAAAAAGCATGCGTTTCTCCATTTGTTCTGTCAGTATTTTATCTTCTCTCCCTCTTTTTTTACTTTGGTATACAGAATTTCAAATTCTGGCAACATATCGCGCGTTTCAATGGCGACAACAAAGTTTTCGTAACCTTTTGGTAGACTAGAAAGAAGGATCATTACTTTCAGCTTGTCTGGCAGTGGAGTTTATGCCCACCGACGCCAGCTGATCCAAGATCTAACAAAATGCGTTCAAATGACTATACACATTTTGACCGTCTTGCAAATTTAACAGCATTTTGTATAAAGATACTGTCTGGCTACGCGGCCATAATAGCTGGAACGACCTCGCCACTGATAAGAGCAGCATCGTATTCTTATCTTATAATAGTTGCTCTGCGAAGCAACTGCTTAAATTTCGCTCTTAAGACTATTTGCATTAAGCTGGCGCTCTTCGCTGTAACGATCATTTATTGCCCTAGCATTACCTTTTGCGAAGGCCTCGATACTGTGCGTCGACTTAGTTAAGTTTGTTCGCTTCGTGAACATCGGCCACTTGCATTGCTCAAAATTATAAATAATCAATTCTCGCTTCGCTGCAATCAGAACGTACCAATTCGGGTTCGCTTGCCTTTAAAACTTTTTGTAAACTCTAAAAATAGTAAGCACAGACCACTTCGGGTCTGCCTGCTTTCGTAACTTATAACAAATACACAAACAAATTGAAACACAAGAAAAAAAAATAAGTTTAATTATTTCTATTAGTGAAAGCTATTGAAAAAGCTCGAGAGCGCAACATTTTGGTGACCCCGACATGATTTTTACCTGTACGGTTCTATCAACGCTTCTAAAGGCAACAGAAAATAAAGCCTCTAGTGCAGTTCTCTCTGCAAACAGGGTGACTTTTCTGAACCGCAAAGCCATTTTAATTTATGACAGTTCGCAAACACTTCAAAATGCTCTAACTAATTCGACACTTAGTGCAATTGATGAGTGCGGTCTTAGTGTAAGGCTGAAGCAAATCGAGCGGCTTCAGGCCTTATTTGATATTACTCACACTAGCCTCGAAGAGCTAGACTTGGATGAAATTGGTAGCCAATTGCGTGAGGACTTCGAAAAGCTGCAGCATCTTCGATCGTACCTGAGGGATTCAGCGATGGACGCAATTCGATCATTGGAAATAACAAACGATAATTATGCCATAGCACTTAATTTATTGGAGAAAAGGTTTAATAATAGACGTTTGGTTTTTCAGGCACACATATTTGAGATATTGGGGCTCAAGAGGGTGGCAGGTTGATTGGCCGTGGCGATAAGGGAGTTGTCCGACCAATTCAACGCACACATTCGCGCATTAAAGAGCATGGGCAATACCGAACAGATCGCTGGATGCACCATTGTGCAGATTATCCTACAAAAGCTGGACCCAACATCACAAACCAAGTGGGAAGAAAGGCAAGAGGATTCGACCTTCGTCAACTTATTACCATCGTGGGAGCATATGGCTACGTTTCTGGAGCAGAGATGCCGAACAATGGAAACCGTAAACTTTGCTATGGCAAGCTATGCCCATCAGGTGGGAAAAACTAGAGCAATTAACACAAGTAGATCATCATTTATCGCCACTAACCACGACGCCACTGTCTGCGTTTATTGTGATAGCCCTGGTCATGGCATATATATAATTGTTCCCGATTTGGAAACTTGTCCCTTGCATTATGGCTTAAGGAGGCAAAACGACTTGCATTGTGCTTGAATTGTCTTAAGAAAGGCCATCAATTGCGATCATGCAGCTCTGGATGCTGTCGGACCTGCGGGGCGAAGCATCATTTCCTGCTGCATTTAAATAATTCTAGTTTTCCGTCTGGTCAGCTGACTGCGCCTTCTGATTCTTCGTCAATTGCCCACGCCTCTTTCGCTAAGTCGTCGCCATCTACCTTAACCTCTCTTGTTGTCCAATATTTCAATAGTGATGTTGTCCTCTTGGCTAGCAGTAGGTGTTCGTTAAAAATCGATCTGGCACTTTGATACCTTGTCTTGCCCTTTTGGATTCCGGCTCTCAGCTCCACGTTATAACGTCTCGCCTTGCTCAACAGCTTCAGTTAAAGAATCACAAGTCCTCAGCCATTGTCTCTGGTCTAGGAGATTCGCGTTTTGACACAAAAGGAAATACGGCCACTATGACGATACAGTCTCGAGTATCTGAGTACTCAACATGCCTCACAGCCCTGGTAGCGCCTACCATAACTGATAGTCAACCGCATTTTACAATCATTTTGCTAACATAAAACTTACAGATCCGTCTTTCTTTAAACCACAACGCGTGGACTTGAGCTTGTCAGTGTCGGCCAGATAAAGCTTCTCCCAGGGCTACCATGTCTTCAGAAAACAAGGCTTAGTTGGGAAGTCTCTGAAGGCGGACCGCTTGGAAACTACACCTACCACTTCAAGGGAAGAAACTAATTGTGAAGAACATTTCGTAAGGAATCATACTCGATGGCCTAGTGGCCGATATTCGGTTCGTTTACCCTTCAAGCAAAGTTTAGAACGTCTTGGGAAGTCATACCAACATCTTTAAAGAAGATAGTTCAACGACAAAGTTGCGAGTCGCTTTGGACGGCTCAGCAGCTACCTCGTCAGGATATTCATTAAATGAACTATTGATGACTGCTCCTGTTATTCAGAGCTCGTTGTTTCACATCTTTCTACGCTTACGTAATTTTCCGGTTGCCCTAACAGGAGATATTGAAAAAATGTATCGCTGTGTACGCGTTACAGCACCGGACGATTTTCTCCAATGCATTCTGTGGCGAGACTCGCCAAAACAGGATGTAAAGTTTTTTATACTGGATACAGTTACTTACGGAACAAAGCCAGCTTAATTTCTCTCTGTCCGTGCTATGCATCAGCTTTCTATGGATGAGGAAATGAACGTTCCAATTGGATCTCGAATTTTCCCGCGTGACTTCTACGTTGATGACCTCATTTCAGGGGTGACTCACTTCAAGAAGCAAAGGAAATTCTTAGTCAGACGGCTGGGATCTTGGCAAGTGGGGGCTTCAAATAGTGCTGCGGTATTGGAAGGGATACCCGAAGAGGACAGAGAGTCTTTTCTAAAGTTTCATGAATGAAGCGACATCACCAAAACTCGCTTGGGACTGAGCGTCGGAACGGTTGCTGTTTACTCTCTGGTCCATTCAGCAGAAATCCAAACCATCTAAAAGATAAATTCTCTCGCCTGTAACTCGCTTGTATGACCCGCTTGGACTTATAGGACTGGTAACCGCTTAAGCTTAAATCTTTTTGAAGCAGATCTAGAAGGAGAAGCTTGATTAAGACGATAGCCTGCCATAATCACCAGCAACAGCTTGGCATGATGTTTGCTGCAATTTTGAGAAAGCACAGTTTCTTCAATTTCCTCGTCTACAGCCAGTTGTCAGCTGTTGTGTCCCAAATCGCGTGTAGCTCCTCTGAAAACAATCACAGTTCCAAAGCTAGAGCTCTGTGGAGCCGTCTTATTATCTAATCTCATGAGTGAGATATCCATCTTTGATGGAAAATTCTACTGCTGGTCGGACTGCCTTTCCTGGATAAAGACCGAGCCCTGAAAGCTTTATGTGTTTGTAGCTAATCGTGTCGCAGCAGTTCAAGAGTGTACTATTTTGAATTTCTATTTGGAAACAGATTGGACTAGCCTGGATCTTACGTGCCAGAAAGGTCAGAGCTCGAACTAAGAAAAAAGGTCCTGGTTGCGTCATCTCCCTTCGTTGATATATCTGCCAATAGTAAGTACGTCAAATCATTTGATACAATGCAGCGTATATTTGCATATATTTATAAATTCATACACAGAAGCAGTCATCCTGGACTAACAGTGTGTGATATACAACATGGGACCCAACTCTTACTGAGGCTCGTCCAGAGAGCACACCTGTGGATTAAATCTCTGCGATCGAGAAGAGTTGTTAAGCCATCCAGTTGTATCGCATCTCTTAACCCTTTTTTGGACGAGTTTGGCATTTCTAGAGTTGATGAAAAATTCTCCACTGGATTTCGAAACTCGACATTCAATAATTCTCCCGCGGCACCATCCCATAACAGATTCACTCATCACAAGGTTTTACAATCGGGACTTAAACGCTGGTCCACGGGCACTTATGGCTCATATTCGGTTGCAGTATTGGCCGATTGGTGGTAGGAAGACCGTATCCAAGGTGGTTGGAAAATGTGTGAGATGCTTTCGTGCCAAGCCTCGATTAGTAGAGCATATAATGTCTGATCTTCCTATAAAATGTTTGACTGTTTTTTATTCTTGAATGCGCTCAAGAGGTATATACCGACTCGAGGCATGCCCTCTCAGATATGGTCGGATAACGCTACCAACTTTGTCGGCGCCAAGAACGAGCTTCTGGAACTCAAGCGTCTATTCATCAGTCGCAATCATATTGCCACAGTGCACAACTTTTGCATGGCTGACTCCATTGATTGGATTGGTTTATTCCCCCTCGTTCGCCGCATTTTGACGGCTTTTGGGAAGCAGCAGTAAAGACAACGAAGCATCATTTTCATCGAGCTGTTGGCTCTTGTGTTCTCAACTTCGGCAGTTCTCAACAGTCTGCCACATGGCATCGTTTTGTCTTTCAAAAGTTCCAGCAGACCTAGATGTGCTCACTCCAGCTCATTTCTTGATTGGTGGAAACAGCTTATCGTTTGTTGAGCCTGATGTGACGTACCTTTAATTCAATCGTCTAGATGGTTGGCAACGCGTAAAATACCTCCAACAACTGCTTTGGTCCCTCTGGCGTGAAGAATGGCATACTCCGAAACTAGGCCCATGCGTCAACGACCTGGTCGTCGTCAAGGATGAAAATCTGCCGCCTCTAAGGTGACCACTGGCGAGAATCACGGAGCTAATCGTGGGAAATGATGGAGTCGCTCGCGTAGCCGTCTTGCGCACCGCAACAGGAGAATAAGAAGAGCTGCAAACAAGCTATGCCTACTGCACATCAAGGACTCAGTTGAAAGCCCAAGTCTTCCAACGGGGGGAAATTGTCTGGCTACGCAGCCAAAATAGCTGGAGCGACCTCGCCACTGATAAGAGCAGCATCGTACTCTTATCTTTAAATACTTTGTCCGCGAAGCAACTGCTTAAACTTCGCTGTTAAGATTATTTACATTAAGCTGGCGCTCTTCGCTGTAACGGTCATTTATTGCCCTAGCATTACCGGTTGCGAAGGCCTCGATGCTGTGCGTCGAATTCGTTAAGTTCGTTCGTTTCGTGCATTTGGTACACATCGGCCACTTACATTTTTCAAAATTATAAATAATCAATTGTCGCTTCGCTGCAATCAAATTCGATTTCGCTTGCCTTTGAAGCTCTTTGTAAACTCTAAACATGAATATCTTATAACAAATACACAAACAAATTGAAACACAAGAAATAAAATAATTTAATTATTTCTGTTAGTGAAAGCTATTGAAAAAGCTCGATAGCGCAGCAGATACCTTACGAACCGGTTCCGTTGGCTGATGCACCGCCCTCAGCTTTGTCCAAACTGCAAATTATGTCTCAAAATTCGTTATATAGCCCAATGGCGATTGCTTGACGTTTAAAGTAATTATAGCCTGGGCCTTGCTATCTTTGCCGCGCCAATTGTCTCCTTCACCAGCATCTTCCTCCTTGAGACCACCCGATGCCAAGTCCCACAGCTCTGCGTGCACCAGAACCCTGCGCATTTGTACAGCCCAAGAATCGTAATTCTTGTCTTCGAGTTTGTCTTTTTGATGTAGAGAACCCATTATATGCACCACTTGACAACTGTCTGCGAGTTAATTTTCTCGTGAGGATTCCTCTAGCTCATTAACTAGAATTTAATTTTTCCCTATAACCTCATAATCTGTTGAGGGGAGGCATGCCAATCTACGCACAGAAAAAGGATGGAGTAGATAAAAAGACGTATGTTCTGTTTCGTAGTTTAATCGCAAGAGAACAAGATTAACACAAAACTTCTGATATTAAGAGCTGTATTCAGATATCGATTCATCGATAATTATTATGACATTGTTGCACTGATACAGATAATATTTTAAAAGATTCTTTTGCATTAGCAAATAATTGTTGGTTTAGCTGTTGAGTCGAAGCGGGCTAGAGCCACAAAATTTGACATATTGCATCTTGAATAGTAAATATCATATAAATATATATCAAGTATCTTTTTATATTGAATTCCATCAACATCATAGCAATTACGATTGTATTGTTTTTTGTGCTGCGTGCATGTGCTAGCATTTTAATTCGTATTTTATACCCTGAACTTATTGAAAATTGGTAAAACGGGTATAATGTATTTGTGCAAATGTATGAAACAGGCAGATGGATGCTTTTCCAACCCCATAAAGTATATATATTCTTGATCAGCATCAACAACCGAGTCCATCTAGCCATGTCCGTCTGTCTGTCCATCTGTCCGTATGTATAAACGCAAGGATCTCGGAACCTATAAGAGTTTGTTTCCGATAATCGATAGTCCGTTACCAAGCAATCGATCAAAATCGATATCGAATTCCTGTTTTTTAAGCAAATTGGGTAAATAATAAAAGCTAGAGTCACCAAACTTGACATGTAGCTTCTAAAATAGTATACATATATCAAGTTTCTTTCATTTCATAGCTATCACCACCTCCCCACTACTATCTCATAGCTATAAATTAAGTAAAAACACCAATTTATGCTGTCCACCAATATAAGCCACAATTAAATGCAATTGACTTTTTGAGAATGCACAAATATTCTATAACACAATAAGATGTACTGATGTTGGTTAAGAAAAACTATTATTAAAGAAAACGCGTTTTGACTTTCCTTGTATCAGCGGTATTAAGCGCAAATTCCAAGAATTTCTGTATACATGTACACACACATATTCATGTACGTCTGCTTTAAATTCTATCAACAGCATTGAAATTGCGATTGTATTGTTTTCTGTGCTGATATTTTAATTCTTTTTTACTTATCAAGTAGTGCAAGTAGTGCGGTATGTTGCGAGTTCGAACCCTGCCAATGGAACTTATTTTTTAATTTATCTTTATTAGGGTATTGCCTAGTCGGGTACTCTCGACTAGAGCCTCTTACTTGTTCTTATTTTTAAGGTTTGTAGAGTCATATTAAGTCATCCTTTTGAATATTATTTAATTAAAAAGGCAGGAAGTTCCAGGATAGTTTAGCCACCATCCGCATTTTAGGAAATAGTTTATACCTGTTGACAGTTGCGAATGATCCCGATATCAAAATTGGCAGCAGCACAGATTTCATGTTGGTAATAGAAGTTTCCGGGACTCTTTCTAGCTGCCATTTATTATGTTTGTTGAGTCACATCATATCAACATTTTCAAAAGCACTTTTTTTTCAAAATTAAGAATACATTAAATTAAGATATTAGATTTTTACAGAAAATTCTAAAATCCTGATCCCTTTGAGCTTGTGGATGGTACTTTTAAGCTAGTCGATGATGAACCGCTTTTTTTTAATAAAAATTAATACGCTTGCTGAAATTCAATGTTGATAAGTTTTTCAAACTTGGTATATTAGAAATATTGGCAGTAGATACTAAATTGAACATTTACTATACATTTCAAAAATCACTTCCAAAACGCGATCGAGACATTCATATATTTGTTTTGACCGAAACAAAAATATACTTGCTTTAAGTAAACAGTAAGCGCAAATTTTTGTTGCACACGGACAATTTCAGAAGACAGCTTTTTTTGTTTTGAACGTTATTTATGTTTGATTTTTGGTTTTAATTTCACATTGCTCGGTAATAAATCTGAACAAATACGATTGGGGTTAGTTTTATTTCTTTGAACTATCAGCTGGAAACGGATTTGTTGCACGTTTTACGGCGTCCCCGCAAATTCTCTACTAATTAGAGGAGTCATATACATAGCTAAAAGGTTGTATAGTTAGCAGTGCACACATTAACTTATTATTTAGACTAAGAGGATCGATAGGTCATTTTGATTAGAACACATGCGATCCAATGCGCTCTCCGAGTTTTTTTTTCGAGATACGCTCGGAGAGATCGGGAAGGGAGCATAAAGGTCAAATGTGTGCCAGTTAAATTCTAGTATGCTCATGGCATTAAAAGTTTCGTTATCCCAGATAAATCATATTGAAGCGACAATGGTGGAGTCGGATATTGGTTACGGCACTAAGAACAAAAATTTAACATCTGAGTTTCATGGAAGAATGTTCAGGATATTCTATAGTTGAACACTTTTGACTAACGCACTCTACCATATTTCATAATTTTATTTACATATTTTCAATTATTAGGCGTCACGTAAAATAGTAATCATTGAACTCGATGGGAAGGCAGTAAGAACATGTCCGATGTGGCAATATCAAATTCACTCACCAAAGCCATGGGCTATCAGTCCATCCCAATGCATGGTTTGAATCTACGGAATGATCGACGTTAGTGGAGGTGTTCGTGAACAGATGACAAAATTTTCACTTTATTTTGCGATGATCATGTTCGCAAGAATACTCTTAATTGGTTGCTTTATTACTTTCCGCAACACAATGTAGGCATATTTTCTGCAGCTTATACTTGATATGGATGACCCCTTATTGTTCTATCTTCAAGAGAAAAGAGGAGAGACAAATTAACCGGTAGGGTTTGAGTTGGTCCAAAGGACTATACCCTTATTTGGTGATAATTTGGCCTGATGAAGACAGGCTTTTCAGTTATATCGACGAGCTGCAGGCAGCGCGAAGTCAGCGCATGAACATAACCGGCTGTGGTTGATTATTTGCTATTGCGTTGTGACCACATGTTGTCGATAATGATATCCGTAAAGACATTCGACCTTAGAGATGATGCAGTGTAGTGATATCGCCTATTTTTCCGCGTCGTTGCGCCCGCTCTATAATTCTGAATCTTACAAAATTATCTGGAAAGCCAACGGCCTTATTCGCAAGTCCCTGGAGGTAAATTTCCGTCAGGGCCAGGATATTTATAACATTTTTTTTGCCCAAAAATCACTTTAAGCTCCTCCTCTGAACTCCTCTATACACTGAACTTTGGAAGCCCTTATATTTTCCGACTTATGGAGAAGGACGTAGTGCGAATTCAAATTTCCAACTTTTGTCGATTTCTGTATCTATTGAAACGAGCCCTGGTCGTCTTGGTGCATAGATAAGGAACCATATTGCCGATCTCCTATAGGCCACCTTTTCAAAGGTTTTGGAAAGAATTCTTCTATCTCGTTTTCTGGCAGTGGACCCATTTGACTACGCACTACCACTTTGGGATCCGAGGACGCCATAATGCGGATGAGAGAAGGTTCATAGTGTTGTAAGCCGCATCCTCAGCACCTTCGAGGGCACGAAGTATTGTGGCGGATCAATAGTAGAGTGTATGTAGCCATGTCGGACTCTTTGTCTGTCCGAAATAAATATTCTTCAACAGTATTAATAGTCAACTCGATCTGGCTGTCTGTCCGTCCGTCCAACTGTCCGTGTAGCCGTATGTATTAAAGCGTCGATCTCAGAACGTATAGGTACTAGAGACTTGTTTCCGAAAATCTATAACTTGCCCCGTTTCCAACCAATCTATTAAAATCATTATCGAAATACTGTTTATTTGAAAATATTTTAGGTTTTCAAAACTAAGGTCATAAAATTTAACATTTAGCTTCTAGAACACTATCTCAAGTATCTTTCATTTTAAAGCTATCGCCACCCTTAGCTATAAATCAAATAAATAAATCAACTGCAACACTTTTAGTGACAGAATCTTTTTAAGAATATACAAATATTTACAGCGCAGTAGATCTACTGCTGAACATTTCATTAAGACCGTTTAAGAAATACAGTATTTATTAAAGAAAACGTGTGCAGCTATCGTAAATTGCAAGAACTTCTATTTACATGTACACACATATTCATGTTGCCATTATATTGTATTCTAAGCTGTGTGAGTGGGCATCCATTTAAATTGTTTTTTTTTTTCGTTGAACGTATAAGAGCTAGAGACTTGCAATTTTAACTGTAGGTCCTCTAAGGGTCCGTTCCGTACGAGTTTGTTTCCGATAATTGATGACTTGCCCGATCTCAAAGCAATCGATTAAAATCGAATTCAAAATAATTTTTTTTAGCAAATCTCTTAAGTTTCAGGAGCTAGAGGCATCAAATTTGATATGTAGCTCGGGTTAAACACAGTTACTTACGACAATGCGCCCGCCCCGTTTGTGGCAATACTGTGTTTAACAAAGCTTAGTGAGATGAGCGAGTCATCACACCCTAAAGCTACTGACGGCATTAGGCTTTTATGTCGATGATTTACTGACTGAGGCTGCATGCGCAGAATGAAGATGCTTTTTAATTCAAAGTAGACAATTCATTAATGGGTCTCAAATCGGAACATTCTCTCGGTGATATCGTGACTATTTGAGCCGCTTGGACTGTTAATAATCTTGTTAATAAACACAAAAAAAAAAAATAACAATAATCTTTGTCATTGAATAGCAAATCTCTACCGATTGAAAGGACGGTTCTTTGGTCTGATTCTGAAGTCACGTTTCATTAGATGCGGTCACATCCTTCGTCTTTAGCAACATATGTGTCGAATCGAGTGGCTGAAACCTAAGAATAGACAGAAAAAGCTGAATGGCGCCATGTACCTACAAAGCAAAACTCAGCAGATATCGTTTCAAGTGGGTGCGATATTGATGAGTTACTTGCGTCGATGTGATTCGATGGGCCTTCATTTTTTAATTAACCAGGAGAATCCTGGCAGGTTAAGCAGCATCTGTTGACAGATAAGATGCGTACCTTAGAAGTACGCAAAACAACTTTGGCAGCTATGGTAGACCGACCAGATATCTTGGAAACTATCGATAGTTTCTCATCGCAAGCCAGGCTGCTGAGAGTGATTGCTTATGTGTTCCGCTATATGAAAAATTTTAAAATCGATAAGTACAATTTGAAAGTATCCCTACGGCACTCGAAAGGAAAGCAGCTTTTGAGAACATAGTCAAAGTGATTTAACAAGTTGAATTCGAAGATGACATAGGTAAAGTTCGAAAAGGCACGCGTGAGGGTCATAGCCTGCAGCGTCGCAATCCGTTTATATATAAGAATAATGATCTTGGTGCTCTATTTCGTATGATGCCAAGTTTCCTCTACTTCTGAATAAAAGCTCGCAATTCGTTAGAAACTTTATTAGATACCAGCATTTGACGAATTGTCATGCTGACCAAGAGCACTCGTGAGTCTTCTTCGGGAGAGACTTGGCTAATTAACGCTCAAGAGGTCTGTCGTCGGACAGTGACATCATGCATCCGTTATTTTAAATGCAAACCTCGTCTGGTAACACAAATTATTGGAAATTTACCAGCAGATCGATTCCAAGCGCTCCTCCCTATTTATATCTATGGCGTCGATTTTTGTGGCCCAACTAGCACGACCTTTCGAAAGTGGTTCACTTTGAACTAGTATCTGACTTATCCACTAAAATATTTTTAAAAGGAGTCCCACAGACCGTCCACTGCGACAACGTGACTATCTTTTTCGGAACAAGTCGCCTGTTTCGGGAGTTGTGACCTCGAATCGAGGAAGAGGCGGATGCAATTCGCGAAACCGTATCTAAAAGCGTTTATACCGCCAAGAGCTTCACACTGCGGATGTGGATGGCAGGAGTGAAGTCTTCAAAGAACCTAAATTACGAACGGTAAGCAGCCTGTTGCTAACGGCCGAAGAGCTGCGGACGACTTTTGTCGCGTGGAGGCCGTCCTCAGGCCCCTGGAAACAATACGCGAGGACCCAAGCAATGGGGAGACTCTAACACCAGGCCACCGACTGGTGGGAGGCCCATTGAATGCTCGACCGGAAGAGGGAACACCGGACCAGCAGGGTCTCTCCTGGTTAAATCGATAGCGAGCTGTCTCGTTGCTCAAGCAACAGTTTTGGCGGCGATGTTCAAAAGGAGTATATTTTTGGACTCCAAGGGCGGACCAAGTAGCCCCATCGGCTGCCAAAAGTTGTCGTGGGCAGCTGGTGGTCGTCGCCGACGACAATCTGGCCGATCCGCAAATTGGCACGACTGCCCTTCTAATGAAACCCCCAAGCGCTTCATGGTGGCCGGTGTTCGCACAGAACTGCGAGGGTAATAATACAATGGATACATATTTTTAAGTCTAATGTAAGTTAGGTTTAGGACGGACCGAGAGCGCTCTGGAAGCGAATTCGCCTCGCTTCGCCGCCGTAGCTTAATTTAGGCTTAAGAAGTTTATGATAGTCAGTTGTCAAATTATAACTAAACCGATTAGTCAAAGCGCACAAAATTTCAAGTCTTTTAAATCCACTAGTTTTTATTCATTATTATATAAACTCATAATTTTTCAAAGGGTATTTAAAAATTAATTCAAATTTATCGATTTATGCACATGTTAGTTTGGAATTGAAAATCTTGAAGTCGAAAAAAACTTTCGTTCCTTAAGCCTTTTATCTTCATGAATGGAAACATCTAAGAGCGTAGGATTTTGGAAAAACGTTTCAAATAAATTTTCAAAAATATATTTGAAAATGAGTAAAAATCCAAAAGAGGTGCCAAACTGTTATGATATACTTCTTGGTTTATCAATCAATCGGCGTTAAACAAATTTTGATAGATCTTCGTTTAAAATAATTTGGGGGTGTTTCTAACTTTTAGGAACATCCATTTCTCAATGGTATAGAGGGTGAGTCAAAGATTTGGTGAGTGAAGTTTCGCATTCAAATTAATTTCCAAGGATCTTTTGAAAAACCATATGATACATGTATCGAATTTTTCACAGCATCTAAACTTTCACGAATCAAAGATATTTTGAGGGAAGTATTTATTTTAGCCCTATTGGCTTCAACCATTTTTGTAAAGCTCAATATAACAACTTACAGAATATGTGTTTTAGCGATTTTTACAAATTCCACTCGCAACTGTGGTAAATTGGATGAAAACGGTTGTATGAAAGTATTTTGTTTTGTGAAAATTTTTTGATACGCTCTTTACAAAATTCCCCACTCTTGCATGGAATTGCATGTCAAAGTTATAATGATTACAACATTTTTCTTTGGCATCAGCTTTAGATTTTGAAATATCAATAAATAATTTAACTTTAGACGTTGAGTTCGAAATAGTATGGATGAGAACTGATAAGTTGTATTACTAACCATACAACATAAAGATGGGACAACTAGATCAAATGTTGGTAGCCATTGATTTTCATTAGTTCTGGTCCCACGTCGACTTCGTTTTTGTTCGGGTCCGAGACTCGCTCTCTGGCTGAGAGAATAAGAGAGTCATATGCTTTTTGTGATAGAACGGTAATAAAAAACTGGCTAGCGTCAGACGCGTGCCAATAATTACATTTTTTTTTGCGCCCATGATCTGCTCACTTACTCACATTTGTATATGTGTATGTAGAGCTAGAGATTCAAGAAATCCCAAATACTTCAAGTCTTGGCAAATTAGCATCGGATAGGCTGGCAAGCAACATGCACACCAACGCACAAATACTTGTATCCATATAATACTTTAGTAATTATGCGAGCATGGCCGGCCCAATAAATTTCCATGCACACATGACAATGCCTAAGTACCCTTATCAACGTGGCAATCCCTTTGATCAAGAGAGGAGAAATGGAACCGAA
This sequence comes from Drosophila lacicola, assembly GCA_035045355.1. Lineage (NCBI taxonomy): Eukaryota > Metazoa > Arthropoda > Insecta > Diptera > Drosophilidae > Drosophila > Drosophila lacicola. The sequence continues at coordinate 2,033,931 of JAWNPB010000351.1, read as the reverse complement.
AATTGTCAGGAATTTATGCGCATTGTTGCTTGTTGCTTGCTTGTGTTACCCACATACATACATTTAAAAGATTTTTATTGTTTCGGAATTGGGTAATTCCCTTTGGGTTTGCTGGGTGTAGTCACATCCCTGGCGCGCTGTCCGCACAATCGATATCAATAAGCTACAACATCTGTAGCAAAACAGACCTACACAACACTATCGCAAAACGAACTACAAAATCAATAAACATCAAACAGCCGGAATTGCTAACAAATGAAAAACATAAACGGCTGTGACAACAATAAATCTAAACAACAAAGGTGAGACGCTAATTTAAATTAATAGAAAAAAAAAATGCTGATCCACTTTACCTATCCAGATCGGGTCCCAGTTCCGGACCCAGCGTACGACGATCGCCCTCTCTCGCCTCCCTCATTTTGGCTACCTGTTGACCTTCGTAAGCCTGTGTCGCCCGTCATGCCCCGCTCCCCATCATCAGTTAATTAGCCGGGCATTGTTTTCCTTCAGTATATGCGTGTAATTGTTTGCATTTCCCTTTAATTATATACAATTAAAATTACTTATCTTCTTCTATCTGAACCGATAATTTCCACTCTACTTTTCATAATTTCATGCAAGTGGACATCTCTCTCCCACTTCAACAGGTGCGTATAATTAGTTGCCCTATCTTAAAGTTATCGATTATTAATATTATTTCCGATTTAATTTATAGGAGGTACATGTACAGGGCATACGACAACACAGGAACAGGGCGAAAAAACACTGCCAGAAGCTGAGGCCAAAAGCCACCACAACAACACGGATACATGTGCGTTCAAATTTTCTCTTTGCGCCAATGGGGAGCAAAATACCCAAATAAATAATTATATATATATAGGTGCCAGAATAATTATATACGTGGCGTGCGAATGTTCTCAATCGCATAATCTACCTTACCCTGCCTAAAGAGTTCTCTGGGGTTGGTAAAGGGCGATGGGGAAAGAATGTATTTTGTGTATATATAAGTATGTAAGTGTGTACTGCTCGTGCCTGCATTTAATAATCAAGATTTGCATATTACTGACCGCGGCAATAGATCTTGGGCCGCTTCCCTTCGTATTATGTACTAACGTAGAAGCAAAAAAAAGGTAACTTAGATATAATAAATTATTTTCTGCGTTGCAGGTCAGGAGAAAAAAAAATAACACCTGCATCGGACAACTATCCAGATTCTCTGGACGCTGCCTTTAGTTAGGGGCACAAGACGATCTTGGAACGGACTCACTCTGCTGGACAAATCTCGCTGTCGGAGTGACGCCTTTGCCGCTCGCCTCCTCGTCTCTGCTGTTACGCCAGGCCCTGGAAATTTTTGGACGCCTGGCTGGCGTCCTTCGGCGTGGGACTTAATCGTCTAAGGCCCTTTTCTTTAGGCAGTTTCGAAATTTTCTTAATTGTCTTAGGCGGTTTAAGTTTGGCATGTACATTTTTTTTTTTTGTATTTTTAATTTTTGTGTTCGCACTTAATTTAACCTATATGTTTATATTTTACAACATGGCATCTTTTATACATGTAGAAAAATTTTGATGTTTAAATTTTAAATTTCTGTGCCTCGGCACAGCTCATTTATTTATTTATTTTTATTGGGCAAAAAAAAAAACTTCCACTGGTGCATTTGCGCAAAGCCCAACCATCGTGCACCGCCACTCAAAATAGACTCCCCATGCAACATCACCCTAGGATTCCCAAAGACACAATGTAGCAGACGGGGACATTGGGAACAATGGGTTCGACCTCTGATCTCCTGCCTCTGTCTTCACCCAACCTGGCCGACCTATCCCTTTCCTTAAGCTGAGCTGCGCCCAACGTGAGGCACAGCATGACCTCGATCAACACACGTATATCGTTTGCATGAAACACTCCTAGGGGCTTCCATTGCAAGTCTTCAAGTGAGTATGAGTTGTTTCCTACTCGACGCCCTACTCTGGCCTTTAGAACTAAAAAATTGGCGTTAACATCCTTCCAGAAATTGCTCAGTACGAAGTTGCGTCTGTAAACTTCTTGGCCTGGTTCCGCCTGGAACACTCGGGCTCGTAAGCCTGGTGTAGCTGGCTTTTAACTCGCTGTCTAATAATGTGTACTTTGTCTGCTGGGTGCAAATGAGAAATCTCAAGATCACCCAGAGTCCCCAACCTACGAGCCAATTTGTAGCATGCCCTGTTTAGGAAGATGTGATGTCCGATAACGGCAAAGAATGGAGTCACCCCTGTCACAGTGTGTATGGCATTGCGTATAAATACTTCTATTTTATGGAAGGTAGAGGTCCCACTCGCGGTGATCTTGCTGTAGATACGCCTGGATCGCCGACAACACGGAACGATTAACTCGCTCGCTTGCATTGCTCTGTGGCGCGTAGCCTGCAGTGCGCATATGCGAGATGCCGAAAGAGGCGATCATGTTCCGGAAAGTACCTGATGTGAATTCTCGTCCGTTGTAAGAGTGAATGACCTCGGGTACCCCAAACTTATAGAAAACCTCACTGACCACAAACTTCACTACGTTAAGACCCGTAGCCTCTCGCATCGCTTTCAAGAACGTTAATTTTGAAAAATGGTCGACTACTACGAAGATTCAAGCATGCCCTTGCCTCGAACGTGGGTACTTTCCCAGAAAGTCGATATACAGTTTTTGGAATGGTCACTCGGTCACTATCTCTTTTCCTAGACCCACTTGCATGCGAAAGTTCGGTTCCTTGATTTCCTTGCATGTCACGCACTGACTTACCCAATCCTTTACTTGACTAGGCATGACGGGCCAGTAAAACTGCTGACTTAAGGTCTCGATTGTTTTTGCGACACCCCCAGGATCAGCAGTCTCATCTACATGAGCCTTCGCTATTAAGCCGGCTGTCAAAGAGCTTGACACCATCAGCTTCCACACGGTGCCTTCTAAGTCGTCTTCTAGGTGGACGAACCCCATGCGCTTAAAAAGCAAAACCCCCTCAACTTTCAAGTCTGGTAGTTTGTTCTGATTCGAGCGCACCTGTTTGAGAAACGCCTGATAATTCGCTGACTCGAACTCGGGGGTCTCAAATTCGAGAAGACCTTTTGGAACCTTGCCCACTGCTTCGACAGTGCACCATAAAGTGTCGGCTACCACGTTTTCACTGCCTTTACGGTGCTCGATGGTAATGTCGTAGCCTTGCAGCTGCAATTACCAACGAGCTAGTCTCCCGCTTAGGTCCTTCATGGACATCAGCCATTTTAAGCTGGCGTGGTCAGTGGTGCATGTAAAAGGCATCCCTTCTATGTACAGTGTGAACTTTTTTATTGCCAGTATCGACGCTAAGCACACCTTTTTTGTGACGGAATAGTTCCGTGGGTGTTTATTCAACTTGGCCGAAAAGAAAACTATGGGTCACTCCTGATTATCGGTGTCTTTTTAGAAGAACACCGCTCCCACGCCGAACTGAGACGCATCGCACTTCTTTGAGCGACCGAGGCACGGGGATTCGTTTGATAGCTATAACCCGTTCGGGGTCCATGCGAAGCGTGCCACCACCCATAATAAATTCAAGATATTTTAATGCCTTGAAGCAAAATATGGGTTTGAGCAGTCCGATAGAAACCGATGGCTTTCACGGTCAAATTGTTGAGCTTGCGTGCATCAAGGCACAACCGGGTTTTACCCGGTCTTTGCACTACTGTTGTGCAGTTACTCCATGGGCTGTTGCACTCTTCTATAACCCCCAAACTCAGCATTTTGTCCACTTCATGATCCACTATCTTTGAATGATTGGGCACCTTCCACTAAGTCTATAGTGTGCTTCTCTAAGTCCGTCGTTCCTAATTCGCTACGTTCAAAAAACAAAAACTTCCGCTTGACCGCCTCCAACTCTATCCTTTCTTCCCTAGACAACTCCCATGAATCCGGCTCACTTTCGAGTTCTTCCTCTTTTTCCGCATAGTGCGTCATCGTACCGCTAAGAGCTCTTCCGCTTGGCGTTTCGTGGAGATTAGCTTCTCGGGGATCAAAATGTGTGGGCCTCAGTTAAATTCTCGCCAGAAATCAATCCCAAAATAGGCTCACTGCTTCAGGTAGTGGCAGATAAAAAACGTTATATTTTGATTCTGTTTCCCGTACGAGATTGGGAGTTCTACCCTACCTATAATCGATTTATTCTCTTCTCCAGCGGTTGTGACTACAGAAACGTAAGGTTCCACCGTAACCCCTAATTCTTCGACCAACTCTTGACTTTCTTTTCCCAGCAGACTGACAGAGGCTCCTGTGTCTTACAATCCTTTCATTTTGATCCCAGCGACCTCCACACCGGCGAACACGCGTGGGTCTATGCCAATGACCTGGCGCCTCGTAATCCTGCGTCTGCGGAAGCGTGGCCGGGCCTTCACCCCTCGCTGGGTGGGCAGTGTCATCCCATCCAGCTGTCGCTCACCAAAAATTCTACTACGGGCTGACATGTATGCCCGAACACGTTCTTCAATTGGTAAGCTCCTCCATAGCCTTATTCAGCTTCTTATGGTCTATATTCGTCTCCTTTTCAAATACTATTGGCTTCTGTAAGTGTTCTTCTCCTGCCTTTTCGCGGCCGTCCCCGAACGCGTCTATCCCGCCATCAACTGGTCCCTTTAAGGTTTCCCGGACAATTTTAGCACTGTGAGCAGAATGTGTCTGGCTTTCCACACCTATAGTAGAATACCCTCCACTCTTTAGACAGGCAGTCTCTAAAGAGGTGGTCGAACTGCCTACAGTTCCAGCATACTAACCAGGAAGATGTCCTGCCTCGCACAAAGGCCTCCTCCAGTTCTCTAGGCGGCGTTTCCGCACGATGTGGTGGTACTTAAACCTCGTGAACTGTGCCTCTCTACTTCTATGCACTATCCAATTCTTTTGGCGCAGTGTTAGACTCTCCGGCGTGGTTCCCTGGCGGCCTAATCACATCAATGATGCCCTCCATCATCTCCATGAAGCCTGCTCGCACCTCCTCGCGGATAGACTCGGACATTCCGGATGGCAGGGCATGCAAATATGTTTGGTGGGCCTGAGCTATTGCTGCTTTCGCTGCTGATGTGAGTACGGAATCCTTCGGCGCTTTTACGAACTACAGGTTCCGTGGAGTTCTATCTTGCTGCCCTAGTCCCTTCTCCTAGTCCACCAGATGACCCTCCTCTGGGATCTGTCTCTCAGGAAATCCCCGGAAATTCATTGGCGTTCTCACCAGGCGCGGCAAGGCCGACGCTAGACAATAAACCAACTCTAACTAAACCTACCCTCATATTACATTTTATCACAGGTTATTTTGTCATGGCGGCTACCACCAGGCTATAATGGACAGTCGCAAACGCTTCGCCAACGTGCGAACCTGACTTACCGGTATCAACCACGACAAGAAAATCTTTTCAGGCTCATTGATATTCTGGTAATATCTGCCTCCGTCGAGATTCTCAGATTCAACTACACGCTGCGCGATTATGCGCCACCTAATCGTGCCACATAAGACATCGGCGGAGTGGATCCTAAGGCCATGGGAAACTTTTCTCTGTACCTCTGTTGATATCTTTATATAATTTTTTGATTTCCGCCCCGACTTCATAGAAGCCGGGTGCGCCCAACGTGAGGCACAGCATGACCTCGATCTACACACGTATATCGTTTGCATGAAACACTCCTAGGGGCTTCCATTGCAAGTCGTCAAGTATGTATGAGTTGGTTCCTACTCGACGCCCTACTCTGGCCTTTAGGCCTAAAAAATTGGCGTTAACATCCTTCCAGAAATTGCTCAGTACGAAGTTGCGTCTGTAAACTTCTTGGCCTGGTTCCGCCTGGAACACTCGGGCTCGGGCATTATACTGCCGATGACTTCGTTCGTAAGCCTGGTGTAGCTGGCTTTTAACTCGCTGTCTAATAATGTGTACTCTGTTTGCTGGGTGCAAATGAGAAATCTCAAGATCACCCAGAGTCCCCAACCTACGAGCCAATTTGTAGCATGCCCTGTTTAGGAAGATGTAATGTCCGATAACGGCAAAGAATGGAGTCACCCCTGTCACCGTGTGTATGGCATTGCGTATAAATACTTATATTTCTGGAAGGTAGAGGTCCCACTCGCGGTGATCTTGCTGTAGATACGACTGGATCGCCGACAACACGGTACGATTAACTCGCTCGCTTGCATTGCTCTGTGGCGCGTAGCCTGCAGTGCGCATATGCGAGATGCCGAAAGAGGCGATCATGTTCCGGAAAGTACCTGATGTGAACTCTCGTCCGTTGTCAGAGTGAATAACCTCGTGTACCCCAAACTTATAGAAAACCTCACTGACCACAAACTTCACTACGTTAAGACCCGTAGCCTCTCGCATCGCTTTCAAGAACGCTAATTTTGAAAAATGGTCGACTACTACGAAGATCCAAGCATGCCCTTGCCTCGAACGTGGGTACTTTCCCAGAAAGTCGATATACAGTTTTTGGAATGGTCACTCGGTCACTATCTCTTTTCCTAGACCCACTTGCATGCGAAAGTTCGGTTCCTTGATTTCCTTGCATGTCACGCACTGGCTTATCCAATCCTTTACTTGACTAGGCATGACGGGCCAGTAAAACTGCTGACTTAAGGTCTCGAGTGTTTTTGCGACACCCCCAGGATCAGCAGTCTCATCTACATGAGCCTTCGCTATTAAGCCGGCTGTCAAAGAGCTTGACACCAACAGCTTCCACACGGTGCCTTCTAAGTCGTCTTCTAGGTGGACGAACCCCATGCGCTTAAAAAGCAAACCCCCCTCAACTTTCAAGTCTGGTAGTTTGTTCTGATTCGAGCGCACCTGTTTGAGAAACGCCTGATAATTCGCTGACTCGAACTCGGGGGTCTCAAATTCGAGAAGACCTTTTGGAACCTTGCCCACTGCTTCGACAGTGCACCATAAAGTGTCGGCTACCACGTTTTCACTGCCTTTACGGTGCTCGATGGTAATGTCGTAGCCTTGCAGCTGCAATTACCAACGAGCTAGTCTCCCGCTTAGGTCCTTCATGGACATCAGCCATTTTAAGCTGGCGTGGTCAGTGGTGCATCTAAAAGGCATCCCTTCTATGTACAGTGTGAACTTTTTTATTGCCAGTATCGACGCTAAGCACACCTTTTTTGTGACGGAATAGTTCCGTGGGTGTTTATTCAACTTGGCCGAAAAGAAAACTATGGGTCACTCCTGATTATCGGACTGAGACGCATCGCACTTCTTTGAGCGACCGAGGCACGGGAATTTGTTTGATAGCTATAACCCGTTCGAAGTCCATGCGAAGCGTGCCACCACCCATAATAAATTCAAGATATTTAAATGCCTTGAAGCAAAATTTGGGTTTGTGCAGTCCGATAGAAACCGATGGCTTTCACAGTCAAATTGTTGAGCTTGCGTGCATCAAGGCACAACCGGGTTTTACCCGGTCTTTGCACTACTGATGTGCAGTTTCTCCATGGGCTGTTGCAAACATGGATTGGTTTTTTTCGGGTTATTTAAGTTTTTGTTTGGCCGGGATGAAAAAAAAAACTGCCACTGGTGCGTTTGCACAGAGCCCGACCGTCGTGAACCGCCTCTCAAAATTGACTGCCCATGCAATAATAGACATCATTGAGAGAGAATTGAGAGCACTGAGAGGAATCCAAAACAGTTTCCTGAAGTAGGAGTAAAATTAAAAACGGCATAGCTATTCTATCACAAAAAGCATATGACTGTCCTAATCTCTTATTCTTTTAGCCAATGAGCTAGTCTCGGACCCGAACACAAACGAAGTTGACGGGGATCAAAACGAAAGAAAATCAATGGCTACTAACATTTGTTCTAGCTTCAGCCTCCTTTGCGGAATATAGCTTTGATATTATTTAACACACGAGGCTGTGTTCCTTTTCCTGTTTGGATTCGACTGGACTGCTTGAACATTTCTGGGTGCTGGGTCATTTCTGTATCGTCGGAAATGAAGTAACAGACAAGCTCATAAGATTCAAACTTTACATTCAGTGTACAGAGCTCCACTGTGGGCTACCAAATATATAGCCTCAGCTCAGATCATAATTATAACTGGTAGATTTAGGTAAGAGATGGATGAAAAATTAATACGTTACGTGTGATGCTAAAAACTTGAACAGGGCGGAATATATAATCTTTTATAAATAAAAAATTCAATAATTAAAATCTTAAGAATGCTAGTTATTAAACATGTATTATTTATAATTTGAGGAAACATCAGTCAGCAAATATGAGAATTTTGTTTTTGTTTTCTTTTTTATATAACGCGAATCCCGATGCAATGTACTGCATCCCACCTCCCACCCAACCGACCGAAAGGGGCAGTCGTGTAACGCACGACACGAGTTGCAAAGTAAACAAGTAAGAACTTCTAGTCGGGAACCCCCGACTAGGAGATACCCTGAACCCTCTTATTTTAACACCAACGTGCTCGTCCGCTTTAGTAGTAATAAAGATAAACTAAAAAAAAAAGTTCCTTGTGCTGGGTTCGAACTCTCAAGTGACCGCATTACTTGCTGCCGCCTCTACCCAACAACCACTCCAAATATTAATTTTTAATGAGAAAAAAACGAATTAAAATAGCAGCACAATAAACAATACAATCGCAATTGCAATTGATAGAATTCAAAGCAGACGCACATGAATGTGTGTGTGTACATGAATACAGAAATTCTTGGAATTTTCTTTAATAATTGTGTTTCTTAACCGATATCAGTACATCTTATTGAGTTATAGAATATTTGTGTATTCTTAAAAAGTCAACTGTTCATGCAAGGCATAATTAGCAAATTTGAAGCGATAGGGGCTTAAAATTACGTGTTAGTCTAGTAGGGATAGAGAAATTTAATTGGCTAGTCAACACAGAAGAGTCAATTTCACCGGTAATTAATTTATGGATAAATATTACACCCAGCATGGTTCTACGATTAGTTAAGGAAGGAAGGTTAATCATCAGAATGGAGTATGACGGTAACCGCACACGAGGATCCCAATTTAAACCACTAAGGGCAAACAACGTATTCAATTCTGTCTTGATGGATAGAGTACTGTGGTGACCAGATACATGAGGCATACTCAAGTATTGGTCGTACCAAAGATATATAAAGGGTTTTTGTCGTGTACGGATCGTCAAACTCCTTCGACCATCGCTTGATGAAACCCAAAACAATTCTGACCTTATTGACCACGGTCTTAGCATGGGAGTCGAATTTAAGTTTATGATTAAGGATGACAACTAGATCATAAACTTGATTAGAAGTACTGTTAACACGCTAGAGTGGTAAGCTATCAAGGATTTAAGAACCCAATTGGGGAGGGCTTCTATAGAAAGTCACTACCACACAAAATCAGAAACGCATCAATGTCAGCTTGTAAGAAATAACATGATGCCATATCTTTATATGCCATATCTTTAAAGGCATAACTTCACATCGTCAGCATACATTAGTACTCGAGAGTGATACAGTATCGAGGAAAGGTCATTGAAAAGAGTAAAGAGTAGCGGGCCAAGATGACTACCTTGAGGAACACCGGAAGTCACCTGAATTCGTTTAGAAAACGAATTTCTGAAAAGAGCCTTTTGCGTTCTGTTACGCAAATACTCTGAAGTCCAGTTCAAGCGATTGACTGGGAAGCCGAGGAGGCATAATTTATGAAGCAGCAAGGAGTGGTTGGCAGAGTCGAAAGCCTTACTGAAATCAGTGTAGATGACGTCAGTCTGCATTCCTTTATTAAACCTATCAATTCCTAGTGAAGTAAACTCAAGAAGGTTAGTGGTTGTAGATCTGCGCTTCACGAACCCATGCAGGGCAGGTGAAATAATATAACTACATAAATGTTGCAGTTGAGATGTTATGATTCTCTCAAAAGCTTTAGGTATAGCGGATAATTTGGAACTACCTCTATAGTTTTCGACATCGGACTTACTCCCTGTCTTATGGAGAGGGATATTGTATGATTCCTTCCAAATTTTTGGAAAAGATTAAGTGTGACAATTCAAAAAGTTTAAACACAGGTTAACATAATGCTACAGCACAGTACCTGAGCACACAAGCAGGAACACTATCAGGGTCCGGTGAGTGAACCGGCTTGTTTGTGTTAAGGTCGCTGAGAAGCGAACTTTCCGTAATAATGGCTGTAAGATGCAGTTTGACCTTTGTAACTGATAAGGATAAGGCTGATTTATGTTATACCTAGAGGAAAAGTTAGGATTATGAGAAAATTGGAGGCGACAACGGCGAAGGTAATCCATATAGCAAATGGAATTTTGAATAGAAAAATTTGATCGGGCAACTACATAACGGGAGAAATCAGAGTGATTTCCCGATTTCTTAAACTTTTTATATAAGTTCACTTGAAAACCAGGGAGGCCTATCAGGCCTGTGCACAACACTGTCGAACGAAGATTTGTTCCTTGAATTGCGCACACGATTAACCTGCAGTAAGGAAATTTCATGAAGACCATCAATAAATTCGTTTGACGAAGACGGCAACAGAAAGTTTGAGTTTGATGGCGATGACCAATCGACGTCCGGGAGATTAAAGTCCCCAAGAACTACTAAAAGGTCCCAACCAGAAAGTAGGGAGAAGATAGATTTAATAGCATTAAGATATGTTTGATAAATGGACAAGATAGATAGGAATGGTATATATATATTTTTTTTTTTTTTTTTTTTTTTGATACATTTTATTTGTTTACACTGTGTCTTAAGACAATAAGTAAATTTTGTTAGCTATTATTAAAATTAACAGGAATAGAAAGTTTCCAGCGAAACCTAATATTATATTTTACATATTTTGTATGTTAGGTTGAAGTTGTACTTATTTAATTTATCAATCTGGGAGATCAAGAATATGCACTCTTTTAAGTCTTCTTATTGCTAGACTTTATCTGTTAGATTTAAGGCTAGGTTATTTTGATTATTGTTGGATTGTTGGGTTAAGGCTGATTTATTGGGCGGGACAAAGCTTTGTGATGTGGCGTAGACGTTTTTATTCTCGCGGGTATTGTTTCTAAGGCTTTTTCGATCAGTCACCGACTTTTTCGACAGAAGTTCCTGATAAATTCTACACTCTTTGTAGCTAGCGGCATGATCTTCGAGCAGTTGGCACATTTTGCTGGTAATTCTTTGTCTTTCGAGCAAGTATTACTTGGATGTCTAAGAGAGCATTTTACACACCTGAAAAGTTTGGAGTAATAAGATTTTGTGTGCCCATATTCTTGGCAACGATAGCATTGCACTATATCATTGTTTTTACGAGGTGGCTCTATATTGACAACAGCGTTACCAATGTGTTTAAGATTATATATATTCACATTCTTTTTGTCCGGCTCAATATCTAGAAAAAACTAATTTAATGGCTCTTTGGTTACGCGGCTTTTAATGTGTTGATATCGTCTTCAATTATCATTTCCAGTGTTTCCTTTCCATCATCTTCGTTCCCATTCGTATCCGGTATGCTGTTGCTTAAAATAGCAAATCGGTTAGAGCTGGTGCTCGGTGTAGTGTCCAGAGCAGGTTAGTTTTCTTGCCACTGGAAGTGAAGTTTGGTTTGCTCGCTTATTTGGATTTGGTTTTTTTTTCTGCCAGGGCCAGTCCGTTAGGTCTTCGTTGTTGTCACTCATGGTGACAACTACAGAGTGTCAACAGTTTATTGATGCTTATCAGCAGTCAATGGTTTGTTGTTGCGTCTCAGCGAGAGAGCAGGTGCTTATACGAATATAACAAAGCAGAATAGATAAATTAGCGAAGCTTCTGCGCAAAATTAGGCACGTCTAAACTCAACGAGTAATCTGTATCAACTCGGTTGGTATATATGAACATGAAATAAAGATAAGAAAACTTCCAAATACAACTCTTACAGCCACCAACTCAATCTCTGAGATGGGAAGTTCAATGAGTTCCGACGAAAGAGCAATGAGTATTCCTCCTCCGATACGGGAAGCTTGATCACATCTGTGAGTTAGAGGTAAAAATGTAAGATTCTGAGATGTCCGGCTTTAGCCAAGTCTCAGTAAAAGCGATAATTTGAAAATTTTTAAGCAAGAGAAACTAAATACAGGCTTACGAGTTTAGATTTAAGACCTCTAACATTCTAATAGGCAAGTTCGAAAGAAGAAATTATTTTTTTGACGCAGCAACTAAAGTTGATGCGCCACTAGAAACAGGTGGTAATAAAATCGGAGTCCGTTTTTTCTTATTGTCCTTATATTCTTTAATTATTAAGTGTTCCGGCCAAAACTCTTTACAAGAAATGTTAGTAACTTTTAGGGGATGCAATATCCCTTTCATAGGCCAACTTAAGTTTCTCCATTGTTATACCTGGGGCTTGAATTTTTGCCTGTATACAAGCTTTAAAATCATCTGATGAGAAGTGAGGGGCAAGCCTAGAAACAAAAATATGTCTCTTCGGAGGAACACCCACTAGAGGCGTAGGCGCCACAGTTAGGACAGTGGGAACACTATTAGCTGTGGTACCTAAAACAGCCGGTATTCCGGACGACGAGCCTTCTACTGGCTTCTATAAATTTAATTTTTGCTGTCGCTTTTTCGGAACTTCTACGACAGCGGACGACATGGATAATTCGACTGGGTTTTCTCGTGCCGATGTTGCGCATTTCGCGACAGAACCAGTGTCCACAGCAGACCTCACAGCTACCGGTGCAAGAAACGAGATGAGCCGCTGTGTAATCGTCATAGTAGGCTGCTGAATTGCAGATGGAGGCTGAAGGGTATTAGGCAACGGCAAATCACAAGGAGTGGGCTTTTTAGGCCCTGGAGACGCATCCAACAGTCTTAGGCTACTAAATTGGGTATCCAGGGCTGTCAGCTGATCGTTTAGTTTTCGACGCATAAACGCCCGCATTTCACCATCAATCTCCCTACACGAGTCGCAACTATATTGCAAACCATTTCGTTTGGCAATAGCTTCCCCCACTAGGCTAGTGTAACCCGCACATTTAGAATGCACGACAATATCACACAGCCAACAAGGTATGGATTGACTTGGCTTAATTTGCATTTGGCAAGTTTTTTTAAAGCAGACAATTTTATGGTCCATTATTATGGGTCTCTACTGTAATAACGCAGCCAAATGTTAGAAGAGAGTTATTTAGATTACTAGCGTTTAAAACACCAACAAGCGGCAGAAAGTAGAAGAGTTGAACCACAAGCATGCACTCGCGATAAAATAAACAAATAAACCGAGAAGGAAAACAAAATAATGGAAATATTTTAAATATAAATATTAAAACGCCGGGGTTTTATTAAAATAAAAACAAAAACAATGTTACAAAATTATATGTGGCCTATTGTTTCCTTAGTTCCGAAGATAACATACGTTTCTTTTTCTTTGTTATCATTTCTGTTCGTGCTGGTACTATTAGTCTACAAATCTATTACAGTTGTTGCACGATGTATCGATATGTCGTAATAATCGAACTCTACTGTAATCTCAGAATTTTTGTGGCATCCCTATTTATAGTTACATTTTCCAAGCTGAAATGAAAATTGAGATAGAACTGTATTTCGAATAGTTAAAGAAATTAACAATGGTTTCTATGCAATTCGTGTTGCAACCACTTCCGGGAAACGATGAACAATTCATTGAGAGGTAATAATACTATAAATATGTAAAATTGACTTCATACATATAAGTATGTACTTATTATTGATCATCTGCACATGTTTAACACATGTATGCATATCAATTTAACTTAATAATGCATAAGTATATTAAAACTATATGTATATTTCTTTACATCCATAAGTACATGTATGAATATTTTAGGGCTTGCAAGAATTTCTTGTAATGTATTAAATGGTAAAGTTGTAAGTACCTCATATATTTGTATATAAACATGCTTATACATATGTACATACATAAGCATGAGTTTACATTGTAGGCAACAGTGATATATTTAAGTCCACATAGGAACGTACAAAATATGAAGACGTACTTCTTCTAAATTGTTACATTATTGTATTTTTTAACGCATAGGTATTCGTTCTCATGTGTATTTGCATATATCATAGCACTTGCACAAGCAACATGCATAATAAATTCTGTATATGTGCAGATAGATATCCAGGTGTAATTTACTTTATATTTTGATCATATTTTCGGGTGGGTCTCCATTATCAACTGCAATATTTAGCTATGCCAAATTCAATGCCAGCTTACGAATTTGGATGGGCTTACAATATTGTTTTTTGGTTGTGTTTATTTTTTATATTTTAATTCTAGTATTTATATAAATTAAATGTTGTTACCAGCAAACATAAATATAATAAAATATATTTATAAAATTAAAACTTCACATTTGTTTGGTTAAGAATATATATTAAGGACATGATTTTGATGGTTTTTAAACAAATTTTTATGCATTTTTAATTTAGAATACGAGAAGTCTCTGATAAAGTAAACCGCTTCGGTTCTGGAACTCATAGAATATTTGAACAATTGAAAATACCAGTCAGGGAGGTGGTAATTGGACCTAATCATATTGGAGTACTTCTGGAAGATGGAAAAGCGTTCCGGGTCGCCTTCTCTATCAATACTGAAAAGCTTGATTTGACTAAATCTGACAATAAGTGGTATGTTATATCATCCATGTGAATTTATGATAATGATTATGCTTGTTCAAAGTGCTCCATCTGGTGGAGTTGCAGCAACAAATGCTCCAAAGGCACCATCATCTTCTCGGCCTATGGCTCGCTCACGAGCACGACTTCTGCGAGCAACAGGTAGGACCAGTTCAAGTGGACAAGGTTCCGGATCTAGAAGTACAGGTGTAATAATTGGAGGTAACTCCTCTAATCGACCCCTAGTAACAGTGCCAGCCACCTATGTGCCTGAGGAGCTTATATCTCAAGCAGAAGTGGTATTACAAGGCAAGAGTAGGAATCTGATTATAAGAGAACTTCAGGTGTGTACGAAACTTAAATCTATTTTAAAATTCCCCGTTTGCCTAAACAATTTAAATTGTAGCGCACAAATCTTGATGTGAACTTAGCTGTGAATAATTTGCTTTCCCGAGATGATGAAGAGGCAGAAGATACAGAAGAGGGTGGAGACAACTATGTTCCAGAAGACCTGATTTCACTTTTGGACAATGGTTTTTCCGGTGACAATAATAGCGTCATTATCGATCCATCAGACGGACTTTTCTCAGAGGAAATATTTAGTAATTATTCGAGCATTAGAAAGTAAGTTCTATCGATAATACATATTTGCAAGTATTTTGGTTACCTGCAATCGGCAATCTATTGTACTTAACATGTCGTCAATACCATAAGTCGTAAAACAAAAACAAATTAGAAACATATATTAGCTTTAATAACTATAAACATGCTATGAATAACTCTTTCTCTAGTCTACTTTTCGATCGGATTCGTAGCGAACGAAACAACGCAAGCTCGAGTAGTGCAGATAATAATCAGTCTAATCGAACATCGGCATCTTCCACCGGTGTTATAGCAGGAAATGCTAGTCTTTCAGCTCAGATATCTTCGGCAAATGCTGATCGCGAAGCATTTAGTCGCTGGCGTGATCGTCAGTACTATGGCCCCCGCCGTTGGATTAGTAAAGACGAATACACGTGGGATAAAGATACTGGTTAGTACACTTATTGTTAAAAATGCAATATAAACGATAAAATAACAATACTTTTTTTTTAGATCCCAAAAAGAAAGAACCCTCTTCAATGCCCTCGCCAATATGGATATCAGAAGAATTGCAACCATGGCCTGACAAAGCTTTCATTCGATTTAAGACTATTGGAGCGTTGTATTCCGAATTTATTGCGCTCTCAGAAAATGGAGAGTTACATCAATGGCGCTGGTCAGACTTGGAGCCCTACAAATCAGATGTAAGTAAGGTTGAATACATCAATACCAATGACAAAATCTTCAGTACAAAATCGCAGCTTATCTTTACATGCTAATGTTTAAAATTCTATTACAAATTGGTATGAGAATTGTGTAAATCGCGACTGCAGCCTGACACTAATTGTTAATATGCGTATATGCAAGCAAACTCGAATGGCATAGCGATAGTAATCATCTTTTTATACCCTGAACCCATCGAAAATGTGTAAAAAGGGTTAGAATGTATTTGTGCAAACGTATGTAACAGGCAGAAGGAAGCATCTCCGACCCCATAAAGTATATATATTCTCGATCAGCATCAATAGCCTAGCCGAGTCGATCTAGCCATGTCCGTTCGTCTGTCAAACTGACAGTTAGCTTCTAGAATTGTATATATATATATATATCAAGTATCTAATGTTGGATTTGACGACCTTTTCGTTTAATAATTATTTGTTTGGCTGGCTCGAGGTCCGGGGAGGTTGCCCTGAAGACGGTTGCCGAAGTGCAGCCGGAATATATTGGTTATATTCAAACAAAATTGTGTTTTCATTTGTCTTGAATAAAAAAGCCCCGGACCTCGAGCCAGATAAACAAATAATTATATCAAGTATCTTTCATTTTAAAACTATCGCCACCACCCTATATCTATAAATCAAGTAAATATTTTTTTTATATTTATTTATTATAAACCAATTTGTATTGGTCACCAATTTAGCCAAAATATAAATGCAATTGAATTTTTGAGAATGTACAAATATTATTTATTACAATAAGATCTACTGTTGAAAATTTCATCAAGATCGGTTAAGGAACACAGAAGTTATTAAAGAAAACGTGTGGTTATATATATACTGGCAGCCCACGTGTCAGCGGCAGCTAGCGCAAAACCCAAGAATTTCTGTATTCTATCAACAGCATTGCAATTGTTTTGTTTTCTGTGCTGTGCGTATGTGCTGCTATTTTGATAGGTTTTTTTTTCAGTATCGATTTGTTGATGGTTTGGCTGTTGAGTAGAGGCGGCGGCAGGTAGTGTGGTCTGTTACGAGTTCGCATCCTATCCTATTATTTTTATTACTGCTAAAGTAAACGAGCGCGTAGCGCGAGCTGCATTTGATAAAAGAGGGTTCAGGGTATTTTTTTTTTTATTACTGCTGTTGGTAGAAGAGGGTTCAGTGTGGCCCCTAGTCAGAAACTCCCGCCTCTTGTTTAGTTCTTAATTCGATTGACTTATACTCATTGTCAAATATCTAGGTTAAATATAATTTTAGACGTACACAGGTCACCCATTTCCATTACAAATTGATTTGTATATTTTGAAATAAAATAATAACCGTGCCGGGAAATAACCAGATAGTTTTAAATGCTCGGTCAAATTTTAGGTTTTAGGCTTACATATGAAAAATTTATTTATTTTTCATTTCATTTTTCCCTTTTTCTATAGACGGACAATATTTATCATCCAAAGACCTTATCACTTAACATTGCTGAAAAAGTGGAGCTTATCTCAGCAAATTTTATAAGATGCTCTATAGTAACTGAGTCAAATCGAGTTGCCACTTGGATGGACGAACAACTGGGATATCTCGGAGCTAAATTAGAGCACACAGCTTCAGCTTTTAATGAGTTCACCATGGACCCTATTGCAACAATACATGTTTGTTCGTTATACACAGCAGTTAGAACCGATAATAATAATATTTATTGGTGGGGAGTTCTTCCATTCGATCAACGCCGCTACCTATGGGATAAGTTTCGAACTAAAACCAAAAAACCATTTAAAATGGTTGTGGCTGATATTAACGTGGGATCACAAGTTGTTATGAAGAAGTGTCCTATTTATCAAACAGGATCGATTGGATTTACCTGTACCAATGGTGTACCCAAAGTTGGACAGTTATTAAACTCTGTGTGGGATTTTGCGGACGTATGTAGGATGAAAATCTTAAATGTCGGTTCAACTTTAGGATCCGATAAATGTCAGACTACGGGAACGATTGCTAATGATAAGGATATTTCTAAGACAGCACCTATACAAGCTACCAGTTCTAACAAGAGCGGACAAATAAGCTCGACAAGTAAAGAGTCAACTGATCGTATTGACATGCCTCCACCGCCTTCGCCGGCGTCTAGTACTTGTAGTGATACCGGTAGTGTTACTTCACACAAGCGCACTAAAAGGATGACTTCTAAAGAAGATGGCAACAGTTGCCAAGAGAGCAGAAAAGATGAGGAACTCTGGCAACTTAAAGACGTTGTCTTCGTAGAGGACAAAGTGGGCCCGGTTGGAAAAGTTCTTAAGGTTGATGGGGACTATGTGGCAGTCCGATTTCCACCATTAAGCTGCGTCAGTGGCGCTACCGGTTTAACCAGTAAAGATGATGGAAAAGAGGATGACTGGCAGCAATGCCGTCTATTGCGACGCGAAGATGTCCAAATCTATCGGACAGCAGTTTCCTCACGAGGGCCAGATTGGTTACAAAAACAACCGAAGAAAATAAATATTGGTACCGATCCAGCGAGCGCTCAGCTTCTTACAATAGCGGTAGATACCCGTGGTATTCATGTTATTAAAAAAGTGTTCGGGAAAATACATTATAGCCTTTATAACTTATACAACAGCAAGCAAGAACAAAACTGCCAATTTCCCACAGACTGTGCATCATTTATAGGCGCGTCTACTAATAACATTACAATGGCCTGCAATAATGACTGCAACGGTAACAGTAGTACGATTGTTCTTAGAGATGGCAATGGAGCACTTTATCCACTGGCTAAGGACTGTATCGGCTCAATAAAAGACCCTCAGTGGTTCGATTTGCCGCCTGTTAAATCTGTTACTATGGCCACAATATCGCTTCCGCCTTCAGTATCTTGCATTAATCTTAAGTCAAAAGTATGCATGACAGCACTGCTTTTTGAAACCCAAAAACTTATGCCACATATACTGCGATGTGATGTTAAAAACTGCATTGCTGTCTTGATGCGACTTGAAAAAGAAGACCGCAAAGATACAATTTCTGTTGTTGAAGAACGCTGCGATGGTAACCGGAACATATTTCATGCCTGTGTAGTAATGTGTGCTCCAACATCTAACAAGGACACACAACATTTATCAGACCTTACCAGCAGTAGCTCAGAAAAAAAAACTGCCACTTCTGGAGTTACAATGCCACGTGTAGGACCTTCCTTATCATATGGAAGCGCATTTGGAAATGGGAGCAATTTAAGCGAGAATTCTGGCTTCGCTACAGTCCCTGCTGGCATCAGTACATCTTCAACTTCTGCATCATTAAACAGGGAAAACCGAATTAGTCTTCGTGACATGATGCATCGACTCATTAATACAGAACAGGCAGAGCAGAATAGTCAATCAGCGACAAGTGCAGGGGAGGATCACGCTTATATTCCAATACCCTGGTCCCTTGAATCAGGAACGGTTAGCAACCTTAGCACAATCGGAGCTCAAAATGTAGCGGATATAGTTGACGAAGATGTTTTGAAAATATTGCCTTCGTCGTCTCAAAACATTGGTGTGTCAAACAGCAAAATGGGAACTCCAAATTATACATTCGACCTAATACAACGACGTGAACACGCCATTCTGATCCTTCAACATATGTGTGCCAGTGTTGCTATGCGACCTTACCTTTACCAGATGCTAAGCGCCAAGGATGGTCAAGGTCAAACCGCATTCATGCTAGCTGTTTCATGTCGCGCTTACGAAGCTGGTATAATAATACTAAATACAATTCTTAGTGTTTCTGATCATGATACGCATCTTAAGGAAGCAATGATTTTCCCCATTGGGTCGCCAGCTGATCAATCCCCTCTTCATGTTATCTGCTATAACGATACGTGCTCCTTCACTTGGACAGGTGCAGATCATATAAACCAAAACATATTTGAGTGTAAAACTTGCGGCTTAACTGGTTCCCTATGTTGCTGCACCGAATGCGCACGAGTCTGTCACAAGGGCCACGACTGCAAACTTAAACGCACGGCACCGACAGCTTACTGCGACTGCTGGGAGAAGTGCAAATGTAAAGCACTAATTGCAGGAAATCTAACTAAGCGGTTTGCTTTACTCTGCAAACTTGTATCTTGCACTGATTTAGTCACAAAATTCAACTCAAAGGGTGAATCTATACTGCTATTTCTCATTCAGACTGTGGGTCGGCAGATAGTCGAGCAAAGGCAATACCGGTTCAATGTAAGAGTGCGTAATGTAGGTAACACGGGAAATGCAAATGGAAGCAATACAGTCATAACCAATCGGAAATCTTCATCTCTAGACATCGATAGTGACATGCCTGACCATGATCTCGAGCCACCTAAATTTGCCAGAAAAGCTCTAGAACGTCTTTTGATTGATTGGCAAGCGGTTCGTTCAATGATTATGAGCGGCGCAGAAAGAAATGAAGCTAATATAAATATACAAGGAAATGTTGGCGAGGGAGATAACTCTGAAAGTTTCAACGTTTTTATGCAATCTCAGCATGGTTCTACACTACTGGACAAGTTTACTCACAGCTTGATAGTAAAATGCACAAGCGACCATTTAGATACCTTGCTGCTGACTTTGGTGCGGGAGTTGCAAAATGTTGTTGTTGTTGATCGATGTAAAGAAGCAGAGGTAGTAGCACGACGTTTTGTACGGTCTGTGGCGCGAGTGTTTGTAATTTTTAATTTGGAAAAACAACCAAACCCAGAGAAACGAAAGAGTCACACTTCATGCAACAAATATGTTCAAAGTTGTGTTAAGGTATTTCAGACGCTGCACAAAATCTCAATTGAGGAGTTGTGCGAGGTATCTGAGGCCTTGATAGCACCAGTAAGACTCGGTGTCGTGCGACCTACAGCTCCGTTTACAATGTCTTCATCAAATCTAGACGTAAGTTACTTATATTTCCCATGCCAATTTACCAACCTGTCATTATATATTTTTTTTAGAATTCGGATGATTTGTTCAGCGTTGAGCCACTGGCACCTTCTAATGTTGAGTCAACTGCTGAGCAGATCGTAGTACATAACGTTAGCAATGTGCAAAATCCGAACTTTAATGTTCAGCAAAATTATGATGTGGTTGCTATGGACAGTGAGTACCTCAATATTTTAAATGTGAATTATATTCAAATTTAAAGAATTTAAATTTAGCGCTTAGAGATGCTTCTGAATCAGAAGAAATTACAAACCGTGAATCTAATTTGAGTAGTCATGATGATGATTTGATAGAGAACCAGCGGAATGAAGAAGGAATGCAGGATGATGAAAGTGATAACGATTTCACATTTAATGACGCAGAAACGGAATCTGATTCAGATGACAATCAAAGCAATCAAGATGCACAAAGAAGCGCTCAAACAGGTGCAACTGTTGGTTCGGAAACAGGTAATATAAAAGTTAATTCTTTGTTTATATTTTACTCTGTGCTCAGAAAAAAGAGTACGATGGATGTGGGGAACACTACCTTCCCCGCAAAGCACGGATGAAGTCTTAAAGGCGTTTGGGTCGTTTAAAGATCTGATAGATCAAAAAGGAATAAGGTCCCAATAGAATGGAAAACAGTTTTTCATAGAAAATATGTTTTTAGTGGCTCGACCAACAAGGCATACCAACAGTGAGCGAGTTTTTTGTATAGCATTTTTAGGAGCCTCCCACTTCTATCATCAGCAGGCTTTGCTACCCGACAAAGCGAGTCGACCAAGGCGATCTTGCATGTATTGTTTCCTGTTATGTATGAATGGCCACAAGCTCGAATTGTTTGACCAATCTAATCATTATTACGGAGGAGGGTATGTCCATATGACCATAGGACCATCTCCTAAAGATATTTGTGGCAGTTGTAAAAATACATCATATAGGCTGATTTCACTTAAAACACTTGGTTGTACTCCATGGCTTAGGTGTCTGTACGTCAGACTAGCAAGCGAGAAGTCGCTGATGAAACTCCAACAGCAATTATCATTTTTTATAGGTTTTCTTTTTTCGCATGAAACTGGCCGAGGGGCGCAGTCGTATAACGTACGCCAAGAGCTGCGAAGAACAAAAACGAATACAAACTAAGTCTATAGACTAGGAATATCTATTATCTTAATAGTTCAGAATAGAAGACTTAATACGATGAAGAGCAGATTCCGTACAGAACACCTTTTAATGCTTATTGTAATCATCACAAAGAGCCCGGAACGGTTATTACAAGGCATATTAAGTTGGATAAATGCCCATTATTACGTAGCCGAGTTGATTTCGACCGTGTTTATTTTGTGAATAAATATTACACCAAGCATAATTCTACGGTTGATTAAAGAGGGGAAATTAATCATCAGGATACTGTTGAATTAAAAGAATCCTAATTTGATGAACGATAGGCAAATAAAAAATAATTTTCTATACAGATTCATTTCTTTCAAGTGTGTAAGAAACCAGTCGGCGAGAGTTTCTATAGAAGATAATTACCTTGCATTTGGAACAATTTAGATTTAAAAATTAAACTTGTTACCAAAACTAAAAGCCATCAATGTTGGCTTATAATAAATTATATCATACCTTATTCTTATATGTAAGACACTAGTTTACATCGGCATACATTAATATATCATCTAGGGAAGGTCATTGATTTAAAAATTGGAAAGTAGCAATGACATTTTTGTTTTGTTTCTGTTCATCTAGGCATGATAAAAATGACTGGTTTTAATACCTTGACCAAGCACATGAATTAGTAGATTAATGCCCAACTCCAAAGTCTTCAGGACGTCAATTTAACATAAAGATGCAATCAAGAAATCTGTCTAGGGTTACGCACAGGATTAGCCGGCGGTAAAGGAATTAAATTCCTAAAATAACCAAGTGATTTTTCATACCTACAAAGTCAATTTTGAAAACGAAAGAAAAGACTGAATAATCTGAAATTTCCGGTTTTCACCACGTCTCATTAAAAGGGATAGTATCGAAATTGAAAGCAACGGAGGTATAAGACCACTTTCATTTTGATAGACAGAGATTTTTGTTTTTTGACGCTGCAACTAATTTAAGGTGCCACTAAATTGAAGTGGTAATAAAATCTGATTCCGATATTTTACCCTGAACCCAATAAAAATGGGTAAAAAGATAAAAATGTTGTTGTGCAAATGGAAGGAACAAGGAAGCATCTCCGATCCCATTAAGTGTATATATTCTCGATCAGCATCAAAAGCCGAGTTGATTAGTCATGTCCGTCTGTTTGTCCATCCGTCTGTCCGTATTTATGAACGCGTCGTACTAAATATCTTTAAGAGCTTGAGAAACATTCGTCCTCCTAGTGCTTGCGCAGTACGAGATTATTATGATTTAGCTGTTGCTGCCGCTATGAATAGACTGCACTCGGTGTACTATTCTTAAGAATCGGACGAGTGAAAAAGCACAAATGAGGAATGAAAGCGAATTTAAAATAAAAAATAAAAAGTGCAAAACAACAACAGTAATGTCTTCCCTATTTTTTCGATTTTCAGTATTTTGATTTTGGCAAGTTTTGTTAAAGTGGAGGGGACCAAACATCACGTATGTTCGCTTCAAGAAATACTGTTATTTTGCTATTGAAGTTTAACTTCGGTTTTCGGAGCTGCTAGGGGTATTAAGACTCAAAAGTATTATTTTTATTTATTTTTAAAAAGAAAATTAAATGATTCTGCCCCTGTAGCCCACTACGCGACTCAATCGAAATTTTAGGGCTTGCCGAGGAATACATATTGTATTCTTGTTAACATTGTAGTTAACAAAAAAAAGAAACATTTACAAACAACATTTATATGTTAACTTCAATTCATTTCCCATTCCTTTTTTTTTGTACTATGAACCCATTGAAAAGGTATAAACAAAAAACAAAACAAAAAGGTATTGCCACCCAACCGAATAAATAAAGCAATTGGGCTACCCGCCAATTTAAGCTACAATTTTAATGCTGTTGTCTTTCAGAATATCCTAATGCGATGGCACAATAAGATCTACTGCTGAAAATTTGGTCAAGATCGGCTAAGAAACACATAAGTTATTAAAGAAATCGTGTTGTTATATTGGCAAGCCACGTGGCTGCATGCGCAAAGCGCAAGAAATGCTGTATACATGTTTACTCTTCTAGAGGGTATTATAATTTTGTCATGAAATAACATAGAAGGAGACAAGTCCGTTAGTTTGAAAGCTATCGTCTTAAACTAGGTCCGTTTTTACTGTGGCAGGTAGTACTTATGTCGGAACCGGATCGGAATACTATATCATATAACTGTCATAGGGACGATCGGTCAAAAAGTAGGTTCCTGCATGGAAAACTTGTTTGTTTATTAAGATATCTTGACCGAACTCGGCATTTATTAGCATCACTATGTCTTATATCTTGTTATAGAGGTATGATTTTCAATATGCTCCCTACGAGCTTCACATACTATATCTACAAAGGGAGAAATGTGTACAAGGGTATTAAATCATTGGTGTGTCGAAGGGATCCTTATATTCCCGTTTTATTTCTATTCAGAATTGCAATTTCGATTATGTTGTATGCAGTACTCTGTGTTTGGTTATTTCAATACTTTTTTTTTAATAAGAGCCAATCCTTATGTTCTCTGTGAGATATGATGCCATGATGCGTAGCGCAAGATGCATTTTGTGTTGGTAGAAGGAGGTTCAGGGTATCCGCAAGTAGAATACTTTTGATTAGAGCACTCTTACTTGTTATGACTCTTAATATCAAAAATCAATTGCCCCTATTGAGCACTGTCCTTATATATATATAGGCAAATTATTTTAAACAAAAAAATCAACAATGGTCAAATAATTTGTTTTTAGACATAGGTGTTCTTTTTCTGGAAGACGAATCTGGCGACTCCTCTGCTCAAGAGGAAGATGGTTCTGAAGATGGCGAATCGGACGATCAATCGGATGAATTTAGTTTCAGCGATCAGCAGCTTGAGCGCCGTAACATTAATCCTAACTCACGCAACGATCTCACCCCACAAACAATGCAATGGGCAATCAGAAGTCGCGACAATGCGCGATCTTCGGTTCGCGTCCCTACTGGTTCCAATTTAGTTTTTATTGATCCTATGGCGTTGCGCCGATCTACTGTGCCAGCCAGCACTGCGGTCAATACGCCATCTGCCGAGTCTCATACAATGGCGACTACCGCAAGCAATTTAGGTCGAGCTTTTGGTATAACAATTCGACAAATATCTGAACTTTTAGCAATTATGTCATACAATGTGACAAATGATATTGAAACCTCTTTAAAAATTCACATTGAGGAAGCTGTTGCAGTGCAAGTGAGTATCACATTTGATAAATATACTCATAATGTATATTTAAATCATTTATATTGTGTAAAAGGCATTTGTTGAAAAAAGATTGAAACCAACTTGGGACTGGATGTTTACCGTGATGGACGGAACAGAGGCGCAGTTAAAATTCGGTGCATATTTGACAAACTATACAGATCCAAATCATCCGTTGCATCCCCTCAACCTTAGTGCACAAGCAGCAACAAGTCAAGCATCTACTTCGACTTCTACAACTGTGGGCGTGAATGTGATTGGTAAAGCCGAATGAAAATGGGAATGAAACATTATATTAATCTTTTTCAAAAATTAGGTTCAAGTTCTCGACGAGATTTCTTTACATATTGTCTTTCATTAATGCGCGCTCACACATCGGAGCATAGAGATGCACTGCCGGTATTAGACATAACAGCGTTACGCCATATTTCGTACGTGCTTGATGCATTCGTATACTATATGCGTAATGATACTAGCTTTTACGATAAAAACGATTCTATTTCTGGACGAGTAAATAATTTATCGAACTTTGTCGAAACCGATGATACTGACGATGAATTATGTAACATTGGAGATTCTAATACCGAGAGACAGTGTCCTGCCAACTCGTCGTCCAACATAAATATTCGCAAATCCGCATTCTTCACTAGATCCGACTCAACTCTTAGTTTGGGCTGCTCTGCACCAGAAGGGTTCGATCTACCACTTGATATGGCTATGCCACTAGCTGACAAACCACACTTACTGCAACCAAATTCAAAGCGACAGGAGCTTTTTGCTAATCTTCCATTGAATGCAGTTACAACTGTAAAAAACAGCACAGTCAAAAGTAACATTTGCCATCAGGGAACTATTGACCAACCTCCTACAAGGTTAGGATTCTCGAATTTTATGAAAACCGATGCTCCTGCAAATGCGATTGATGTAACTCAGCATACTACAGATCACGAAAATAATGTAGAGACGGTCGAAATGAATGACGTCAGCCGAACATATAAAGTCGACGACACTGTAGATTCAAATATTTACGTTCAATTAAAGAAAAAACAGGGCTTGGATGACTTAAAACTACAGAAAGGAACCGAAGGTAAGTACTTTCTCTGAAATTGAACAAAAAAAAAAGTTATGATCGATTGCCTATAATTAAGACGAGGAGATAGCTGCCAACAACTTGGCTCCTAGGATAGAACGGTAATTACTTCTATACGAGCATACTTAACCAAAGTGTTAAAAACATAATAAATCTTTAAGTTATCCGACATTAAAAAATTCGTGCATATAAGAATTTAATTTTCGACCAACTTTGGTGCCAGCTATCTAATTTACAGAGACAATTCAGACCTCCGATTTAAGTACTGCATTTGCAATTTCATCAAGATTTCCTATAAGCTAAGAGATTAGTTTGCATTAAATCAAAAAAACGAACATGTCTATTTTTAAGTGTGTATGGCAGCTATTTGCCAATAAATCCGGCTATTTTTGGCATATTAAATACCCTGGTAGGCTTAGAAATTACGCAAAGCCAAAAGCTACCTGTAAATTTTTACATTTCAATACGTTACGTAAAGCCAAAAGCTTCCTGTAAATTTTTACATTTCAATACGTTACGTAAAGCCAAAAGCTTCCGTATATCGGAATGTAATTTTTTACCTATCATTCCCAAGGTTATATAATGGTCCCATCCGGACTATGCAAAGTTTCATTACAGTAGTTTAAAAACTGAGATACTAGGTGGCATAGAGATGATACTGTTATGGATTAAGAATGTTTATATATCATGAATTCAGAGGGTTCCCCTTAATTATTATATAAAGTAATGTACTAGTAAAAGTACTCTAGTGCGTTCTTGTAGGAAATTTTAAGTAACCAGTTCCACACTTTAAAAAATGTTATACTTGAATTATTTCTATATGGTTGGTGATTAATAATTAATTGAATTTGATATTAAGCCCCTTCTGATTTAATACTCCCTGAAAAAAATATACACACCAGTTGTAGTTTTTAGAAATATGCCCAGCAATGTTTGGTCATTGCTGGACCTTGCTTGACCTTGCTTAGTCTTTATGTGCCTATTTTTATTTGCGGTATATTCGTTTTCACTGATTATATTATTGAACCATGCATTATAGAAATTATTCTCCAACAAATAAAACCATACAAAAAAATATAAGTAACATATAAAATTTTCCTTTAAAAAAACAGTGTATACATCAATTTTACAGCTATTATAACGGTCTTATCATATTCCGAGCGTCTCATTTAAAATTTATCCATATTTGTTGTCGTCTAGTTTTAATAATTTTTATACCTGGAACCCATTGATAATGGGTAAAAAGGATATGTTTTTCTGTATGTAACAGGCAGAAAGAAGCATATACATATATTCTTGATCAGCATCTATAGCCGAGTCAGTCTAGCCATGTTCGTCTGTCCGTTTGTATGCATGCACGCGTCAATAAAAGAGATAGAGGCTTCAAATTTTGAACGCAGGTCCTCCAAGTGCCAGTGCAGTAAGAGTTTGTTTCCGGTAATCGATAACTTTCCCCTTTTCCAAGTAATTGATAAAATATATTGAAATCCTATGTTGATCAAATTTCTTGGGTTTAAGGAGCTAGAGTCACCAAATTTGACATGTTGTTTATTAGCATACACAAATAAAATATCGGCAATTTTATGGCTAGCTATGCATAAAAAAAAAACAATTATTGTATTTTTTAAATAAAAGAATATTCTCTAGCACATTTAGATCTACTGCTGATATTTTCCTTAAGATCGGTTAAGAAGTTATTAAAGAACACGTGGTGGTTTATTGGCAAGCAAGTTTGCGCAAACTGTAAGAATTTCTGTATACATGTGCATCTAAGCATGCACACAAATCGAAGTGCAATTCCTTTTAATATATTATGATTTTTAATATGTTCCGTATATACTTCACCAAACTGTTTGTTTCCTTAACCAAGATAATTTAATCTTCGAATATAGCTGTTTTGGCTTCTTTTTATAATATAAATTATAAATTTCTGTAATCTTAAATTAAATTTTTATTTGAATGGATAATCAACACGTTAAAGATCACATGGATACGGAGGATGTACAAATGATTGATGTTATGGCTGGAGCGAATACAGCGACGGATCTTTTAATAACAACTCGACCAGAAGTTATTATTGCACCAAGCCAAAATCGCGTTGGTATTACAGATGACGTTGCGCCAATACAGAGCTCCTTATCAGTATCAGCAGTTCGTAGCGTTATTGTACGAGCTGGAACATCTACTCTTAAACTAGAATCGGATGACAGTAGTTTGCCCGAATGTAAAAATTCATCGGCTACTTCAATACAACTAAAATGTGATAATTGTCGCGAAAAGCTACCATCCCATGCAGCAGTGTTTCCAATTCGTGGCTCTTTGTTTTACAAGAGCAGTTCTTCGGAGCTGCCATCGTGGAACTTTCTGTTAAGTCGTTGGAAACTGGCTCTTGATCTATTCGGACGTGTTTTTATGGATGATGTAGGTATGGAACACGGATCTGTATTGCCAGAATTGAGAGGCTTTCCTGTTAAGGAAATGCGCTTTAGACGACATATGGAAAAACTCCGTAATGGACAACAGCGCGACTTGGTTCTTTGTAAACTTGAGCGAAATAGGGAAAGTTTAATTATCCAAACGTTTAAAGAATTAAATGCTCAGTTCGGAACCCAAAATCGACGAGCTCAGCCACCCATTACATTTAACAGAGTTAAGGTGACATTTAAAGACGAACCAGGTGAAGGATCAGGAGTGGCGCGCAGCTTTTATACTTCTATTTCGGAAGCGCTGTTAGCGAGTGCAAAAATGCCAAATCTCGATTCTGTACAAGTGGGAGGTACTCATAGTAAGTACGGGGTACCATTCTCGAGCATACTGCGCAGCAGAACCGTTGCCGCCTCAAGTCGTGATCCGCCCACACTGCAGAGGCGAGGAACTGGTAGTAAAATATTATGGCGCACAGCTCGGGAACGTAAGGCATTAAATGCCGAAGCCAGACCGTACAACCCATCTAGCAATGGAGGTAAACTAAAACCATTTACCATTTATATATAAGTTTAGTACCATATTTATTTGAATTTAATGTTAATATAGATAACACAGCGGCGGAGAGCTCGAACGACCATTTATCTGTCCACCTCCAACAACTTGGCGAGCGCCTCTATCCCAAGGTTAGTAAAATATTTTATAATCTAAAAACGGAAATTATTAATTGATATGTCTAGATCCACTCGATAAACGCATCGCACGCATCGAAAATAACAGGCATGCTTCTTGAAATACCAACACCTCAACTTCTATCTGTCCTGTCTTCAGATGAGACTCTTAGGCAAAAAGTTAACGAAGCTGTTGACATAATAAATTTTAAGCAAAAGTCGGAAATAAACGTGCAAAGCCAACAGAAAAAACCGCCATCTGCGGCACTTGTTGAACCGATGGACGACGATAATGAGCCATTATTTTACGCTCCGGGGAAACGTGGCTTTTATACCCCACGACAAGGGCTTGCGTCTTTTGAACGAATTAATGCATTTAGAAATATTGGCAGGTTAGAACAAGATGATTGAGTGATACATGGATTCGAAATATCTTCTATTTTTGTTTTTTTTTTTAGGCTAATTGGGCTGTGTCTATTGCAAAATGAATTGCTCCCGCTGTTCCTTCAAAGACATGTGTTAAAGTACATGCTTGGTCGAAAAATCAAATTTCATGACCTTGCCTTTTTCGATCCAGCGTTGTATGAATCATTTAGACAAATAATACAAAATGCCCAAACTAAAGAAGGAGATGAAACCATCAACCGAATGGAGCTTAGTTTTGTGTAAGTGTACTGAAACCTGTCCATAATATTATTATATTAACCCTATGATCATGCTCTTCAGAATTGATTTGATGAAAGAAGAAGGTTGTGGCAACCGTGAATTAATCCCTGGCGGACGCGATGTGCCAGTAACGTCAAGTAACATATTCGAATATATAAGGCGTTACACTGAATATAGGCTCATTAAATCACAAGAGAAGGCACTCGAGGTTAAGTTTACAAATTTTACATAAGTCTGGAAATCTTTAAAATATTTATCCACAGGCTTTAAAAGACGGTGTTTTTGATGTCTTACCAGACAATTGCATGAACAGCTTGACCGCAGAAGATTTACGTTTACTCTTGAATGGTGTGGGTGATATCAACGTTTCAACACTGATTTCCTATACAACTTTTAATGACGAATCAAGTGAAGGTCCTGACAAACTTTTAAAATTTAAAAGATGGTTTTGGAGTATTGTAGAAAAAATGAATACGTTAGAAAGACAAGATTTGGTAAGTATTATTTAATTGACCTAAAATACTATTCCAAAGTTTTTGTTCTTTACAGGTATATTTTTGGACAGGATCTCCAGCTTTGCCAGCTTCGGAAGAAGGATTTCAGCCTCTACCATCTGTTACCATACGACCTGCAGATGACTCACATCTTCCTACTGCAAACACTTGTATATCTCGATTGTATATCCCTCTTTATTCCAGCAAATCAATTTTACGTAGTAAAATGCTGATGGCCATTAAATCCAAAAACTTTGGGTTCGTGTGAGCAAATGTTTACCAATCTTTGGTTTATGTTGATATTGACGTATATTTGCTTATTACGAACTTCTTGGTATTTGAGAAATTTCTAGATATTCCACAATTGTAACGAACCACATATGTATGTATAACCATTCCTTTAATTTGGAGTTGACTTTATAAATGTTGCAATAGTTCTGTTTTAAGATAACGTCTTTGAAGAGGAAATCATGAGGTCATTCCTTCCTTGATATAGTTCGACTGGATACAAAACATTAAGGAATTGTTAAAATGAACAAAGATTAAGATGTAGGAGTTAGGTCAAGTTTGCTTTTATTATTACATTTATTTGAATGTAGGAAATGTAATAAACTACAGTATATAAATATGTATATTAACCAGGGAATAAAAATATAATGGTAACCACCTATATAAACTCGAATGATTTATGAGTCTTTATTTAAGTGCGCATAAGAATATGTATAAAACTTCACTCAGACGGGGATGATAAACGCATCATTTCATGCCGTAGTAACTTGGTAAGGATCTCAGAGTTTATAAAATGCGGTAATGATTTGGCGACTGCAGAATTTTACAAGAATTTAAATACATTAGCGGACATTTCCCGCCCCTGCCCGTGTCCGTGCCAAATTTCCCGCCGTGGGAAACTACCTTAAGACCACGTTTAAAAAAAATATATTTGACATAGAATATGCATTTAAGCTTGACGTCAATCGAATGAAGAAGCAGAGCTTTGAGAATAAGTTTGAACTTCCATCGAAGAAAAAGACGATCGGACGAAACTGAAACTTTCTAGAAATCCATTTGTTCAACTTTCACCCAAGAGGAGGATTTTGGAAAACGTGTAAAACTCATTTTTAATAAATTATCATTTAGGTCCTTGGAAAGTAGTTTGAACTCGAAACTTCGGCCATTTTATCATTAACCTGCATTTTCCACCAGGAAGGGGTGCATTTATAAAATATTTGGAACAGTTCAAATAAATTTTTCCACAAAATTACATACATGTTCATAAACGGTGAGATATGAAATTTCTAACGGCTTAATTAACAGTCGTTGCCCAACTCAAAAACCACAGTGTTTCCAAAGACAATATAAACAATAAGATGAGCCTCCCTGGCGTGTCACTCTTCAAACGACACGCCAGCGGAATTGCTTTATGCTCTCCGAAAGCCTGATGAATAGATGCTGAAGTCGCGGCTTGTTGATGCTGACACGAGCAACGAAGTCGGTTGCCAGCTTGCCTTCAGAAAAGCAGATTGATGGCGTTGTTTCTTTTTCGAAGTACATTGAGCGATTAAGTTTCGTACTTACGATCGCCGCTTAGTACTTTTGCTTAATCCATAATATGCATGCTCTATATGAATGACATGTTACCTTACGTACTATTGCTAAATTCAAAAGGCAATTTAAGAAATAATAAATATTTATCACAGCGAACCTGGCGCAATATCTATCTTCATAAAATAGATCACGTAAATTGACTTCTTTTATATATATATAATAGGTATAATTAAAAATTAAGACTAACTTATTTCTAGAGCACTGGCTGCGTGGGCCTTCGGCTTGCTGCTATACTTATTTACATTTTTTATATACATATTACACTTACATATTTACATATTTACATTGGGTTAGGTCATAAAAGGCGATACATGTTTGTTGTTTTAAGGAATTCAATTATTTTGGAGATATTTTCAGGGATTGGGTTTTCGAGAAGCGATAGGGGGCACCTGTTTCGGAATATTTGGTTTTTTAAGTATGAAGTTGCAGTGCAGTTGGTGAGGATATGTTTAATTGTCAGATCATTTGTTGTATGACAGTTTGGGCAGGGTATGATGTTGTCCGGGTTGTTGTAGTGTTGTTGTGTGAATCTTGTGTGTCCTAGTCTGAGTCTAACTATTTTAATTTGGTCGCTGCGTGTAATGTTTTTTTGATTTATATTTTTTAGGTAAAGGGTTGTGTTTGTTGGGTTTGTGTTTAGTTGTTTGTACCATCTGTTGCAGAGCTCTAAGTTTTGTTTGAGTTTATAAGTTAGCTCCTTCGCCAGAAATTTTGTTATGTCTGTAGTGTTGAAGTTAGGGGTATAGTGTAGGGGCATATTGTATGTGGATTTGGCTGTCGTGTCGGCTAGCTCGTTTCCTTCAATGCCACAGTGGCCAGGTATCCAAAGGAGTTTTATTCTAGGGGCAGTTTTTGTGAGGATGGATCTAATGGTTATGGGATATAAGTTGTTGTTGATGTTCCGGACGGATTTTAAGGATGCGAGGGAGTCAGAACAAACTATGTAGTTGCCCGGTCTTTTTTTGAATTAGTTTTATTGCGTCTAGAATTGCTAGTGTTTCGGCTGAGAGGACTGATGAGTAGTGGGGTAGAATGCATCTTTTTAGGATTTCATTTTCGGTGGTGATGGCAAAAGTGGCTGTGCTATTTTGCAAAGAGCCATCTGTGTATATGAATGTATGGTTGTTGTATTTGTCTTTGAGTTCCAGAAATTGTTGTCTGTATACGGTTGGCGGTGTGTTGGATTTGCTAAATTTTTTTAGTGTAGTGTTGATAAGGGAGGGGGAAAATGTCCATTGGGGGGTGGTTGTTTTGTTAGGAAAAGGGAGGTAGGGAATGTTGTGTTGTTTGCATGAGAGGATGATTTTTTCTAGTGTTGACGTTAATTTTCTTCTTTTTTGGGTCCCGTATTGTTTAATGTATTTGTAAAGTGGTGAGTTTGAACTGTGTAGTAGTGTTTTGTATGTTTTAGATGTGATAAGGTCTCTTTTTTGTTCTATTGTGGGTACGTTTGCTTCAAAAAGCAGGTTGGGGATGGGGGTTGAGCGAAGTGCTCCCAGTGAAATGCGAATTGCGGCGTTAAATAAAGTTTTGAGTTTGTTGAGGGTTGATTTAGGTGCGTGGCCGTAGATAAAAAGTGCGTAGTTTATTTTTGAGATTTGGGTTCATTTAGTTATATTTAGAAGCGTGTGTGCGTTGCAGTTTAGTTTCGGGCTTGATAGGCATTTAATTATGTTAAGTTTGTTGTTTAAGGCCGGTTGAATTTGTTTTATGTGTGAGTCCCATCTGTATTTATTGTTTATTGTTAGTCCTAAGATTTTTAGGTTGGAGACTGAGGGAATTGTGGTATTATTGCATGAAATGTTGCATATGCAGTTCTGCTTTCGGCAAATGTGTAGGTGTTGGCATTTTTCTAGGGAAAGTGAGGCTCCTGAGTATGAACACCATTCGTGAATTTTTGAGAAATGGCTGTTGAGGTTGTACGTTTGGTTTTTTTGTCTATTGAGGGGAACAATAAGGAAAAAGTCGTCGGCATAGGCACTGAATTGTATTTCTTTTTGTAGGCTGATGATGTAAGCGAGTCTGTTGTAGGCAATTAAGAAAAGAATGACCGATATTGGCGATCCTTGGGGGATGCCGTTGTAGAGGGGATATGGGGAGCTAATGCTATTTTTTATTTTCAGTCTTATTTTTCTGTTTGACATAAAGTTTTTGACGAAGTTAATAATTTTAGGGCCAACTTTCCAGCTGATTAGCTGGTCGACTATAGTGTGCACTCCGACTCTGTCGAAGGCCTTTGAAAAGTCAAGGGCAATGACAGAGGTGTGCTTTTTGGTTTTCAGCGACTTGGTTATCAGGTGGTCTGCAAGGAGCAGACCGTCTGAAACCGATTTGCCGTGTTTAAAACCCGATTGGTTGGGGTGGATGAGGTTTTTTTGGGTTACAAACCACCATAGGCGTTTGGCTATTATTTTTTCTAAAGTTTTGGATAGGCAGCAGTTAAGTGAGATTGGTCTATAGTTGGTTATTATTGTTTTGTTTGAGTTGGGTTTTAGGATAGGTATGACTAGGCTGGTTTTGTAGGATTGCGGGATGAT
Source organism: Drosophila lacicola (assembly GCA_035045355.1). Taxonomy (NCBI): domain Eukaryota; kingdom Metazoa; phylum Arthropoda; class Insecta; order Diptera; family Drosophilidae; genus Drosophila; species Drosophila lacicola. Next base: position 1,999,267 of record JAWNPB010000351.1, on the reverse strand, counting down.
TTTGTTGAAAATTGTATTAAATAGGTTTGTGATTCTGGTTTTTAGTACGTCGGAGGTGTTTTTGATCATGGGGTAGGATATTCTATTAAGGCCAGGAGTGGTTCCTCTAAGGGAGTGTAGTGCAGCTAGGAGTTCTATTTGTGTAATATCAGATTCTATTGTCTGTGCTGTCTCACTGGGAATGTAGTTGGTTGGTTTGGCTGTGTATTTGTTGTCGGTGAAGTTTTGGTTGAAGTTTTCGTCTTTGGAGTGGTCTGACCAGTGTTGAGCAAAAAGTTGAGTTATGTGGGATGTGTCTGTCGTGAGTAGGTTGTTATTTGGATCTGTGATACTGTGTATGGTTTTTGTTGGATTAAGTCCGCAGAAACGTCTGATGTTTGACCACATTTTGTCTGACGGGGTGTTGGGTGAAATTGTGGATGTGAAGTCTGTCATAGCTTTATTTTTTGATATTTTTAGCTCTCTCCGGAAGAGTGCATTAGCTCGTTTGTATTTAATGAGATTTTCTGTACTGTTAAAGTGTTTGAAGGTTTGCCAGGTTTTGAATTTATTTGTCCTAAGTTTGGTCGGGGTCTTATTCCACCATGGGGTGTTTTTGCTGTAGTGTTGTGGGGTTGTCTGAGGTATACTATGATGGGCTGATTGTAGGATTATTTTGTTGAGGATTGCCGATTCTTTATTGATGTTTGTACTGTTAGGTATAAGTTCGCTTATATCATTGGTTAATTTTGAGAAAAGTTGCCAGTCTGCTTCTTTTGTTTTGAACAGGGGACGAGAAAAGTTTGTTGTTTGAGACTGCGGGAACAGGGAGATTAGGATTGGGAAGTGACCACTTCCATGGAGGTCTTCGAGTATTTTCCAGTTAGTGAGGGGGGTGAGTTGGGGACAGCATAACGAAAGGTCTATATGGGTGAGTGTGTTGTGAGTTGAGAAGTGGGTGGGTGAGCCGTCGTTAAGTATAGTGAGGTTGGCGTTTTGGATAAATTTGGATAGGATTCTGCCTCTTCTGTTGTCTTGATGTGATCCCCAGGAGTGGTGCCAGCTATTGAAGTCGCCTAGTATAATTTGGTTGGTGTTGGTATTGTGCGTTTCAAACTGGTCGCTTAAACATTTAAGTGAAAAAGTTTTGTTGGGAGGAATGTATGTGGAAAAGATTCTGATTTTTGTTTTGGACATGATCTCTATTCCAAGAGTTTCTAGGGGTCTAGGTTGGTTTAATTGAGTGTGTTGTACGGATTTGTGGACTAATATGGCTACTCCACCGAATCGGTTGGAGGCTGTATTTGTATAGATTTGGTAATTTATTGGGACGGGGATGGGGGTATTTGTGTTGTAATAATGGGTTTCTTGGAGGCAAATGACTTGTGGTGAGTATTTTTTTATTATAGTTGAGAGTTCACTGTAGTTGTTTGTGTAACCCTTGATGTTCCATTGAAGTATTATGAGTGACATTTTTGACATTTGGGTGTTATGGGTTTGGTTTAGGTTTAGGTTAAATTAAATTGAGTTTAGGTTATGAGTGTTATGGGTTTGGTTTGATTTAGGTTTAAGTTAAGGTTAAGTGTTAAATTAAATTAAGTTTTTTTTTTTTTTTTTTTTTTTTTTATATGGAATCGCTTTCGCTGTTGTTTGTGTATTTGTTTTTGTTTGAGGTTTTGGATTTGGTTTAAGTGTTTGGTTTGGTTGTTTTGCGGGTGGTAGAAAGATTGTTAGACTTATCTTTAGCATATAGTTTGATTTTTAGGTCTTCTGTGAGGTGTGATGTGTATGGCTTGTTTGTTGCTTTGGTGTGGTGGGTGATGTCGGTATCCATGTCTTCTGGTTCTGGTTCGATCAAGTTAGGTTGCTGTGCAGATGTTGGTGATGGTGCTGGTGGTGTTTTGGTTGATGATGTTGTGTAAGAGGCTGCATTAAGTCTACTGTGAGCGTGCAGTGCAGCTGAGATGGTTTGGTGTGTTGTTTTAGTAAGGGGTGTGAGTTGGGTGATTGGCGATGTGTTTGTTGGCGTATGTGTATTTGGTTTATTTGGTGCTTGCGTGATGGTTGAGTGTTGTGTTGTATTGGTGAGAGTTTTTGCATAAGATGTTCTGATGTGTTGGCCGTGTCGGTTGTTATAGATGTTAAGTGCGGTTTTGTGGTCTGTTTTTTCTGTAATTTTTATAGCTGTTAGTTCTTGTTGTTTCAAGAATGCATGGCATTTGCGGTCGAGGGGGCTGTGTTGGTGATCGATATCCGGATTGTTGTTGCAGTTAAGGCAATTTTTTTCGTTTTTGCAAAGTTCGTTCTCATTTGTATGTTTTGCGTTTGAGCAGTTTATGCATGTTTCTATGCCCTTACATACTGGTGTTGGATGACCAAAACGGAGGCACTTTCTGCATCGTAGGGGTAAGGGGATGTACGGGCGCACTCGGACTGTTTCGTAGCCGATTCTTATTTTTTCTGGGAGATTCAAGGTTCCGAAAGTTATTATGATGAGTCCAGTTTCTATTAGCATAGTGTTGTTTTCATCAGAGTTTGTGTTTGTTGGTGGTTTTTTTAAGATTTTTCTAACTTCTGTTACATGTTGTGTTTTTAGTTCCATGAGTATTTCATTTTCGGCTATGCCGCGCAATTCGTTGCAGTAAATGACTCCCTTTGTGGAATTTAGAGTTTTGTGTTCGGTGGCAGTGATTTCAATATTTGTCATTAGTTTTATCTTAGTAGTTTGATGGCTTGTAATTTGTTTTTTGTTTTGATTAAGAGTGAGCCGTCTTTTGTTTTCTTGCATGTTTCAACTTCCCCATCGCAAGCGAAGTCAATTGTTTTTTTGATAACGAACGGTGAAACGTTTTCAAAAGTGTTGTTGTCGTTTCGTTTTATTGTTATGTACTTGGGTTCGCCTAGGTTTGTGTTGTTGGATTTTAGTCCGTGTGTTCTTATGTCCGGTGGTTCGTGCATGTTTGTTATTGTTGGGCAGATGCCCGCGATAACTGTTGATGCTGTTTTTGTTGTTGTGTTTTTCGTTTGCGTTTAGTGTTTGAAGTTTGTTGAACTTTGCGTTGGTTTTGGTTTGCTGTTTGTCGCGGTTTTAGGTTTTGCTGTAACACGTCTTATCTCTTCGGAGGTTGAAGTGGTACTGTTGACTTCTTTTATTTTTGCAAAGTGTATGGTGGGAGAATTTCTTGTCTCAGCCAATAGCATGCATGCAAGGTCTATCGCTTCCAAATAAATAAATTTTGTTGGTATTCTAGCGCTAACCATGACCTATCCCAAATTTGTATTTACATGTTGTGGTCTGAGGTTTGCTGGGTAACAAATCTGTATTCTTAAGTTGATAATATTCAGATAAATTCTATACATTTAATTATAAGCTATACTTTTATTTCCCAACTCATATAACGTCAAATATTTGATTACAATAATAAATTAAAGATCTTTGTGAAAATTTATTCGAGACATGTTTTACACTTCTCGTAAAACCCGCCACACTTGGATGATAAATGCGGGCTAAGGGGAAGTGTTAAGATTCGGTCTAACAGTTTTAAACTTATTATCAAATTACAGGTTAAAGCGTGAATAACTATTTTTCAAACTATTTTGTTTTAAGATATTGAGCAAACTCGTCATTTCTTAGCTTATTTTTAAGTTTCCCTTTTTTTTTTAAATTCTTATCAATATCGGCCTTTAACGGGCAGCAATGCGATAAAAAAAATATATATATAGTTAAGTACCACACAAAACAATATGCTGTTTTTGGAATGCCGGCGGAAGGAAATCTATCGATAGATTCGAGGGGTGCGCAATTATCGGAGCCACCTTAGCGTGACTCTAGACATTTTTGAACGGAAGAGCGGTTTTTGTCGTTGGGAGCAAATAAAGTAAGAAATAAAAAGATCCGGAGTCAAGTGCAAGCCGGCCGCATACAAAATTAATCTTAAATCATAGAAAAAGGCGAATTTTCACCAGAGGAGCGGATTGGCCACCACCTCTGGGTGGTTTTTTTTATATAAATTTAAATCGTTCAAATTGAAGAAAGAATGGCGGTCGAATAATTAATATTAAATGATCATAATTTTATATTAATTTAATTATTATTATCATAATTATTTAATTTATTTATTATTAATTGTAAGAAAGCGCTATTATTTATAGGTAGCAGCCACGCGCAGGCGGCCACGACATGCAATGATCAATTAATCATAATCTTCATTTATGATAGACTTAAATTAATTTATTTGTCCTAGGTGTTAGTGTCGTCAAGCCGTTTTCGCGTCTGCTCTACAAAGATGAATTATAAAAATTGTAAAATATGTTAAGTGCTAATTTATTAAATGTCTTTGTGTAAGTAAAAGTGAAGTGTTCGAGAAAGGAGTTACGGTGGGTGAGATAAGTGTGTGAGGCGGGTGCCCGTCAGGATTTGGGAGTCGGCAGGTGCATTTATCGCCAACTCATGGTGGGGAGGGCTCCGTTAGGGTGGACCTTAACAGCTGTCCACCGTAGGCTGGTTTTCCGATTGTCCGACAGAGTGTTTGAAAAGTAACCGAAATTCGTTAGTCCTAGTTTAAATATAAAATATTTTATTAACCGACTCTTCCCTTTATCGAGGTCTTACCCACCCCTGGTTTATCTCTGTCTAGCCGGCAAGTCGATGAAGGGAACCCGAACCACAAGTCGGACAGTAACAAATGGAGCCCAATTGGAAGTGAAATCGAGTACCTAAACTCACAATAGTCGTATATCTTTGTAAAGTCTGTCCATTGACAGGCAGCTGTTTGGACAGCAGGGAGGATCCTAAAGCCTCATCTGTTGCTGCTGAACAATTAGTTTTTTTCTGCATACAATTTCAATAAGAAAACATTTTTTTAATTTACAGTTCTGCCAGAACATAGGCTGTGGTCCGGGCAGGTGGCTTTTAAAATGCCACATGCAATCGTTGTCCAGCCTTTGTTTTAGCTTCTAACAATTCTATGTCAAAGCCAGGGGACAATCCAAAATAAATGTAGGAAATCGGAAATTAAAAGTATATATTTTACTTTAGTAGAAAAGACTTACCGATAAGCAGCCGCCTAAAACCAAACTTATATCACCCATTCTTGTTATGTGCAAGTTCTGTAAAAATACAGAAGACAGAAATCGTTAGTAAGCGTTAAAATTAGTCGAAATAGTTAGGTATATGGAATTTAGTGATGCCGAAGGGGGAAAAGGAGAAACATACTTTGAACAGAAGCGGGAGCGGGATAGAATATATAAGAGGTAGAGGGTCGGAATTTCTGACTCCGACAACGCGCTCCCAATCCCAAAGAATCCAAGCCCGATATCTATCCGAACTGGATAGCAGCTCATACTCGGAGGCCATGGATAACTCCGTGGAACCGCTGGATGCCAACAGAGATTGTGTCATGGGCGACAGCGAGGGACAGTCCACGTCAGCAGCAGCTCGAGAGCAACAGGGAGTGGCCACAATCCCCAGCGGCTATTAATTTAGCGTTGTGCCAGGCCCAAGAGACATACCGCAAAACCATGGCCATGAAATTCGCATTCTTACAGACGCAGATGAAGGAGGACATTCTTCAATTCATGAAGCAGATAAGCGGAATGAATCAGTGCGAGCTGGCACTGACACACGAGAACGTGAGGGATTGGCAGCTCAAATAATGCCACACGCCCAGGAGCAAGGAAACAAGCCGGTATCCCGTCGTAGTAGCAACGATAGTCGACCGTCTGCACATCCGGTTGGGGCGATCGACCACCGATTGCTGGAAGCCACTCAGAGGAGCCAAGCAAATCCTGTGAGCTGGACAGACGGATTTCCTCACGAGTTCCGAGACGCCGGAGCACAGGATGGGTTCATCCGAACTTCTGCCCATGAGCCGAAGACTGAAGTGGTGCATATTCGCAGATGGGGTCTGGTGTTCGATGGCGGAACAAGAAGTATGCCGGCATCGGAATTCATCTTTCGGCTGGAGCATATGCAACTGACTTACCAGGTTCCGTGGAGAGAAGTGTTGCGCGATTTCCATGTCTTAATGGAGGGTCAGGCGAAGAAGTGGTATTGGATGCATCTTCGTACATCCGGGATTCCCGATTGGCCAAATTCGGGGTATGCATTACAGCAACGGTTCCAGATCAGGCGTTCAAATTTTGAGATGTAGCACGAATTGCGAGAAAGGAAACAGAATCCAGGTGAGACAGTCGATGAGTACATCCAGGCGATGCTAGGTCTGCGCTCTCGATTGGCAGCGCCGTTTTCCGATCATGACCTAATAATGGTCATAAAAATGAACATAAGGGATGCTGCTTCCAGAGTAATATACCCTATTTACATTACCAACATGGAGAGGTTGAGCGAAGAATGCCATGATGCGGAGCGCCTGCTGAAAACTCGTTGGAAGCCAAATCCGAAGCAGACCACAAGTCCACGAGTTATATGCGTTGGAGGAAGAACCAGGAGGCGAAGCGCAACAAGAGGAGCGACTGGAGATAGCGATAAGCTCACGTGTTGGAACTGTGCCCAGAGAGGACACACATTTTGGGAGTGCGAATCCAAGACCCGAAACATGATTTGCTATAAATGTGGTCTAGCAGGTGTTGCACTTTCCAAAAGTCCGAAGTGTCAGGCGGAAAATAACCAGAGGAGCCTGACGCAAGCGGAGGAGACGCGCTCCAAGCCGTCACTGCACGGAAACTAGATATCTCCCATAAGGCGTTATTAGAGATAAAAGATAGCAATGAAGAAAAATTTAATGTTAAATATTATATAACTAAAAATTAACAATAATCGAAATAATCACGTTAGATGATCGGATCGGAAGCCACTTGAAGTGAGGAAATCAGAATATGCAAAAGCTCGAGCGCGTATTTTCGAAACGGCCGCAGAGAATACACCCAGGGTAAAACGAGTGCGCTCTCGTTACAAACAGCGCCAGGAGCGTAGAATGGAATGCGCTGCGATTCAATCGGCAGTCAAAGGCGACGATCGGGCATTCGCAACGGTCAAGCTGGGACAGCGAGAGATCGCTGGGCTGCTAGATACGGGTGCATCCGTCAGTCTGCAGGGAGAAGGTTGCCTGCAATTGATAAAAGAACTGGAATTAGAAATTCACCGGGTGCGATCGACAGTCCAATCAGCGGGAGGCACGCAACATCACATTCTGGGTCGTGTCTATGCCAAAATATCGTACAACGGCCAAACTCAACAATTATCTCTGTATCTATGACCATCTCTCAAGCAGTAATTGTATCTCGGAGTGGACTTTTGGCGAAAATTCGGATTGGCGCCGGAAATTTTAGGAATCGAGGAGCTGGGGTATGTCGACTCGGAGTTCACGACCAAAGGCGAACCGATAGTAGCCCATGAACTTAATGAGGAGCAACAACATCTGCTGAAAGAGGCATGAGAAGGTTTCTTGGATTACGAATCTCGAGGATTGGGGCATACCAACATAGAAACACATACCACTCAACTAGTGTATGACGCAGTGCCAGTGAAGGAGCGATTCTACCCAGTATCTCTAGAAGTGCAACAGCTATTGTTTGCTGAAATGGACGATATGCTCAGACTGGGAGTCATCGAGCCGAGCGAGAGTCCGTGGAACAATCGAATGACGCTTGTCAGGAAGCCTGGGAAGAATAAACTGTATCTGGATGCGCGCAAGTTGAATAATCTGACCATTAAAGACGCTTACCCGTTACAGAACATCTAGTAGATATTAAGCAGAGTTGACGACACCATTTTTATAAGCAGCGTGGATTTGAAGCATGCATTTTGGCAGATAGAGCTGGACCCCAAAAGCCGCGAATTCAAAGCATTCACCATACCCGGCAGCCCTCTCTATCAATTCAGAATGATGCCATTTGGGCTATGCAACGCAGCTCAGAGATTGTGCCGATTGATGGACAAGATGATTTCTCAACGCTTGCGCAATCGTGTATTCACCTACTTGAATGACTTGCTAATCATTTCGAGGTCGTTCGACGAGCACTGCAAACTGCTGAAGGAAGTAAGCGACTGCCTGAGAAAAGCGAATTTGACCATTGGATTACAAAAATCCAAATTCTGTTTCAAATACCTGCGTTATTTGGGGTACATCATCGGAGATGGCGCATTGCGCACCGACCCAAAGAAGGTGAAGGCAATACTGCAGATCGCTCTTCCAAAGACCACCAGGCAACTACAAAGCTTTTTGGGCACAACGGGATGGTACAGGAGGTTCATTCGAGACTTTTCTGGACTGACTGCACCATTAACAGACTGCTTGAAGGCGAATACTAAGCTGGTTATGACCGCAGAAGCGATAAAGGCTTTCCAGGAGCTCAAGAAGGCACTCACATGTGCACCCGTACTGGCACATCCTGATCTCCGTAAGCACTTTTATATACAGTGCGACGCAAGCCAATATGGAATAGGAGCGGTGGTTTATCAGAGGGACGACACTGGAAGGGATAGGCCGATCACTTTCTTTTCAGCCAAAATGCGTGGAGCACAGCTTAATTATAGTGTAACAGAAATGGAATGCCTGGCCGCTGTCAAGGCCGTCGAACGCTTCCGCCCATACGTGGAACTGATGCCATTCACTGTAATTACCGACCATGCCAGTCTGCAGTGGCTTATGACATTGAAAGATCTTAGTGGGAGACTCGCTCGGTGGTCACTTGCAAGGGCAAAGACAATATCGTGGCAGATATGTTGTCTGAAATAGAGGAAGTAGATGTTTTTGATTTTGAGACCACCGAGTTTGAGAGCGAGAAGTAATTGGAAAGGCTAAAGGTTGTCGAGGAGCAGACGGACAAGTTTCCAGATTACGGATCGAGAGATGGCGATGCATTATAGTCCTGGATCATTTTTCCAAATTCGTCTGGCTGAAAGCAATACCTAATGCGACGACTATGGCAGTCGTGAAGTTTTTACGTGATCACATATCCACGCAGTTTGGGGTGCCTGAAATTATTTATACGGACATTGGCAGACAATTCACGTCCAATGAGTTTGCCGAGTTCACAAGTAAATATGGAATCACTCACCACAAAACCGGGAACTATGCGCCACAAGCGAACGCGTCCGAGCGGGAGAACCAGTCTGTACTAGCTGCAATACGGATCCATATCGGCGACAATCATGTGCGATGGGACGAACAACTACCCGAAATAGCGGCAGCACTACGCAGCGCGATACACAACAGAACCGGAACGTCGCCCTACTTTGCCAGGTTCGGACAGCACATGATCACGAACGGCGCGGACTACAGATTGGCACGCAGGTTGAAAGCCGTGAGCGACACGGAGGTGCAGAATTTGGCCCGTGTAGATAAGCACTACATTTATAGAGCCAGTATACAGGACACTATGCACGCAGCCTATGAAAAAGCGACCAGAAGTTACAACTTGAAGTCCCGAGAAATAACGTACGCTCCTGAACAGGAGATATACAAGCGTAATTTCATCCTGAGTGACTTCGCAAAAGGCCGCAACGCCAAGTTCTGCCACAAGTACGCCAAGTGCAGAGTCGTTAGGGCGGTGGGATCAAGTCTATACGAACTTGAGACGCTGCAAGGAGTGCCGTTGGGGATATTTCACACCAAGGACCTGAAACAGTAGGCATAAGTTTGTGCCCGGCTAAAGCTCTTAAAATGTATACGCACCACGCAGCAATAAAGCCCGAATTCCACTCATGTTTAAAGGGCAAGCATCCAAACCGGAGTGTGGTGTTACGGGCAGCAATGCGATAAAAAAATATATATATATTCGTAAAAATCCTTAATTATGTAAAACACAATAAATTCACAAACTACTTAGTTAGTGAGTATCAACTCACTAATAAAACTGAACTTCAATTAGAAAATATATTATCAAAAATTGTTTTGAAATTAGAAAGTAATCATTCAAAAATAACCTTTTTTTATTTGTACTAATATTTAGTTTTATTATGATAAAGCTTCTTAAACGTTGCCCTTTAATAAACTTAAATACCTCAAAATATTAAAATTAAAATCGTCAAGTAATCAAATTTACCATTAAACTCAAACCCCAGAAACAGAGCTTAACATATTAAATCAATTAAACGATCAAATTGAATCTTTAAAAAGAAATCATTAAGAATCGGGGACGATTCTTTTTAAGAAAGGGAGGAGTTATCACCCAGCCCTCAGAGCAATTCTTATTTAAAACATAAACAATATTTCGGATTAAGTTTCTATTTCAATTACTTAGCCCTTTCACACTTATTAGACCCGTTTCAATCATTACGTCCACTTAACACGCAGCTGCGGCGTGTTACGTTAACATAAAGACTTAAACTTCCACCACGTGTCTGGACATGCTTCGGTAATGATTAATTTAAGTTGTAAAATAGCTTCTTGGCCGGGGTGATGAATCAGTCTTACCCAGGTCCACTCTACAAGAAATTTGTAGTTTGCCGAGACGCGAAGCTGAAAAAGGGGGTATGGAGCCATAGGGATGACTCCGCCACAGAGTGGTTACTAAATCTGTTAGGGAAAAAGGGAAGCCGCCGGGATCGCTCCGCTGCGGTTAGGTTAGAGTCGGCCTGCGTGATGGGTGCTGCTGGGATCGCTCCGCTGCAAAACGAAATTACAAATTTTCTCTCTTAAACTATCTTTCCCCGTGGTCAGTCGTCACCTGACCCTTCGGCCTCGTTGTAGTCATTTTCAGGTGGTCCATGATAGGCCTTCAGCAGGGCAATGTTCGCTACACGCCTCTTCCGTTCGCCATCGCGCGCTAAACGCACGATATTGGGCGACACGAACTTCACGACCCGAAAGGGCCGTCGAACTTCGGCGCTAGTTTTGCCGCGAATCCGTCGGCAGCCTTTGACAACTGGTGTTGGCGTAGCCACACCTGCTCGTCCACTTTTGTCCGCCATTCCCGTCGTCGCAGATTGTAATGTCTTCCCTGGTCCTGGGAAGCACACTGCAAGTTATGACGGACGATGTCGAACACCTCCCTCAGACGCTGGGCCTTTTCTCCTGGCGTTTGCTGAACAGTGGTGGGCCCAGGCGTAACCTCGTCGTATAAAGCGGCTGGGAGACGAGGTTCGCGACCCTGTACCAAGAAAGCGGGAGAAAATCCGGTCGAGTCCGCCACACTTGTATTCACCGCCAAAGCTATCTCAGGTAGGACCTCGTCCCACGAGCTCTGGTTTCCTTCGATGAACTGGGCGATCATCGTCTTGACCGTCCGGTTCGTCTGCTCGGTAGGGTTCTCCTGGGGGCAGTATGGCGCCGTGTGTTGTACCTCTACGCCGATCGAAGTCAAGAAGGCTTTGAATGTTCGGCTTGTAAACTGCACTCCGTTGTCGCACACAAATTTCCGGGGGACTCCGAATCGGCAAAGTATCCGTTCTTGGAACGCCCTCTGTAAATGTTCCGCCGTCGCTCGCCTCAAAGGGACCAGTTCCACCCACTTGCTAAACGCATCGTGTTGCAAGCAACATGGTGTTGCCGTGCTTCGAGCGTGGTAGCAGCCCCATGGTTCCGTCACCTGGCGCGTCAGCATTCGTCCTGCCGGTCTCACCTGTTCCACCTTGAACTTCTGACACACCTCACATGTCGTGCGGCGTCCCGAAACATCCCTGGCCAGTAGTACCTCTGTGCTAGTCGGGATATCGTCTTCCTCACCCCTTGATGCCCTGCCGTCGGGGCATTGTGGCACTCCTGCAGGACTCTCTATCTCTGGTTACTGGCGACGCACAATTTCCATGGCTCTGTGTCCCAGGTGGCGATAGAGTTGGCCGTTCTCGACAGCATAGTCCGGATACTTTGCGGGGTCCTTGGCGAGTCTCTCCAGCATACACGCGGTCCATCCACATGGGTGCTGCTCCTCCACGGCCTGACGACATGCCTCCAGGGGCTGCCGGGACAGTGCGTCGGCCACCACGTTCAACTTCCCCCGTCGGTACTGCACGTCGAACTGGAACTGCTGCAACTCTAAGGCCCATCCAGCTATCCTTCCAGATGGACTCTCTATGGAGTTGAGCCATTTAAGTGCCATGTGGTCGGTAATGACGTCGAACCTGGACCCCTCCAAGTAATATCTCAACTTGCGGATTAATCCGCTCCTCCTCGTCGATGGTCTGTGTCAAGACGGCGCCGAGACCGTAATCGCTCGCATCCGTTTGCAGCACGAATTTCTTGCTGAAATCCGGGCAAGCGAGGATCGGCGCGGTTGTGAGTCGCTCCGTGGGTTGCTCCAGCGCATCCTGCTGTTCCACGCCCCACGATTATACCTTTCCCTTCTTCAAGAGAGCGGTCATCGGCTGCACCACCGACGCAAAATTGGGGACGAAGCGTCGATACCACGATGCCATCCCAAGGCACTGACGCAGCTCCTTGCAGCTCGATGGGGCCGTCAGCCTCTGGATCGCGAGCACCTTTGAGGGGTCCGTCCGTATTCCTTCGCCGCTCACTACGTGTCCTAAATATAGCAGGCCGAGTGCAGACCAAAGGGCATCACCTTCCACTGGTATAATCCCCGTCCTGGAACTGTGAACGCGGTATACTGCCTGCTCCCTTCCTCCATGGGGATCTGCCAGTATCCTTGCTTTAGATCCAGCGTCGATATGTAGCGCGCGTGCCGTAGGCGCTCTAAAATGTGGTTTATCCGGGGTACTGGGTGTGCGTCCGGGATCGAATGTGCATTGAGCTGCCTATAGTCAATGCACATTCGCCGTCTGTAGAAGCTACCGCAGACTCGGCTCCAGATCTGCCGGCCAGTTCTCCCCGTTGGGACTCCCCTCTCCAGACCCATCCCCACTGCTAGCCTCGTGACTAGCTCCCGTGGCCGTATTTCCCCTGCGACTAGTTTTCTGGTGCTGGGTGTGCGTCCAGGATCGAATGTGCATTGAGCTGCCTATAGTCAATGCACATTCGCCATTCCCCTGTCTTCTTTTTCACCAGCGCGATCGGCGCACTGTAAGGGCTTCGGGACGGCTCGATGGCTCCCGTCCGGAGCAATTCCTCCACTTGCCTGTCGATGACTTGTTGCATCGCTGGGTTCCTCGGGTAGTACCTCTGCTTGATGGTCTCGTTGTCCTTCATTACGATCCGATGGCTAGCTATGTGGGACACGCCTTTCAACCCCTCGAATCGCGCCAATTCCGTCTGTAGAAGCTCCCGCAGACTCGGCTCCAGATCTGCCGGCCAGTCCTCCCCGTTGGGACTCCCCTCTCCAGACCCTTCACCTCTGCTAGCCTCGTGACTAGCTCCCGCGGCCGTATTTTCCCCTGCGACTAGTTTTCCCGCTAGAACGATTTCTTCCGAAGCGTGAGGTTGATTCTCCTGCCCGTTGGAACCATTTACCCTCCCCAGCTTCACGCTCTTAGGTGCTGTTCTACCCGTGGCTCCCGAATCCACACCTCTGCTGACTTCCGTAGTCATCTGCCCTTTTTCCCTACGCCCTGTCGGGTCCTCTTTACGGTTCTGCTTCTGATCCTTTCCTGGCGCTCTAGACACCTCGCTGTCCGACCGTACCTCCGCTGGCACCCTGGACTTACCCCTATCATCCGACCGCGCCTTCACTGGCACCCTGGACTTACCCCTATCATCCGACCGCGCCTTCACTGGCACCCTGGACACCTCTTTATCGTCCGACCGCACCTTCACTGGCACCCTGGACATACCTCGATCATTCGATCGTGCCTCCGGGATTCTCTCCGCGGGACGGACTGCCACCCCCTGCCGAATCCCTAACCTTGCCTCCGGGATCGGCTCCACAGGGCAGCCAGTCGCCCCTTTCCTAATTTCCCGTCTCTCCGGCGTCCCTAGCGTCATCTCGCTGTCCCCGCAACGAATCGTCGTACCTATCGCTCGCAGAAAGTCCATACCTAGGATCACTTGGTCTAGCATCGGCGTCATGATTAGTAGCGGCACGCTTATTGTACGCCCCGATAAACTTAATCCCGCGTGCAGCATCCGCGCGACATCTAATCTTGACCCGTCCGCCAGCCGTATCCTCGTTTGTACTTCCCTAATTTCCACGTCCTTCGCTACCTTCGCCGCGCAGGCACTACTGATGAACTATCGAGTGGCGCCGGTGTCGATTGTCACCGCGTAGTCCTCTCCACCGACCTTGGTCGTCGCGACGACACGACCCCCCTCGACTCGCAAAACATCTACTGCCTCCGGGCTCCGCTGACATCGCTTTCCATCCGCTCCCGGTCCGGATGGTGCCTCTGTCCGTTTCCCTGAGCCGGTCGTCTACAGCATTCCTGGCTGCTCACCCCCCTGGTTCCGCATTGCGCACAAAAGACTACCTGCGGGTTGGGACAGACTCTCCTAAAATGCCCCTCTTGCCCGCATCGAAAACATATCGGGCGTCTTCTGGCTGTTCCCCCGGTTTCTTGGCCGATTATTCGGTTAACGGGCTCTTCCCTTTGCACCGGTAATACTGGCAATGAAGCTACCCTGAATGGGTTGTTTAAGCCTGTTGTCGCCCGTCCTTGCCTCTCGCCTAGATACGTGCTCATGCTATTACCTAATCGAGATCGTGAATCCGGGGTATACTGTTGACCCTGCTGATTTATACCCTCATACTCGACCGCTAATTGTATGATTCTTGTCTCCGCACATACAATTTATACTCTGGGGCTGCGTTGTCGTATATTCTCGCTTATTCTCGCTCCGGACCATAGCCAGCGTGGTGCATCAGCGCCCTGATGATCCACCCCATACTGCTTGAATCCTTCGCCCTCTCGTTGATGGCGAGCCCGGATTTCATCTTCCAACAACTCAAAATATCGCGGAGGCAAAGAGAAATCTAAAAATCCCTCCTTAAATTCGTTCCATGACACCTCTCTTAGCCCACTTGTCATGAACCAGCGAGCGGCTTCGCCGGTCATGACCTCGTTCATTGCCCGGGGCAACCTATCGGTGTCAATTTCATAAGATACGGCCCGATCTTCGATGGCCTCTACGAAGGACAGTGGATCAGCCTGCCCATCGAAGCATATACCCTACTTCCTGACCTGTTCCGGAACGACGCAGTGCCCCCGATACTCCATGGGTAGGCGCGTCTGTATTAATGGGACGCCCTCAGTAACACGAGGCGTTCCCGATTCTTTCGTCCTGTCGCTCGCATCACGGGCCTTGTAGTTCGGGATCGCCGGGACCTCGAGCAAGCCGGGGGAGTTCGAACGTTGGCCAGAGTCTGACTCTGACTTCGAACGTCTATCCCATTCAATTGGGTCAGGTTCGAGCTTGGCCTTGTGCTCCGGGGTCCTCGTGTATTTGGCCTCCAACTCGGCTAGCCATATTTTGGCGGAATGCGAACCCCCGGACACGAAGCTTGCCAAACGACGACGCAAGTCTTTAACCCGCCCCAACTCGCTCAGCCCGAACTCGCGAGTAATCGCCTCCAGTTCCTCATTCCGTCGCGAATTGATCCACCGTACGCCCACCCCTGGATTCTGACACTCACCCGTATCCATCCTTTCGTACGTAACCTTTTACTGCTGTTCCCTTTTCCTCTTCTGGTCCACGTGACTCCGTTCGGATATCCAGTCTTCCTCGACCGCTTCGTTTCAATTACTTCCTTCTCGTTTTTCCGAATTTATTTTTATTGTATTTGTTTATGATTATTTATAATTATTTTATTTCGTTTTGTTTTATTTCCGTTTACTTAAATCACGTTAATTTTTAATTTATTTTATTTCAATTTTTTTTATTTCAATTTATTTTATTTTTATTTATTTTTATTTTAATTAATTTTATTTTAATTAATTTTTATTATAATTAATTTTATTTTAATTAATTTTATTTTAATTAATTTAAATTTTTATTAATATTATTTAAATTAGTTTTAATTTTTATTAATTTTATTTTAATTAATTTGATTTTTAATTAATTTTATTTTGATTATTTTAATTTGTTTTGTTTTAATTCGTTTTATTTTAGTTTGTTTTATTTTAATGAATTTTATTTAACTTTATTTTATCCGCACAAAAAAATAGTCGCACTTTTAGTTGACCACCCTAACAAGTGACGCTGCGTACCGGCCTCGGCCCACGGTACCCTTCTGCTACTCGCGTCCACTCTTTTACCGTGGTTCTATGTCACTCCACTGTGGTCACTTTCACTCGGTTGTTAACTAATTATTATTAGTTTTCATTAATTGTTGTTATGTTTTGCACCGGTGAGCACATAAATATTGGGCCGAATCCACTTTATTGTTCACACCTTTTTTTTCCGTCGCGCTTACTGATCGCGCAAATTTCGACGCGTACCGAGCGATTTGCCCCACGGTGGGCCTTCGCAGCTGTCCCGTTGGCGCGCGCTCAGCCGACGTGTGAGCGTGTGCCCGTATGCGTGCACACACGCTAGCACGCTCGCCGCAAACTCGCTCGCTCAGCGAGTAGTTTTATGGCTGTCCGTTAGTTTTCGAGTCTCTGCTTTGCCTTTTCTAGTTGTCCCCACTTGTCTGCCTGCACGTGTGCGTTTGTTGCTGACACCCCTGTGGGACTTTCTATGCTCCCTTTTCCTATGCCGCAGGCAGCTAACTTCTCAGTTATTTTTGCCGTTTTGGTTTTAACTCACCCTGGAGGCACTTTCATGGGCTTTTAGGCCACGTTAGTGCCAAGCCCCTTCACGCCTAGGATCCTTGCTCGGCCGCCACTTGTAAAGTAGCTTCTTGGCCGGGGTGATGAATCAGTCTTACCCAGGTCCACTCTACAAGAAATTTGTAGTTTGCCGAGACGCGAAGCGGAAAAGTGGGGTATGGAGCCATAGGGATGACTCCGCCACAGAGTGGTTACTAAATCTGTTAGGGAAAAAGGGAAGCCGCCGGGATCGCTCCGCTGCGGTTAGGTTAGAGTCGGCCTGCGTGATGGGTGCTGCTGGGATCGCTCCGCTGCAAAACGAAAGCCTACAAATGCACAATTTCTACACAGACAACGCAAACACTGTTTTATTCTATGTACGTTCAATTCCGTTTTATTTGTTTATTAACTTTCCTGGCCTTACTGCACCGTCAATTCTATGCTGTTCCTACCTAACCTGGCAGCTAACTCGCGGTCCCTAAACTCTGTCCTTCGTCACGTATGCACGTCCGATACTCACGCTTGCCGGTTCCAAAGTCAAGTTGCTGATCGGCGGCAGCCCTTTTTGCCCTGCGGCAAAAATCCTCTCTCTAAGCTTGGCTCTCTTTTACTCCTAATAATATCAACAGAGTTGCAAGTGATTCGATTGTGCTTGCAGTCGGATTCTCTTAATTTAGAAAGCATACCGATAACTGACTTCATCTTTTACTCTTAACCTATGGTTACAATATTATTATTATTCTTAGCCTATGGTTGTGACATTTGATTTCTTCATTTTCCTGTCCTCTTAACCTATGATTATGTTTATATCTTCGGGCGCGGGCCTCATTGTGACTCCGCGTCACACAGTATTAATTTAAGTCGCAATAATTATTGTATATCTGATAAGGAAAACAAGTAAGAGGTTCAAGTCGGGAGCTCCCGACTAGAGGATACCCTGAACTAGTGTGGGGATTTCTAGTTCTATTTGCTGAATAAGTTCACACGTTCATTTTCTGGTCGTGAGCTAAATCGGTTATTTAGTTTACTCGTTGAGTTATTCAGTCGGTCATGAGCGATGAATTCTGCTCGGTTATTCAGTCGGTCATGAGCTATTCGTTTAGTTCAGTTATGCAGTCGATAAAGAAGGATTCGCTGCACTTAGTATTCAGTTGCACGCGAACTTTATTTTCTGTTTAATTATTTTTCATGTTTTCAGTTTCAAAATATATGTTATTCTTTTTACTTACTATACTGTACCATTGATAATAGATACTTACAACTCACCAAATCAAAAGTGATCTTAAAATCCCGCTATCTTTTTTGTTCATTAACAACTGAAAATCTCAATGGAATGAATCGTTCATGAACGGCTGAACTGCTGAGTAGAATCACTAACCAAAAAATATATAGATGGGACATGCCGTACTAGAAATTTGGGCACCAAAAAAAATGTGCATCTGGTCCAACAAGCGAGTAAGATATACATATGATATCTTTTGATCGCTCACACTACAGGAAACTCCGTTGGCTTACTCTCTTCAATATGATTTGTGCGATAGAACGTCATCGCTGTTTTTTATCTTGCTCCCACTACAGGAAACTCCGTTGGCTTACTCTCTTCAATATGATTTGTGCGATAGAACGGCATCGCTGTTTTTTTTTATCTCGCTTGCACTTACTCTCAGTGCTCTCTTTATGTCTAGGTACCGTTTAAATGTTTGTGTGTGTATGTGTCCGCACAAGCAAAAATGCCCACAAATTCAATTTTTCTCAAAAATTTTCCCTTTTGAATGGACGAGTAATATGCAATAATGAAAGGGTTTGCCCCGTCGATGCGAAATTCTTGCATTTTAGCTCGTTATTGTTGGAAAGGGTATCTAAGCGTTGGCATGTGTGCATTTAACAGTTTTTGGACTTGCTATTCACGCATACTTGCGTATTTTGTATATGAATAGAAGCATTTATGCGCATGTGTGCCTGTTGGTCCCTGCCTGCCTGTCCGATGCAAATTTGACAATATTTTGGGATTTCTGAATTTTGAGCTGTGCGCACACACACACACAGACAAATGTTTGTGAATGGGCAGATCATGGGTGCAAAAGAAAATATCATTATTGGCATCTGACGCGCGCCCTTCTTTTTTATGATGTTGGCTCTGAATTGATGAATGAATGTTGACCCCTTATTACCAGTTTCCTGTAGTGGGAGCAAGATAAAAAACTGCGATGACGTTCTATCGCACAAATCATATTGAAGAGAGTAAGCCAACGGAGTTTCCTGTAGTGTGAGCGATTAAAAGATATCATAAGTATATCTTACTCGCTCATGGACCAGATGCAAATTTTTTTTGGTGACCAAACTTCTAGTACGGCATGTCCCATCTATATGTTTTTTGGTTAGTGGTAGAATACATCGTTCATGACCGACTGAACGAGTACGAAATACATCGTACATGACCGACTGAGTAGCTGCACGAGTGAACTAAATGTGCAACTTAGTTCACTAATCACTGAATAAAATCAGTAGTTCATTTTAATGACCCGTTCAATCGAACGTGGTCTGAACTTAACGACGCAGCTCTACCCTAAACCCTCTTCTTCCAACACCAAATGCAACTCGCGCTACGCGCTCTTTTGCTTTAGTAGTAATAAAGATAAATTTAAAAAAAAAAACGTTTTCTTGGCAGGGCTCGAACTTGCAACTAACCGCACTACTTGCCGCCGCATTTAATCAACAGCCAACCAGCCAAAAAAAAAAATAATTTCCTCGGGAGGTTTCGAGCTCGCAGCAGAACGCACTAAAGGCCGCCGCCTCTACCCAATAGCCACACCAACTATTGAGTCTTAATGAGAAAAAAACAAATTAAAATAGCAGCACAGAAAACAATACAGTCGCAATTACAATGTTGATGCTGATAGAATTCAACGCAGACGCGCATGAATATGTGTCTGTATATGTACACAGATATTCTTAGAATTTGCACTAGCTGCTGCACATAACCTTTGTGTTTCTTAACCGACCATAATGAAATTTTCGACAGTACATCTCATTGTGCCATAGAATATTTGTGTATTCTCAAAAAGTCAATTGCATATAAATTGTGGCTTAAATTGATGGGCTATACACGTTGAATTATTAACTTGATTTATAGCTTTGTGGTGGTAGCGGGGAGGTGGCGATAGGTATAAAATGAAAGATTCTTGATATATATAGTGACATATCCATAGTCGCACCCACCCTTCAACATAACTTAGCAGACAAGCATAAGCATAAGTATAAACACTTCCAATATTGTAAACAAAAAGCCTGGTGATAACATCGACATTGGTCAAGATCAAACTGTCCCCTTTTGGTAGACATAAACAATTCACCCTAAATATCACGCCACTGTCAATGTTCCCACCAGAGTACTATCCCACGCATAATTGCTGACGCAGCTCAAACTTCACTCAATTTTGACTCAAACTCTCTCAAACCGAAGTTTGCTAAGCGACCGCAACAGATAAATGAATTATTCAAGATTCGGGAAGCAAATCTAATTGTACTCATCATAAGTAGTAGCCGTTAAGTGAAAATAAAGAATATAAATATATTTTTTTAAAGTAATTAAACGAGCAAAACTTAATTGGCGCAGCCGGTAGGATTCGTCGGGAAAAAGTAAAGATCGCTAAAGGATAACTAATTCCTAGATCTAAAAACACAATCGCGACCGAAATTTTTGTCGGTAATTGTCGGTGTGTAACAAACTTTTTTTTCGAATACGTATCCGCATAAGAACCTTCGGGTCACTAGTAGTTTAATAACATCGACCCTTCGGGCAATAAAACTACTACAGTTAATAACGACTGGCTTTGCATATCTTTTGATCCCTGCAATACGTTATTACTGGGTCTTATCCATAAGACACACACTCAAAAAAAAAAACATTAAACAAAGTGCAACGAAACTAAGTGCAAGAAAACCACAAACTCAAAGAAAAAAAAACTAATTAAAGTGTATTACACCAAAACCATGACGATGGAGTTATCAGAACTACACCTAAACCAGGCCCTTTCGCAACTTAGACAGGTGCCATGTTTTGACGGAACAACAAAAAATCTCAACGCTTTTATTAAAAGGATCGATTACATCCTACATCTTTATCCAACCCGAGATGTCAGACAACACAGCATCTTATACGGAGCCATCGAATTGCAAGTTGCTGGAGATGCTCAGAGGGTTTCACAAAGGACAGCAGCCAACACTTGGCAGGAGTTGAGGAACGCACTGATTGAAGAATACAAAGTACAGACACCATTTAAAGAACTCCTTCGATGCCTATACAACACGAATTACCAGGGAAACGTCCGTAAGTTCATCGAGGATCTCGAAAATAAATCTTATGTTATATTAAACAAGCTAGCTTTAGAAAATATACCTAGCAATACGACACTTTATACAAATGCCATGAATAACACAATTAAAGATGTAATAACAAAAAAATTACCCGATAGGCTTTTCATGATGTTAGCCAGATACGACATAACGTCGACACAGAAACTTAAATAAGCAGCTTAGCAGAAAATAGCGTTCAGGTTAACGAATTGAATCACATAATAGAAGCTGTAAACAAAGGAATAGAAGTCATGAATGAACTAAATCAAAAGACAGAAAAAGGAAAGAAATTAGATATCCTTATGTTTAACCTACAACACTTTACAGAATATATAGAAGACATAGAGATGGGAATGCAGCTCACAAGATTAGGTATTTTTAACCCAAAATTATTAAAACATGACTATTTGTCGCATGTTAACTCAGAAAAATTGTTGAATATAAAAACTTCTACATGGCTTAAATCAGATACACATGAAATTCTGATAATATCCCTTATTCCTCGAGAAATAATAAAAAACCCGGTATTTGAAATAATTCCATACCCGGACGAAAATAATAACATTTTGACAGAAATAGCTCATGAAAAATATTTTACACAAGACAAAAAAGTCTATAGCAAAGAAACAAAAAAATTAATTAATAATGAATGCATAACAGGAATATTAAACCAAATAACATCAGAATGTAGCTATACTAAAACTTTGAAAAATTTTCAAATTAACTATGTAGAACCGAATATAATTTTAACTTGGAATTTACCACAAACAATATTAAACCACAATTGTATAAATAACGAAATAACCATAGAAGGAAACAATTTAATAAAAATCTTTAATTGTTCACTACAAATTAATGAAATTTCAATTTCAAACAACATGTTAGATTATACACAAAACATTTATGTAAGCAATGATGTAATAAAAATAGAACCACTTTCGTTTGCACAAACGAAACAAATTATAAATGAACATACAAAATTTTACAATATATTCCAAATAATTACAATAACCATATTTGTAATCATATTAATAAGTTTAACACTATATTTAACATATAAATTCAAAAGCATACCTAAGGAATTAATTATAAAATATAAAAAACCAAAAGTAGAAGAAACACCTACAAAAATAGAACACACACCAATTGTAATAGAAGAAAATATTACACTTTACCCAAATTTAAACACCTGAGGACAGGCACTTTTCTAATTGTTGGGGGAGTGACATATCCATAGTCGCACCCACCCTTCAACATAACTTAGCAGACAAGCATAAGCATAAGTATAAACACTTCCAATATTGTAAACAAAAAGCCTGGTGATAACATCGACATTGGTCAAGATCAAACTGTCCCCTTTTGGTAGACATAAACAATTCACCCTAAATATCACGCCACTGTCAATGTTCCCACCAGAGTACTATCCCACGCATAATTGCTGACGCAGCTCAAACTTCACTCAATTTTGACTCAAACTCTCTCAAACCGAAGTTTGCTAAGCGACCGCAACAGATAAATGAATTATTCAAGATTCGGGAAGCAAATCTAATTGTACTCATCATAAGTAGTAGCCGTTAAGTGAAAATAAAGAATATAAATATATTTTTTTAAAGTAATTAAACGAGCAAAACTTAATTATATATACTATGCCAGAAGCTACATGTCAAGCTTGGTGACTCTAGAAGATTTCGATATCAACCCATTTTCAACGGGTTCAGGGTATAATAACTATAACAAAAAAACTACAGGCCATCACCTTTGTCGGCCCCCCGCAGAATGTTCACACATGAGCACGTTACACCGAGTCTACTTAGATCCTTGGTGAAATTTCATATTGTACCAAACTGCAAGCAGCAGCATTAAAATAGATAACGCTCATGTGGACGGTTAAGAATGTAAAGAGACCTACGCTAAGAAATGTCATGTTAGAAATATAGGTAGGAAGGGTAAGAAAAATACCCTAATTATGATCATGCGTCGACAGCAGACACAAAATAAGATACTCTGTTAGTATATAATGCCTAGGATTTGTAAGAATAAATTAGTATCTATCAAGAATTCATTCTGAACACTAGTTCATGCATAAATACGCACACATTCTTAAATTAAATCAACTAATTGCGTATTTTTGCAAAATATCAAATATTAAAATATCTAAATCAATAAATAGCTAACATCAATATCAATTGATGTAATCGATCTTATTTATCTTACCTGTGCCCTGAACTCATTGGAAACGGGTAAAAATGGTTAAAAATAAGTCATTAGTAGATACGGCTTTTTAGTAACTCCAAGAAGGGCTCTGCCGACAACAGCACTCTTAATTTTTTTTTTTTTGTAATTAGGATCGAATTAACTTTTAATAGTGACCATGAGAGCATATGCCTCTTGTTATACCCTGAACCCATTGAAAATGGATAAAAAGAGTATAATGTATTTGTGCAAATGTATGTAACAGGCAGAAGTGAGCTCCTCCGACCCCATAAAGTATTTATATTCTTGATCAGCATCAACAGCCGAGTCGGTCTAGCCATGTCCGTCTGTCTGTCCGTTCATCCGTATGTATGAACGCAAGGATCTTAGAACCTATAAGGCCTAGAGACTTGAAATTTTAGCTGTAGGTCCTCCTAGTCAATGCGCAATCGATAACTTATTCCGTTTGCAAGTACTCGATAAAAATCGATTTCGAAATACTGTTTTTTGAGCAAATCGGATAAATAGTAAGAGCTAGATTCACCATACTTGATATGCTGCTTCTCGAATAGTATATATATATCAGTATCTTTCATTTAATACCTATCGCCACCTCGCCGCTACCACCACAAAGCTATAAATCAAGTAAATAAACCAATTTACATATGCTGCCCACCAATATGGGCCACAATTTAAATGCAATTGTCCTTTTGAGGATACACGAATATTTTAAAGTACAATAAGATCTACGGATGAAAATTACATCAAGATCGGTTAAGAAACACAAAGGAAAATGTGTTTCGGGTGCCCACGGGTTTGCGGCAGCTAGCGCAAATTGCAAGAATTTCTATATCCATGTATACACACACATTCATGCGCGTCTTCTTTGAATTCTATCAACAGCATTACAATTGCGATTGTACTATTTTCTGTGCTGCTATTTTAATTTGTTTTTTTCTCATTAAGACTCAATGATTGGTGTGGCTGTTGGGTAGAGGCGGCGGCAGGTATTGCGGTCTGCTGCGAGTTCGAGACCTACCGAGAAAACTATTTCTTTTTTTTGTGGCTGCTAAGGCTGTTGAGTATAGGCGGCGGCAAGTACTGCGGTTAGTTGCGAGTTCGAACCCTGCGAAGAACACTTTTTTTTTAATTTTACCTTTATTAGTACTAACGCAAACGAGCGCGTAGCGTGAGCTGCATTTGGTGTTGGAAGAAGAGGGTTCAGGGTATCCGCTAGTCGGGTACTCCCGACTAGAACCTCTTACCTGTTTTACATTTGCACAGCTGTATTACATCCATTGGTTATACATTTTATTACATACAGGTTATGGAAATGAGTACAATACGGTATATGCATTTGTTTCATTTTGTTGATCCACGTAGTGGAAATATTTTCCCTTTTCATTTATAAGTAATTTGTCGACTATACAAACTTAAGTTCTTAAATTGGTAAGTGAAAGTTTAGTATCTTGCCATAAATAAAATGCGTTTGAATCGACTGTTGCACGTACCAAGCAAACTGTAAAACACGTCTTAGGTCTGCAGCACTCTCTTGCATACATAAGTAAATCCGAAACCGAGCAATGAATCCAATCCATACAAAAAAAAATGAAGAAACCAAAACGAAATAATAATAATATGTATGTATATAAGTGTATGTAGTAACGAACCTAAAGTCTTACATCCGTGGCTTAAAACATACCAGTCGGAGTACTCGCTGTTCATTTGAGTTTTGGAAACAGTTCAACACATTTGTTGAAGCGAGGAAAAAATGTATAGATATTTTTTAATATTATTCGGGCTTGTGGGTTACGTTTTAGTGCGTGCTTCTTCGTCGGATACGTCATTATCGCAGGATACATATGTGGACGCCTTTAAAAACTCACATAATACAGAATATGGTGCGTTGATCCTACGTCGCTTTTTTTTAACTAAAATGCTTAAGTAAAATAACAATATTAATAATCAAAAACTATAACCAATCGGGAAAACGGAAGTACTCATAATTATTTCTGGTCTTGTCCATATTATCAACGTGATCTCAATGTCGTTTTCTATGAAAAAAATGTATGCATCTACAACCTAGTACATGTGTGTATAGTTTTTCTTAAATAGTTTATTTATTTAAGAATGTTTATATGTATACAGATTATGACAATCACTTAATATGGGTTTCGATGTCAATTAATGTAGACAATTTGAAACTGACATAAGCTAAGAGCTCGCTTTTTTATTCTACATGTTGGTGTATTCAAGTTTGAAAGCAAAATAAAAACAACATCAGTACTTTAGTCGGACGTTCACGCCCAGAATATACCCAGCTCAGAACCGACTGCTACTAAACATTCGCTCATTTTTTAATCTTTTAATCAATGAAAGAAAGAAAATTATACATATGTCAACGTTCAAAACTTTTCCTTTAAAAATGAACTTGTCAATTTTATGGGAGTAGGCCAGATATCGAAAAAGTCAAATACTAATCATTTATCCATTATCAAGTTTGATTAATCTAGCTCCTAAATTTTCGAGGTAGGCTTAAATAACTTTTTCTTAAAGTCGAAATTTATACATTTTCTGAAAATAGGAGAGGGTAGTGAAAAAATATGAGCTCGATCTAATTATGCTATACCAAAAAATATTTCCAACTTGCTGTCCTGCTCAAAAAAATATATAATTGATCTGGTCAGTGATTTTTCGTTCAGGCAGGTTGCACTGTGCAGTTGCAATATGCCCTTTCTGCCCATTTTTAATGGATATGACAGCTAATACAACAAAATTAAGCAATCGTTTCTTGCGGCAAGTCCCCATAAACTGTTTTTGCTCGGGGCCGTAACTCAGTTTGATCTCTCACTACGGAACATTGCTTTAGCTACTCTTAGTGATTTCATATATGTCTCATAGATTGGGCGGAAGTGATTACTCGACATATTTTTTTTTTATTTTTTTAACACTTTTGGAGGTTTATATAATTTTGTCGTGAAATGTGTAGCGTATAGAAAAAGACGTTTCCGATCGCATAAAGTATGAATATTCTTGATTAGCATCAACAGCCGAGCCGATGTATCTGTCTGCGCCTATGCTAAATAGTCTCATAGCTTAAAGGCTTTGGTCATAAAACCTTTCGGTTGCAGGCAGAACTCATGCCGGAACCGGTCGAATAAGACCATTCTAAAATAAAGTTGTCATAGCACCTATCGATCGCAAATTTAGTTCTTATATACAAGAATCTTTTAATAAATTCGCTTCCCCATTCCCGCATATCTCTTTAAGATCTTTTTATTTGTTTCCTTTTTAATTTGTTCTGCTAAGAATCGGCCAAGGGATCTGCAAGGGTTATTACAACAGTAGCAGGATTAAGTGTTGACGTGTTTTCAGCCGGGTAATGGGACGATCTTTAGAAAGATCAGTTCGATATGTCTCGGCGTGTGTGGCAATTGATTAGCGTTGATTGATAGTGTTGAACCTCGCACGTACCAATCACAATCGGCCTAAATAAAGCCGTAAGGCTTTATTATGACTACGTCGTAAAGCCAGACTTGGGGCACCACCCCCCTGCGTAAGGTGTAGTAGACATTCTTGAACTTGCAGGTGGAGGTATTCTTGCAAACCTGTCGGAAGCCCCACACTCCTTAAGCCAAAATGATGGTCCGGTATGATATTTTGAAGATGACTGATTGGTTTAGCATGACACAGGGTCATCCTCTGATTTGCCTGGATTATGGATCATCCGAATTTTCGCCAGCCGTGAACTGACCGGTAAGATAAAAACAATAAATAGTATCGCTCGCATCGGCGGACCCTTCACGGTGGCGTGGCACCAGGGATTTTTATACCCTGAACCCATTAAAAATGGGTAAAATGGGCATAATGTATTTGTGCAAATGTATGAAACAGGCAGAAGGAAGCATCTCCTACTCCATAAAGTATATATATTCTTGATCAGCATCAATAGCCGAGTCGATCTAGTCATGTCCGTCTGTCTGTCCATCCGTCCGTCCGTATGTATGAATGCAAGGATCTCAAAACTTATAAGAGCTAGAGACTTGAAATTTTAGCTGTAGGTCCTCCTAGCGCCCGCGCAGATGGAGTTTGATTCCGATATTCGATACCTTGCCCCGTTTCCAAGTAATCGATAAAAATCGTTATAGAAATTCTGCTTTTCTGAGAAATTTTGGTATATAATAAGAGCTAGAGTCACCAAACTTGACATGTAGCTTCTAGAAAAGTATATATATATCAAGTATCTTTCATTTTATAGCAACCACCACCTCCCCGCTTCAACCTCATAGCTTCACATCTAGTAAAAACACCAATTTATGCTGCCGACCAATATAAGCCACAATTAAAATGCAATTGACTTTTTGAGAATACACAAATATTCTATAGTATAATAAGATGTAGAAAATTTCATTAGGATCGGTGAAGAAACACAGAAGTTATTAAATAAAGCATTGCTGGCCTCGAGTTTAGGGCAGCAAGCGCAAAATTCCAAGAATTTCTGTTTACATGTACACACACACACAGACATTCATGCGCGTCTGCTTTGAATTCTATCAACAGAATTGCAATTGCGATTGTATTGTTTTCTGTGCTGCTATTTTAATTCGTTTTTTTCTCATTCAGACTCAATTATTGGTGTGGCTGGTGAGTAGAGGCGGCTTCAAGTGGTGCGGTTAGTTACGTTCGAGTTCGAACCCTGCCAAGGGAACAATTTTTTTTTTATTTTAATTTTTCTTTATTACTACCAAAACAAACAAGCGCGTAGCGCGACCTGCAATTGGTGTTGTAAGAAGAGGGTTCAGGGTATTTCCTAGTCGGGAGATCCCGATTGGAACCACTTACTTGTTTTTTTAGGCGCATGTTTGACCATGTCGATCACCTCTTCCACTTGTATAGGTCCACTTGTTAGGTCTTATCGGAAAGTCCATCTGCAACGGGGAGTCCAACTCCCGCCCAGTCTCTCTGAGATCCTTGCACTCATACATACGGACGGATGGACAGACAGGCGGACATGGCTAGACCGACTCGGCTGTTGATGCTGATCAAGAATATATATACTTTATGGGGTCAGAGATGCTTCCTTCTGTCTGTTACATACATTTGCACAAATACATTATACCTTTTTTACCCATTTTCAACGGGTTCAGGGTATAATAACTGTAACAAAAAAACTACAGGCCATCACCTTTGTCGGCCCCCCGCAGAATGTTCACACATGAGCACGTTACACCGAGTCTACTTAGATCCTTGGTGAAATTTCATATTGTACCAAACTGCAAGCAGCAGCATAAAAATAGATAACGCACATGTGGACGGTTAAGAATGTAAAGTGACCTACGCTAAGAAATGTCATGTTAGAAATATAGGTAGGAAGGGTAAGAAAAATACCCTAATTATGATCATGCGTCGACAGCAGACACAAAATAAGATACTCTGTTAGTATATAATGCCTAGGATTTGTAAGAATAAATTAGTATCTATCAAGAATTCATTCTGAACACTAGTTCATGCATAAATACGCACACATTCTCAAATTAAATCAACTAATTGCGTATTTTTGCAAAATATCAAATATTAAAATATCAAAATCAATAAATAGCTAACATCAATATCAATTGATGTAATCGATCTTATTTTCTTACCTGTGCCCTGAACTCATTGGAAACGGGTAAAAATGGTTAAAAATAAGTCATTAGTAGATTCGGCTTTTTAGTAACTCCAAGAAGGGCTCTGCCGACAACAGCACTCTTAATTGTTTTTTGTAATTAGGATCGAATTAACTTTTATAGTGACCATGAGAGCATATGCCTCTTGTTTTACATTTGCGCAGCTGCATTACATCCATTGCTTATATGTACATTTTATTACTTAGGAAATGGAAATGAGTACAATAGGGTATGCATTTGTTTCATTTTGTTCGGCCACGTAGTGGAAATATTTTCCCTTTTCATTTATAAATAATTTGCCGACTATAAAAACCTAAATTCTTAAATTGGTTAGTGAAAGTAGTATCTTGCCATAAATAAAATGCGTTTGAATCGACTGTTGCACGTACCAAGCAAACTGTAAAACACGTCTTAGGTCTGCAGCACTCTCTTGCATACATAAGTAAATCCGAAACCGATCAATGAAACCAATCCATACAAAAAAAAAATGAAGAAACCAAAACGAAATAATAATATGTATGTATATAAGTGTATGTAGTAACGAACCTAAAGTCTTACATCCGTGGCTTAAAACATACCAGTCGGAGTACTCGCTGTTCATTTGAGTTTTGGAAACAGTTCAACACATTTGTTGAAGCGAGGAAAAAATGTATAGATATTTTTTAATATTATTCGGGCTTGTGGGGTACGTTTTAGTGCGTGCTTCTTCGTCGGATACGTCATTATCGCAGGATACATATGTGGACGCCTTTAAAAACTCACATAATACAGAATATGGTGCGTTGATCCTACGTCGCTTTTTTTAACTAAAATGCTTAAGTAAAATAACAATATTAATAATCAAAAACTATAACCAATCGGGAAAACGGAAGTACTCATAATTATTTCTGGTCTTGTCCATATTATCAACGTGATCTCAACGTCGTTTTCTATGAAAAAAAAATGTATGCATCTACAACCTAGTACATGTGTGTATAGTTTTTCTTAAATAGTTAATTTATTTAAGAATGTTTATATGTATACAGATTATGTCAATCACTTAATATGGGTTTCGATGTCAATTAATGTAGACAATTTGAAACTAACATAAGCTAAACGTAAGAGCTCGCTTTTTTATTCTACATGTTGGTGTATTCAAGTTTGAAAGCAAAAAATAAAAACAACATCAGTACTTTAGTCGGACGTTCACGCCCAGAATATACCCAGCTCAGAACCGTCTGCTACTAAACATTCGCTCATTTTTTAATCTTTTAATCAATGAAAGAAAGAAAATTATACATATGTCAACGTTCAAAACTTTTCCTTTAAAATTGAACTTGTCAATTTTATGGGAGTAGGGCAGATATCGAAAAAGTTAAATACTAATTATTCATCCATTAACAAGTTTGATTAATCTAGCTCCTAAATTTTCGAGTTATGCTTAAATAACTTTTTCTTAAAGTCGAAATTTATACATTTTCTGAAAATAGGAGAGGGTAGTGAAAAAATATGAGCTCGATCTAATTATGCTATACCAAAAAATATTTCCAACTTGCTGTCCTGCTCAAAAAAATATATAATTGATCTGGTCAGTGATTTTTCGTTCAGGCAGGTTGCACTGTGCAGTTGCAATATGCCCCTTCTGCCCATTTTTAATGGATATGACAGCTAATACAACAAAATTAAGCAATCGTTTCTTGCGGCAAGTCCCCATAAACTGTTTTTGCTCGGGGCCGTAACTCAGTTTGATCTCTCACTACGGAACATTGCTTTAGCTACTCTTAGTGATTTCATATATGTCTCATAGATTGTGCATCAGGTCATGGGCGGAAGTGATTACTCGACATATTTTTTTTATTTATTTTTTTAACACTTTTGGAGGTTTATATAATTTTGTCGTGAAATGTGTAGCGTATAGAAAAAGACGTTTCCGATCGCATAAAGTATGAATATTCTTGATTAGCATCAACAGCCGAGCCGATGTATCTGTCTGCGCCTATGCTAAATAGTCTCATAGCTTAAAGGCTTTGGTCATAAAACCTTTCGGTTGCAGGCAGAACTCATGCCGGAACCGGTCGAATAAGACCATTCTAAAATAAAGTTGTCATAGCACCTATCGATCGCAAATTTAGTTCTTATATACAAGAATCTTTTAATAAATTCGCTTCCCCATTCCCGCATATCTCTTTAAGATCTTTTTATTTGCTTCTTTTTTAATTTGTTCTGCTAAGAATCGGCCAAGGGATCTGCAAGGGTTATTACAACAGTAGCAGGATTAAGTGTTGACGTGTTTTCAGCCGGGTAATGGGACGATCTTTAGAAAGATCAGTTCGATATGTCTCGGCGTGTGTGGCAATTGATTAGCGTTGATTGATAGTGTTGAACCTCGCACGTACCAATCACAATCGGCCTAAATAAAGCCTTAAGGCTTTATTATGACTACGTCGTAAAGTCAGACTTGGGGCACCACCCCCCTGCGTAAGGTGTAGTAGACATTCTTGAACTTGCAGGTGGAGGTATTCTTGCAAACCTGTCGGAAGCCCCACACTCCTTAAGCCAAAATGATGGTCCGGTATGATATTTTGAAGATGTCTGATTGGTTTAGCATGACACAGGGTCATCCTCTGATTTGCCTGGATTATGGATCATCCGAATTTTCGCCAGCCGTGAACTGACCGGTAAGATAAAAACATTAAATAGGATCGCTCGCATCGGCGGACCCTTCACGGTGGCGTGGCACCAGGGATTTTTATACCCTGAACCCATTAAAAATGGGTAAAATGGGCATAATGTATTTGTGCAAATGTATGAAACAGGCAGAAGGAAGCATCTGCTACTCCATAAAGTATATATATTCTTGATCAGCATCAATAGCCGAGTCGATCTAGTCATGTCCGTCTAGTCTGTCCGTCCGTCCGTCCGTATGTATGAATGCAAGGATCTCAGAACTTATAAGAGCTAGAGACTTAAAATTTTAGCTGTAGGTCCTCCTAGTGCCCGCGCAGATGGAGTTTGTTTTCGATATTCGATACCTTGCCCCGTTTCCAAGTAATCGATAAAAATCGTTATAGAAATTCTGCTTTTCTGAGAAATTTTGGTATATAATAAGAGCTAGAGTCACCAAACATGACATGTAGCTTCTAGAAAAGTATATAAATATCAAGTATCTTTCATTTTATAGCAACCACCACCTCCCCGCTTCAACCTCTTAGCTTTACATCTAGTAGAAACACCAATTTATGCTGCCGACCAATATAAGCCACAATTAAAATGCAATTGACTTTTTGAGAATACTCAAATATTCTATAGTATAATAAGATGTAGAAAATATCATTATGATCGGTGAAGAAACACAGAAGTTATTAAATAAAGCATTGCTGGCCTCGAGTTTAGGGCAGCAAGCGCAAAATTCCAAGAATTTCTGTTTACATGTACACACACACACATTCATGCGCGTCTGCTTTGAATTCTATCAACAGAATTGCAATTGCGATTGTATTGTTTTCTGTGCTGCTATTTTAATTCGTTTTTTTCTCATTCAGACTCAATTATTGGTGTGGCTGGTGAGTAGAGGCGGCTTCAAGTGGTGCGGTTAGTTACGTTCGAGTTCGAACCCTGCCAAGGGAACAATTTTTTTTTTATTTTAATTTTTCTTTATTACTACCAAAACAAACAAGCGCGTAGCGCGACTTGCAATTGGTGTTGTAAGAAGAGGGTTCAGGGTATTTCCTAGTCGGGAGATCCCGATTGGAACCTCTTACTTGTTTTTTTAGGCGCATGTTTGACCATGTCGATCACCTCTTCCACTTGTATATGTTAGGTCTTATCGGCAAGTCCATCTGCAACGGGGAGTCCCACTCCCGCCCAGTCTCTCTGAGATCCTTGCACTCATACATACGGACGGATGGACAGACAGACGGACATGGCTAGACCGACTCGGCTGTTGATGCTGATCAAGAATATATATACTTTATGGGATCGGAGATGCTTCCTTCTGTCTGTTACATACATTTGCACAAATACATTATACCTTTTTTACCCATTTTCAACGGGTTCAGGGTATAATAACTGTAACAAAAAAACTACAGGCCATCACCTTTGTCGGCCCCCCGCAGAATGTTCACACATGAGCACGTTACACCGAGTCTACTTAGATCCTTGGTGAAATTTCATACTGTACCAAACTGCAAGCAGCAGCATTAAAATAGATAGCGCACATGTGGTCGGCAGCAGACTTAAAATAAGATACTCTGTTAGTATATAATGCCTAGGATTTGTAAGAATAAATTAGTATCTATCAAGAATTCATTCTGAACACTAGTTCATGCATAAATACGCACACATTCTCAAATTAAATCAACTAATTGCATATTTTTGCAAAATATCAAATATTAAAATATCCAAATCAATAAATAGCTAACATCAATATCAATTGATGAATCGATCTTATTTTCTTACCTGTGCCCTGAACTCATTGGAAACGGGTAAAAATGGTTATAAATAAGTCATTAGTAGATACGGCTTTTTAGTAACTCCAAGAAGGGCTCTGCCGACAACAGCACTCTTAATTGTTTTTTGTAAGTAGGATCGAATTAACTTTTAATAGTGACCATGAGAGCATATGCCTCTTTTTTTACATTTGCACAGCTGCATTACATCCATTGCTTATATGTACATTTTATTACTTAGGAAATGGAAATGAGTACAATAGGGTATGCATTTGTTTCATTTTGTTCGGCCACGTAGTGGAAATATTTTCCCTTTTCATTTATAAATAATTTGCCGACTATAAAAACCTAAATTCTTAAATTGGTTAGTGAAAGTTTAGTATCTTGCCATAAATAAAATGCGTTTGAATCGACTGTTGCACGTACCAAGCAAACTGTAAAACACGTCTTAGGTCTGCAGCACTCTCTTGCATACATAAGTAAATCCGAAACCGAAGAATGAATCCAATCCATACAAAAAAAAAATGAAGAAACCAAAACGAAATAATAATAATATGTATGTATATAAGTATATATAGTAACGAACCTAAAGTCTTACATCCGTGGCTTAAAACATACCAGTCGGAGTACTCGCTGTTCATTTGAGTTTTGGAAACAGTTCAACACATTTGTTGAAGCGAGGAAAAAATGTATAGATATTTTTTAATATTATTCGGGCTTGTGGGGTACGTTTTAGTGCGTGCTTCTTCGTCGGATACGTCATTATCGCAGGATACATATGTGGACGCCTTTAAAAACTCACATAATACAGAATATGGTGCGTTGATCCTACGTCGCTTTTTTTAAACTAAAATGCTTAAGTAAAATAACAATATTAATAATCAAAAACTATAACCAATCGGGAAAACGGAAGTACTCATAATTATTTCTGGTCTTGTCCATATTATCAACGTGATCTCAATGTCGTTTTCTATGAAAAAAAAATGTATGCATCTACAACCTAGTACATGTGTGTATAGTTTTTCTTAAATAGTTTATTTATTTAAGAATGTTTATATGTATACAGATTATGACAATCACTTAATATGGGTTTCGATGTCAATTAATGTAGACAATTTGAAACTAACATAAGCTAAGAGCTTGCTTTTTTATTCTACATGTTGGTGTATTCAAGTTTGAAAGCAAAAAATAAAAACAACATCAGTACTTTAGTCGGACGTTCACGCCCAGAATATACCCAGCTCAGTACCGACTGCTACTAAACATTCGCTCATTTTTTAATCTTTTAATCAATGAAAGAAAGAAAATTATACATATGTCAACGTTCAAAACTTTTCCTTTAAAAATGAACTTGTCAATTTTATGGGAGTAGGCCAGATATCGAAAAAGTCAAATACTAATCATTTATCCATTATCAAGTTTGATTAATCTAGCTCCTAAATTTTCGAGGTAGGCTTAAATAACTTTTTCTTAAAGTCGAAATTTATACATTTTCTGAAAATAGGAGAGGGTAGTGAAAAAATATGAGCTCGATCTAATTATGCTATACCAAAAAATATTTCCAACTTGCTGTCCTGCTCAAAAAAATATATAATTGATCTGGTCAGTGATTTTTCGTTCAGGCAGGTTGCACTGTGCAGTTGCAATATGCCCTTTCTGCCCATTTTTAATGGATATGACAGCTAATACAACAAAATTAAGCAATCGTTTCTTGCGGCAAGTCCCCATAAACTATTTTTGCTCGGGGCCGTAACTCAGTTTGATCTCTCACTACGGAACATTGCTTTAGCTACTCTTAGTGATTTCATATATGTCTTATAGATTGGGCGGAAGTGATTACTCGATATAATTTTTTATATTTTTTTTACTCTTTTGGAGGTTTATATAATTTTGTCGTGAAATGTGTAGCGTATAGAAAAAGACGTTTCCGATCGCATAAAGTATAAATATTCTTGATTAGCATCAACAGCCGATTCGATATAGCCATTTCTATCTGTTTAATAGTCTCACAGCTTAAAATCTTTGGTCATATAACCTTTCGGTTGCAGGTAGAACTCATACCGGAACCGGTCGGATAAGACCATTCTAAAATAAAGCTGTCATAGCACCTATCGATCGCAAATTTAGTTCTTATATACAAGAATTTTTAAATAAACTCGCTTCCCCACTCCCGCATATCTCTTTAAGATGTTTTTATTTGATTTTTTTTTATACCCTTGCAGAGGGTATTATAATTTTGTCGTGAAATGTGTAACGCATAGAAGGAGACAGCTCCGACCCCATAAAGTATATATATCCATGATCAGTACCATCAGCCGAGTCGATATAGCCATGTCCGTCTGTCTGTCTGTCCGTCTGTCTGTTTCTATGTGAACTAGTCTCTCAGTTTTAAAGCTATCTTTATGAAACTTTGCAGAAGTGCCTATTTCTGATGCACGCAGTTCATATGTCAAAACTAGCTGGATCAAACCACTATATCATATAGCTGCCGTAGGAATGATCGGTCGAAAAGTAGGTTCTTGTATGCAAAACATTTTTATTTCTCAAGATATCTTGATCAAACACGGCATTTATTAGTTTTACCATGCTCCTCATATATGTGCAAAACCCTATTATGATCGGACCACTATATCATATAGCTGCCATAGGAACGATTGGTCGAAAATTAAGTTCTTGTATGCAATTTTTTTTGTATTTCAAAATATCTTGACCAAACTCGGCATTTATTAGTTTTCTATACTCCTCATATATATGCAAAATCCTAAAATCCTATCAGCATCGGACCACTATATCAAAATTTTATTTACATCGGATAGTGGTCCGATAGTAGTAGTAGTCAGCTGCCATAGGAACGATCGGTCGAAAATTAAGTTGTTGTGTGGAAAACTATTTTGTTTTTCAAGAAAAGGGCCACATCCTCCTCCATCGGTCGGTGATGCTATTAGAAAATTGTGTATTCTAACTAGGCTTTTAGCGTTTAATTTTCAAAATGTATGTATAATGTATTGAATAATTAGGAAGACACTCGTTTTGTCGACCATTCATAAAATAAAATAAAAAAAAATCTCAGCCATACTCGGCATTTACTATGTGCTTCTTAAATACGGGCAAATCACTATGAGCATTATTAAAAGGTTGGGTCTGCAAGGGTATTAAATCTTCGGCGTGCCGAAGATAGCCCTTCTTTCTCGTTTTTAATTTGTTTTGCTAAGAATCAGCCAAGGGATCTGAAAGGGTTATTACAAGTGTAGCAGGATTAAGTGTTGACGTGTTTTCAGCGGGGTGATGGGACGATCTTTAGGAAGATCAGTTCGATAAGTCTCGGCGAGTGTGGCAATTGATTAGCGTTGATTGATAGCGTTGAACCGCGCACATGCCAATCACAATCGTTTTAATAGTGGTTTTAACACTGCACTAGTTGCCGAGGTTGGTTCGTCAGTGGAGCGGAATTTTTGCTTTAAGCCTAAGGGCAGGATATAGTGTTGCTATTCCTGTTATTACGTGCAAGATACCAATATCGAACTAGCGCCCGTCCGAAAGCTACGAGGACTTGAAAACATGCATAGCCTTATCAGTTTTGAATCAGGGAAACTAAAACTGTCATGTCTACTGATATAATGCCAGGGCGCTTTACCTTGGGTAGTCGAAACACATTCAACGGCCCCATTGTCCCTGTTGCGGTGCAATCAGCAAACTAATTAAATGCTAGCCTTGGAAACGCAGAAGCTAATTATAAAATAAATCATTCTGAATTCCGACTTCTTGCGGACGTGAAACTCAAATCTTGTGCTAAATGTGCTGACAACTAGCCAAATACGCTATCCAATCGACAGATTTGCCAAAATAAACATAACATCTGATGGTATTGTAGTCGACAAAACAATCAAAACAAAAGACAGATTTTATTTTTATTTTTATATCGATATCGATATTTTTAAGTAGATGCAAATATTTACATAACTTTATTAAATTAAATTATTAATATTTTTATTCCCCAATGTATGAAGTAATGTAAGAATGCCATGTTTTTAAGTTCAATTTTATTATATTTTTTTTTTCTTGCTTAAATTATCTTTTATTCGAGTTATAAAGTATAATCGGTTCCCAGAGAACACCGCGAGATGGCCATTATAATTGCATAACTTAATATGACTTGAATGCTGTAATTTTTAAATTTAAAATATTCCAATATTCCTCAACGCTGTTATTTTATTATAGTAGTTTTTTTATTTTAGATCTCGTATATAACTGCATATTCATTTTTTTAAGACGTTTAATTATGTGAAAGTATATTAAGTTTGGATTCTTTTTATAGCTATCCTTTATCACTGTCTGTTAAAAAGTAAAACCGTATTGAGTTAGTCCAAAAGATATATTTTATGGGCTTAACATTCATAATTTTCATCAAACCATGATGAGTTAACACTTTATTTGGGTCACTTTACACATTGCTATATAATACATTTTTTGATACTGAGTTGCTACTTATTAGTAGAAAATATATTTACATAAACAATTATGTGCGGTTGGTAATATTAAAGAAGCAGATGGTGCTTTTAACTTTCCAATGTCCGTGGATTTAGTAATTTTTATCAGATATAGAAAGTTCTGATGGAGATGTTAAAAATTCACTTTGTTTAAGGTACGTTTGGCATTTATCGCAATTTCATCCCATGCAATATAGCCTAAAAAATATCTACTTGATGTCAACTCAATCGGTAAATCATTGCAAAACATATTGTCCATATTTTCGACAAATAGGTTTCATTACCTTTTATAACTTTTGACACTAATAATTCTTGCTGCATTACCTTACTTTCATTATTTTCCTAAGGTTCATATATTATTAAACCGAACTCATTCCTCAAATTGCATTTTAAAGAACCGAGTAAAAAATCTCCAGGATGTAGCTTTTTAATGCTGTTCCATTTTTTTAATGATGATGGATTGGCAGATTTAATTGCAGGGAGTCTCTTAAAAAATTTGTATGTTGACGTTGATCTGTAAAATGTACCATGTACGAACAGCTTTTCGGAATCGTTCCATCTTAAATTTGTTCCTTTTTTTCTTTCAAGCCCATTGTTGAGATACTTATGTTATTTAGCAACTGTTTTGAAGCTTTCGCCAAGAAATAAGGTCAAATTTGGCGTTTCACAACAACACGTTATAAAATAGGTTATTTTATCAAATTAACGTAAATTGCCAGATTATTTGGCTGTGGCTCAGTAAAGTTCTTCGCTTCGCCTCGATCAACAACGAACAACTGACTAGCTAGAAAAAATATGCAATTCATAGCAGCTGCGACAAGTGCAAGAGAGGCTTGCCAACCTTGATTATGACCTCTTCTTATGTTTACATGAATGTTTGCTTATACTGATGATGTAGCTGCTGCAGAATCCAACATACTCCCCCCGTTGGAAGCCTGACTTTCAACAGCAGACACAGCTTGTTTACGGCTCTTCGGATGATTCCAGCCGTGGTCTTCAGATCTGCTACACGATTTACTCCACCCTTCCCAGGGATCAAGTTTACTACCAAGTGGCCACCGCATGGGAGGCAGATTTTCGTCTTTAACGAGCACCATGTCGTTAACGTACAACGCTTGTGTTTGAGTGCGCCATTTAGCTCGCTGTTGTAGTGAGGTGAGGTACTCTTCACGCCATCGAGCCCAGAACACCTGTTGTAGCTGTGTCACACGCTGCCAGCCATCCAAACGGTCGTAGTTTAATTTTGTCAAGTCTGGCTCGATGATGGTTGTGTAAGGGCCACCAGGCAGTAGATGAGCAGGAGTTAGGACATCTAGATCTGCTGGGCTCTCTGAAAGCGAGAGTAATGGGCGTGAGTTAACAATAGCTGTGATTTGGCAAACAAGAGTACGAAGCTCATCAAAGGTAAGTAGAGAACGGCCGACAGACCGATAGAAATGGTGCTTGGCCAATTTTACTGCCGCCTCCCATAGTCCACCAAAGTGCGGAGAACGGGGGGGACTGAATTTCCACTCGATGTCATCGGCTAGGCAGAACTGCCGAACTGCTTCCATGTGGGGTCGCTAAGCAAGAGACGTTTCAAAACGAAAACCCTTTCTTAGCTCCAACGAAGTTTGTTGCGTTGTTGGACCAAATCTGACTGGGTTTGCCTCGAGTAGCGATGAATCGCTTTAAGGCACTCAAAAATGTAGCAGTGGATAGGTCCTTGACTAGCTCTAGCTGCATTGCCTTGCTGGTGAAGCAAATGAAGACGCTGACGTAGCACTTGATGGGCGGCCTCGTACGAACTTCCGACTTGTAGAAGAAAGGTCAGCAATAATCGATTTCAGTTACGGTGAACGCTCGAACGGCTTCCAGACGGTCCCTTGGAAGACTCGCCCTCACGGGCTCGACGAAACTAGGCCTCGCTCTAAAGCACCTCACACATCTGCTGACTGCTTTAGAGACTGTTCTCAATCCACCAATCGGCCAATATTGATGTCGAATTTTGGCTAGAAGTGCGCGGAGACCAGTGTGTAGATTCCTCTCATGAAACTGAACGATGAGAGCCAAGGTGATTGCATGACGCCGAGCCAATATAATGGGATGTTGCGCATCATAGTCCAGAGATGAATTGCTAAGCCGGCCACCAACACGGAGGAGGTCACCTTCATCCAGAAATGGTGCAAGAGATGCGATTGAGCTGGATTTTTTCACATTTCTATGAGAGTGAATCTCCTTGATGTCATCAAACAAGTTTGCTCTCTGTACAGCACGAAGAAGAATCCGAGTGCCGTGTTGAATGTCTGCAACAGTGAGTCCATGATGCCTTATACGCTGCATGGAGCCAAATGAGTTTGTGTGCTTGCATCCTAGAGTTAAATCTGCATGTGGAGACTTAATGATCAGTACTCTTTTCCTTAATTCAATGTTTGGCGTTTCAGGCAGACAGGACGCCGGCCAATTTAGACAACCATCTAATAGATACGATACGAAAACATTAAATTTGAAGGGCTCATCTCTTATCCAAAATAGGACAACGGACGAATCGCACCAGCAATAAAACGTGCTGACAAAGATGCCTGTGCGCTTGACTTCATGCATCAGATTTGCCAGCAGCTTCGCTCCACATAATTCCAGTTTCCAGAGTACCACTCTGGGAAACGATACATGGCGAATGTTGCGTAAACTGCTGCATAGCTCCCTCCAGGTCGTATCACGTGCAATCGGCTTTCATCCCAAGTTAATTTGTCTTTACAAAGCTGTTGAAGAAAGATCTTTTCTCTAATAATGACTGGTCCCAAAAGTCCAAGCGGATCATAAAACCGGGCAACAATAGATAGAACTAAGCGCCTGCAGGGCTTAGCAGTAGAATCTAGAAAAAAAATGAAAATAGCAACTAGTCGATCGTTGGATCCCATACAAGACCAAGGGCCTTGGTGAGATCGTTTTCATCGAATTTCAAGTACTGTTCCCTATCTTCATAGGCTATTCAATCGAGGGCTTCTTGGTGACTGGAACACCACTTTCGAAGCTTGAAGTTTCCACGAGACAATATCTCGGCCGTCAGACGAATTTTCTCTCTGGCTTCAGCAACTGAGTTGGCTTCGGATATGAAATCGTCAACGTAAAACTCCTGCTTCATCCTGCTCCTGCATCACGCTCATCAAAAGCTAACTGGTGCATTGCGCGCACGGACTGAAATGATGCTGATTTGGTCCCGTATGTTACTGTATCCAATTTAAAAATTTCGATGTCCTTCTGACGCGAGTCCCTCCACAGGATGCACTTGAAGTAACTATCAGACGAAGTCACTCGGACACAGCAATACATTTTGCAAATGTCAGCTGTCAGAGCAACAGGATATGTGCGGAAGCGAATCAGAATGTCAAACAACTTAGGTTGCATGATTAGTCATCAGTACATCATTGAGAGAATGCCCAGAATCTGTCGTCGCTGAGCCATCGAACACAACACGCAACTTGGTTGTGGTCTTCCTTCAAGACGCAATGATGTGGGAGGAAGTATTTACAGCAGCCACTCAACTCTGGACGAACTCGCGACATATGATTCAGATCCAGAAACTCTTTGATGAATGCCGAGTACTGCTCCTTTAGATGCAAATTCCGACTCAATTTTCGCTCAAGACTGAGAAGCTCTGCACTCCGCTTCAGAGACAATCGCACTGAATACTCGCCGGATGGTAAGCGGGAGAAGTTATTGGCAAAGTGCTGCTCGCATTTCAACTCTTCTTTGATGCCTTTTACCATAGGCTCTTCCACGCTTTCAACTTCCCAAAAACGACGAACCAACTCATCCAGACGAATGTCCAACTGACCAGCTTCGCTGTCAGGAGTGAGGCCAGCAGTCTCTCGTACCCACCGGTCACCACACAGCCAAGACGAGTTTTTTGCAGAAGAGGTAGTTCTGGCAAAAGCACAATTTGCCCAGCACACAAAAGCTCATAGAAGAGGCTCGCTCCAATTAATCCACTCGCTGTGGTTTATTGATCGCAGGATCAGCCAACCTTATGTTCGAGGGAATTTTCCATGATGAAGCTAGGCTGACTATCGGTAATTGTTGGAGTCACGAGAGCATCAAAGGTGATTGAATAATCTGAGTTTTGTGATGTCATGTGAATCGTAACAGCTGATCCTTCAGTAGAGACGCTCGTGTCTCCGAGACCCATGACAACTGTCGACGACCTGGTTTTCTTTAACTGAAGTCTCTGTGCGAAACGGGATGTGACCATGTGTAACTGCGAGCCTGAGTCTAATAAGACCCTACAGAACCAAGGAACCAGAGCTATTCTTTACCAGTACCACTGCAGGTACTGCAAGAGCACAACACCATACTGAAGACCTTGGACAGCAAGAGAAGTAATGGAGTGAGAGTGTGTCGAAGTGGCGCCGGTCAAATCAGACGATGTATGTAATGGTGTCGGCTTCAGCTTCTGGTGAAGTAGCAAAATGCAGTAGGGTATGATGCTTTCTTCCACAAGTACGTCAATGACTACTACTGCAAGACCGAGTAATTTGTGCTCGGGCAAGCGCGCTCTGTTGGCCAAGATCACGGTTTGGTTTGACGAATCCTCATAACGAACGAAGGTTGAGTGGGACGGGCTGTTAGATTGACGTCGCTGCATATTTACGCGAACGCGAGCTTCAACCATGGTAATCAACTTGTCGAAAACTTCATGTAATTTGCTGCTAATTTCATCGAAATTCAGCTCCTCAAGCGAGTTATGCGCGTCATTAAAGGCAGACTGTTTGTTCAATTAACAATAGACGCACTTCTAAGTCGACGGCACAAGAGTTATTAATTTTATCCTCAGATAAATCACTTTCAATACACTTGGATCGCTCGAACAATGCAGCCGCCTTGCGCTTAAGAGAGGGCACCCTGTTTGCCTGCACATTACTAGTGTTCTCGCCTTGCATCATTTTTTCACAAACGCTAATCGGAACACCAAATCTGTCTAGCTGAAGAACAACGCACAAATATGCGAACTGTGCAGCTGCTTATGTGCAAGCGTATGTATATAAGCTGAGCCGGCGAATGACCGCACAAAAGGGAGAGCGCGAAAGTCACCTAGCGGCGTCTATGTATAGGCGAAATTTGGGAACTATTAATTATCAGTTCCCACAGCCGTTTTGAAATTGCCTAATTGTAACAATTTGCGATAATTATGGTGGCACTTAAATAATTGCTGTTTTAATTTGGCATTAGATTTAACACTGTAATATTATATCTCGCCGGGGCCTCCAAAATGTTGAGTTACTAATGTTTTTTTAGCAACTGTTTTGAAGCTTTCGCCAAGAAATAAAGTCAAATTTGGCGTTTCACAACATCACGTTATAAAATAGTTTATTTTATCATATTTACGTAAATTGCCAGATTATTGCTGCTGGGGACTGTGAGTGCATTCTATTTGGTGGGGCGATAGTAAAACATTTAAATAAATTGCATCATTAATGCAATTATTACCAGCGCTCATACTACAAAATGATATTGTTCCTGGTTTTAGATATCTGGAACCCATTTTATCCGGCCAAAACAAAATAGGCCAAATTATAAAATTAAAATCAATATAGTATATATTAATATATACAATATATATGATATAAATTAATTTATTGACAATATATATTTATTCTATATATTAAAATCAATATAAATAATTCGATAAAGCCATAAAAATGACTGTGATATATAAGAGAGGCATGCAAAATGCACTAGAAAACACTAGCACTCGCGACACACGGGTACCCGAAATTTGCGCCAAAAGTATTTGTGTTTAGCAATTTTATGTTCTGCAATTTCGCACTAAACAGTGAATTTAAGTTGCACAACAATTGTCCTTTAAATCACTGACACGAAAGGTTAAATTTTAAATATTCAAAAGGCGCTCAAATAATAAGGATCTCATAAATTGGAAAGTGTCGGCAACTTGATGGAATCGTCGGCAACTTGATGGAATGTTATGCTCCATTTTCTTAAAGATTGGCGCCATTTTTGATCCACAGAGTTGCAAGTGCAACAATCTTTATTGAATTGGTAAAATATCTAACTTAATAATGAGCCATTATTCAAATTAAATTATACAAAAAAATAAATTACTCTATTTGTATTTTTAGGCGCGAAATTGTCCTCAAATTTTAAATAACAGTGTTGGAAAAGACAAATCTTAGCATATTGACCCTACCCATGAACGGCTGGCAGCATCCAAAGCGCAAAAAGCATATAAATATTTTAATTGACTTAAAAATATCGATTTTCTACGGAGCCAGCCTCAGAGCATAACATACATTCATATGTGAATACAAATTTGGGATAGGATAGGCTCAGCGCTAAAAAACTAACTAAGTTATTTGTTTGGTAGCAAAAGCCATTGCAGTAAATAACAGCACGTTTTACATATTTTGATGTATTCATGAATGCAACATTCACACAAACTTTCATAGGTGCTTGCACGCCATTGGCTGAGACAAGAGCTTCTCTCCAGCATACACTGTGCAAAAACAAAAGTGAAATCATTTTATGTGGGCTATGTTCTGAAGTTAGTTATTGCACAAGGTGCGCTTTAAGATAAAATTATTTTATCTAGGCTAATACGGGTACGGGTACCCGTACCCGGGTACGGGGATACGGACTAACGGGTATTCTCCGGCCTGGACCGTTTTGTGCTTAAAATTCTAGATATTACCTTTCCACTATAAAAAAAGGATCAAGTGTTGGAATCAACGGCTTCCACCCATGTTAGTCTTGCAGTGAGAATCTTGAAGTTAAAGAATAAACTTCCGTATTCAAATAAATTTTGACAAAAATCTTTGAAAAAAGCAAACCCCTTTCATACAACCGTTTTTCGCTAATAAACCAATGTTGCAGATGGAATTTCCCTAATCGCTAAAACACATAT
The DNA here is from genome assembly GCA_035045355.1 of Drosophila lacicola. Taxonomy (NCBI): domain Eukaryota; kingdom Metazoa; phylum Arthropoda; class Insecta; order Diptera; family Drosophilidae; genus Drosophila; species Drosophila lacicola. The sequence continues at coordinate 1,954,718 of JAWNPB010000351.1, read as the reverse complement.
TAATTATGCTTTTGTAGAACTTTGATAATAAGTTTGATGCAAATCGGATATAACTTAAGCCTTAGCCCAAAAATTCTTTGAATCGCTTTTTTCACCGAGGAAGCTTGGATTCTGCGAAAAGTGTGAAACACGTCTAAAACTATTTTTCATATAGATTCTTGGAAATGAATTTGAGCGCAAAACATTACCCACCAAATCTGAACCCCATTTCCACCAAGGAGCGATGGATTTTTCAAAAAGTTCGAATCATCCATCAGATGAATCATGACAAAGATCTTTGAAAATGAGTTTGAGTCTGAGCGGATGGTGAACAAAAAAGTTTCATACAACCGTTTTCGCGATTTCTCCACACACGTTGATCGTAATATACTCAATATACTTCGAAAGCGAAACGACGCAGAGCAACATCGAGTAGCGTAGCTGAAGGCCGGCTGGAGTCTGACTTCGCAGCTAGTGTCAGCATCAAAAAGCCGCGACTTGGAGATTTGTTCGTCTGGCTTTTGGAGAGCGAAAAGCCAGTCGGATGGCGTAATGCTTAAAGAGAGATGAAAAGCCAGGCTAAATCTTTTGCTTGAAGAGCTTTAAAAGGTGTTATTATAAAAGAATTTAGAATGTCCTAATCGGAAGTGCCCACCCTAGCTTCAGTTTATACTAACATACACAAAAATTCACACATTCACGCATACGTTAAAATGTATTGACGGAGGAGATATCCAAAAAATAAAATATATATATATATATTCTGCATCGATGTTGATAAAATCGAGGAAATATTCGGTGATGTCTCTTCTAAATACATTTTCCCAAGACGTATGTTACAACTACTACACCGATTCTTTAGCCATTTTCAATGGGTTTTTGGTTAAAAAAAATATATTAAACTTTTTACGTGTTGGTTTATTCGGCTCTTCTTATCGCTTCTACAGCTTGATTTTTCCCAAGGTGACGTCTACGGAAACTGTCGTGTGCCTGCTTGATACGGCGCATCACTATACGCAATTCATTTAATTGCCTATCATTAAATATCCTATTTTTTTTTTTTTTTTTTCCGCCACCTTTTTTTTAGAAGTAAGGAGTCTAATTAAATTTATAGCATTATTCCTGCAAGCTTTTTCTTGTGTGTACCCCAAGAGTGACCAAAAGTGCGACAGAAGCCAAATAGTCTTTAAGGTAGCATTCCTTGAATGCCTTTCAGCAGTCCAATGGACAAGTACTGTCCACTGTCCAAATTGTGCGTAGATAACTGTAGATAGCGATAAGAAGTTTTGCGAAAAATAAAAATATAATATTTTAGTGTGAGTTATTTTTTAATATTAGTTAGAGTTGTTGGTGTAATAGTAATAAAATTGTATTTAGTAGTAGGATTCGTTCGTATTATTAAGAGGTGTTGGCTTTGTTAGAAGATTGATTGAAGCTCCACCAGAACTAGTCCATTTGTTAATTTTTATACACTGAGCCAATTAAAAATGGGTAAAAAAGGTATGATGTTTTTGTGCAAATGTCTGTCTGTCCGTCTGTGCGTATGTATGAACGCAAGGATCTCAGAACCCATCAGAGCTAGAGACTTGAAATTTAGCTGTAGGTCCTCCTAATTCCCGCGTTTCCAACTAATCGATAAAAATCGATATCGAAATCCCGTTATTTGAGCAATTTTGGTAAATAATAAGAGTCTAGCTCCCCAAACTTGATATGTAGCTTCTAGAATAGTATATATATATCAACTATTTTTCATTTTATAGCTATAACTCCCCGCTACTACCTCATAGCTATAAATCAAGAAAATAAACCATTATATGCTGCCCACCAATATAAGCCGCAATTTAAATACAATTGACTGATATTTTATGGCACAAAAAGATGAAGATACTGTAGTTTAGAAACGGTGGTTAAGAAACAGAGATGTTATTAAAGAAAACGGGTTTTGGCTTTCCTCGTATCAGCGGCAGCAAGCGCAAATTCCAAGAATTTCTGTATACATGTACATACACAGATTCATGAGCGTCTGCTAGAATTCTATCAACAGCATTGCAATTGCTATTGTTTTTTTTTATGTGCTGCTATTTAAATTCGTTTTTTTCTCATTAAGAGCCAATTATTGGTGTGGATGTTGAGTAGTGGCGGCGGCATGTAGTGCGGACAGTTGCGAGTTCGAACCCTGCCAAGGGAGCTTTTTTTTTTAAATTCATCTTTATTACTACTAAAGCAAAAAAGCGCGTAGCCCGAGCTGGATTTGTTATAGGAATAACAGGGTTCAGGGTATCACCTAGTCGGGAGCTCCCGACTAGAAACTCTTAAATGTTAAGTATTTAATTTGATAAAAAAAAATAAATTAATGAAGTCATGTACTAATGCACCTGCCAATTCCAAAATCTGAAATATTAAATGCAAATATAAACAATACACGTAGACATATCGACGCTTACCACCTAGAGAATTTTTTAGGCAGTGTTAAATACGAATTACATACAAAAAAAATTAGCTTTTATTTTACTATTATATATTTATAATTATATATATAAGTATTATATATGCATGTGTGTATTAACGTGGGTAAATTGCTCATTTAATTACAATTATTATCCCTTAAGGTGGATCCAGCTTCGGCTAGCAATAGTCTTTGATTAAGTTCTTTTGTCTTCTTATTTATTTAGTCAGCGTAAATATTTTGAAGATTTGTATTTTTACAAGATCAGAGCTTGAAACTTAATATTTATTGTCAGAGTTACGATACTCGAGTATATATTTATTCGCTAAAGGCGGGGAGAAGTAATGACAGTCGACTCAGGCTTGGATTTACCCACATTAGGTAGCCAGGTTAAGAAGTTCGTGTCAGGTAGGGCAAGTACGCCTGGGCCCGGAACCGGGTTCAAATTTAGAAAAATAAAGTGGAGCAGTTTTGTCTTTTTATGTTGTTATTAGTTTCTAATCTTTGTTGTTATTTATTTTCTGTTTCAGCTATTAAAGTTGTTCATTTTTTATTAAGGGTATAATGTATTTGTCAGGCAGAAGGAAGCATCTCCGACCCCATTAAGTATATATATTTTTGATCAGCAGCAATAGCCGAGTCGATCTAGCCATTTCCGTCTGTCTGTCCGTCCGTCCGTCCATCCGTATGTATGAACGCAAGGATCTCAGAACCTATAAGAGCTAGAGACGTGAAATTAAAATTAAATAAAAAAATAGCTGTAGGTCCTCCTACTTCCCACGCAGATCGAGTTTGTTTCCGATATTCGATAACTTGCACAGTTTCCAAGTAATCGATATAGAAATCCTGTTTTTTGAGCAATTTTGGTAAATAATAAAGTCACCAAACTTGACATGTAGCTTCTACAATAGTATATATCTATCAAATATCTACAACCTACAACCTCATAGCTAATTTATGCTGCCCACCAACATAAGCCACAATTTAAATGCAAACGTAATTTTGAGAATACACGAATATTTTACAGTACATGAAGATCTACTGCTGAAAATTTCATCAAGATCGGTTAAGAAACACGATAGAAAATGTGTTTTGGCTGCCCACGTGTTTGCGGCAGCTAGCGCAATTTGCCAGATTTTCTGTATACATGTGCACACATACATTCACGTCTTCTTTGAATTCTGTCAACGGCACTGCAATTGCATTGTATAGTTTTCTGTGCTGCTATTTAAAATCTTTTTTTTACTCATTAAGACTCAATAATTGGAGTGACTGTTAGGTAGAGGCGGCGAAAAATAGTACGGTCTGTTGCGAGTTCGAACCCTGCCAATGTAAGGTTTTTTTTTGACTGTTATGGCTGTTGGGTAGAAGCGGCAGCAAGTAATGCGGTCAGTTGCGAGTTCGAACCCTGCCAAAGCACTTTTTTTTTTTAATTTATCTTTATTACTACTAAAGCAAACGAACGCGTAGCTGGAGCTGCATTTGGTGTTGTAATTAGAGGGTTCAGGGTATCCCCTAGTCCGGAGCTCCCGACTAGAACCTCTTACTTGTTTTAGTTTGTTACTTGGTTTAGTAGTGGATGTTTTGAGTAGCAGTGTAGATGTTGATTGTGCGAATTGCGTTCCAGGTGTGGGACTGATCATTGAGAACCAATGAGCCAGTGCGGCCCAAAGCGAAATAAGCATGTCCGGACAAGCTTCATCTTATATCCATTAGACCTAAAAATTAGTATGTACGTACACACAGACGACTGTACATACTGTTCTCATTAAGGGTTGGCCCTCAAAGGCTTCGTAATTAAGAATCATTTTAAGAGTAATCTTATAAAAATCTATCTGAAAATTCTGAATCCGGCAATATTCCTTTCAGAACCCGTTTTACTCAAACCGCTGTGTTACGAATTCATATTCTTTTTATGATCGAGTGAAAAATAAAATTGCTTTTTCATAATCAGTGATAAGCATGCCTCCTCCTAGGTTGATGTGAGTTTGACATTGACAATTTGATTATCAGCTTACTTAAATAAATTTGTTGCAGTCATACGCCCAAAGTAATTCAAGTATTAATTAGAAAGACACGTTCTTATATTTACATTTTACATTAGTGAATCAGGTCTTGTATTCATTTTGTGCTAACTAAATAAATATTTTTAAATGGTCTGATCCGCTTCCATTGAACTAATTTATAGCTTTTATATCATTTGTTATCAGGTGCTATTGGAGGCTATCAATATAACATGCCAACAGATAATAACTATCTGCCACCAGCTCCGGCGCCGGGTCCGGTATACGGTCTGCCACAATCGCCATTATATAACTCCCCACCACCAGTGTTTTATAAACACCCTCAACCAATACCATATCATACACACGATTCATTCTTAGAAAAACTTAAATCTAAAATAAATTTATTTACTCTTGGAAAAATAATTTTAAAGTTATTAATATTTAAAAAAATAATAAAATTTATCGGTCTAATTTGTTTGCTGCTGGTCTTACCTAAGCTAAAGCATATGTTTAGCGATAGTATGACTATTGAAGATGAAGGAATGAACAGTAAGCACGTGGAGACTGATAAAGGTACAGTTGTAAATTATAACTTTGGTAAGAACTTAATTTTTTTTAACATTCAATTTTCAGATAAGCTTCAAAAACATATAGATGAGGTTTATGATTTTATAATGAGCTCCATTCAAGACTCCGAAGAATAAAATACATAAGAATTTGTTAATAATTAAATATTTTAATCTGTAAAAGTATTATTTATTTATTTAATTTATAGTTTGTTTTATTTTTGAAAAATAAATACCTGAATATATAAATTACATTAAACAAATAAGAGTCTTGCTGTCCACGGTCCACCCAATGTGTTCTGGGTATAAAAACAAGAAAAAAAGTGTGTTTAGCGAAAGAGATGTTGTGAGCCTGTGTGACTTAGTTGTCCGAGTCCTGGACTAATAGGCGTGAGCTCCGCTTACATCCAGCCGCAGTATTTTATTTTTTTTTTTTTTTTTTTGTTTTAATATGTTACTATACGGTAAGAAACAATAATGCTCTAGTCGGGAGTGCGCGACAATGGGATACCGTAAAACTTCTTCTCCCAAGGGGGTACCGTAAAACTTCTTCTCCCAAGGGGATACCGTAAAACTTCTGCTCCCTAAGGGATATACTAGCATAAATAACAATATATTTTTAAACGAAATACAGAAAAAAGTTAGTTCCCTTTGCTGGTGTCGAACTTACAAATTCCTTAAACCGACAGAACTACTTGCTACCGCCTCATACTCAAGTAAATTATTTCAATTTGAACGAGCTATATATCAAATTTCGTGGCTCTAGCTCTTAAAACCTAACAGATTTGCTCAAAAACAGGATGTCGATAGACATAAATGAGGGAAATGATTATGAGCAACGAGAGCAATAATGAGTTTCGCAGACAAAGCTTAAGTTAGTTTTGAATAAGATGTGCAGATCCACGGTTAGATCCAAAAGTGTAAAATAACGGGAGTGTTAAGTACACTTTATGTCTATAGTAAAAGTTTGTTGCGTCTCCTTTTAAGCTTTCAATTTTTGTATTTATTATTTTTAAAATCGCAATGACGTATTCCTCCGCCCTTTAGGTATTCGACTAACATTTCTTGAAGCTAATTGTTTTCTGTGTACGAAAGTCATTAGAGAGAGAGAGTTTACGGGTTGAGAGTGTTTTACTTGTGCTCCTAAATTTGTATATATATTTTTCGCTTCTATTTTTCTTTATTTAAACGGCTTTTATTTTTTGTGTTAAGTAATAAGTGCTGGGTAGCGTTACTTTGATACGCCTTGAAGGCCGAAAGCGAGTCAAGATGAACCGTTTTAGGGCGTTGATAAATGATGTTAAAGACTAGTCCTTCACTAGCTCTAAGAGCACCGCTTTTGTAGAGAAGCATATGAAAAGAATGATAGAGCATTTCACTGGTGACCTGTTGCGTACTTCGCTCTTATAGAAAAAAATCACAGAAATCAATGCCAGTGAGCATAAAGGGATACGATGAGTCGAGACCATCAGCTGGTAGGTCTGCCATTATATGCTCTATCAATCGCGGCTTGGCACGAAAATAGAATATGCATTTGGCAACAATACTGGAGACTGTTTCGCGACCGCCAATTGGCCAGTACTGGAGATAATAAGGCACGAAATCCAGCATGTAAGTTCCGTTTATAAAAGAGAACTATGATTGCTGGCGGCACACGATGCTGGCAACATAATCGGATGTCGCGCTGAGAAGTCCAACGACAAGTTTTTCAGCCCTCCATCGATGCGAAGTAGGCTGAAGTCGTTAAGGAATGGTGCAAAGGAGGGCATTGAGCTAGACGATTTGACATGCCTTCCTTCCTTCAGTCCCTTGTAGTCATCGCCAAGAGTAGCCATTTGAGCTGACCGCAGCAACAAATGTGTGTCATGATACACGAGGTCTACAGTTGGTTCAGCTCCTCAGATTCGATTTACAAATTTGTATACCCTGAACTCATTGAAAATGAGTAAAAATGGTATAATGTTTTTGTGAAAATTTATGTAACAGGCAGAAGAAAGCATCTCCGACCTTAAAAAGTATATATATTCTTGATCAGCATCAACAGCCGAGTCGATCTAATCATGTCGTTCTGTCCGTATGTATGAAAGCAAGGATCTCAAAATCTCAAAATAAGAGCTAGAGACTTGAAATTATTTCTGTAGGTCCTCCTTGTCCATGCGCAGCACAAGTTTGTTTCCGATAATCGATTACTTACTCCGTTTCCAAGTAATCGATAAAAATCGATTGTTTGTTGTGTAAGAAAGACATCAGAGAGTGTATTCGGTTTGAGAGTGTTTTACTGGGGCTCCGAAATTTATATACATATTTTTCGCTTCTATTTAAACGGCTTTTATTTCTTGTGCAAAGTAATGTGTGCTGGGTAGCGTTAGTTTGATAACTATTTGTGGGCACCGTTTTTATTTCGCTTTGAGTTATCGTAACTTTGTTCTTTTCCCGCTAGTCAATATTTTGTGCTGTAAGAAACCTTGCGCGTTCAAGCATGCTGAAGATTTTGCACATCCGCAATTTATTAATTGCTGGTTGTTGTTCCCAGAATGCATCGACAAACAAATTGTTTTTTTCAGAATGTATACTACTGTGTGAAATTAGTTTTTAAAACATAACAATGTGGCTAAGCAGCTTTCGAGTAACTTTGACCCGAGCTTGGAGTTGCTATTATCCCTAATTTTGTCGGTATCGCCTTTTGTAAATGAATGACCAATTATTACTTATACCCTGAGGGATCCCCTGGAGTAATACCTGTAGACCCTATCTTACAACTTACCCCTGCTAGCAAAACTGCATCAGCACCGTGAGTTTCTTGCCGCAAAGTTAGACCCCGCGTGCAATTTAGATGAAATTGGTAGCAGCAATCACGATGCATCTTCAGCCCCACCAGCTCCTGTGTCATCTCCAGCCCCATCAGCTTCTATTTGGCTGTTGTTGCCCTTCGTAAGCAAACTTTTGTGCGCCGGCTTTGTTTGACTGCGCCAACTAATGCTCACATTGTCTCAGCTAAGTTACTTTCCCATCAGGTACTATTTATGTCACCTGCCCCTATATTCAACCTTCTACTGATATCAAGTTTATTAATAAATGTATAAAATACGTTTGTATTTATCGGGTCGGGTAATTTTAGTTTACCTAACCTTTCTTGGTCATTATATACCGCCGTTAGGACAGCATTGGTTTATTGATTGTATGCTGTACCTTTCGCTGTTTCAAATCAATTCAATTTATAATAATTTTAATAGAACACTTGATCTTGTATTAGTCAACGATTACTTTATTACAATGAGTCCAGATCCCGAACGAGTCCGAAGCCGAATCGAAGATAATAAGGCACGAGGTCCAGTATGTAAGTTCCGTTTATAAAAGTGAACTATGATTGCTCGCGTCACACGATGCTGGCAATATAGTCGCGCTAAGAAGTCCAACGACGAGTTTTTCAGCCGTCCACCAATGCGAAGTAGTCTTAAGTCTTTTTATTATAATATATATTTTAATTTTTTTTAAATTTTATTTGCGTTGGAATCGATCAGTGCTTTCTGACCTTTACCAAGCGAATAACTAAGGAAATGTTACAAAGACTATTATGTAACTTATGTGATATACATAATGAAATTATTTACAATGTTGAGGATTAAGATGATTAAATATTACCCCTCATAGGTAGGTCGTCGGGGTGTAGCCTTCGGAGGCGCCTCTCGCTGATGGGGTCAGCCAGGACCCTGGCGGCCGCATTCGGGTGCTGCAGCAGCTTAACGGCGTATCGGCTGCTAAAGAAGTTTAGCTGATCTCCCAAACTTGGATCGCATATGTCCAGATAGGCGTTACCATCGTTTTAATGAGCAGGGCCTTCGTGGAAATGTGGAGCTTGCTCTGCGGTTTAAAGAGCCAGTCGAGTTTTTGGAGCCTTCTTAAGCATTTTGCTTTTGTTGCTGTATTGTGGGACCCCCATATGAGCCTTCTGTCCAAGTGGACGTCCAGGTAGCAAAATGAGCTGGAGTGCTCAATGGTTCCTCCATCGAACCGTAGCCCTGGCAACTGTCTGGGCGCAGCTTTGACGCAAGCGGACTGGGCACAGTTTATGGCGACGTTCCAGTTAGCTGTCCAAGTTTCGACCTGCAGTAGCCAGACCTGCACTGTATTTGTTGCAGCGGTGTGTAAAATCAATCAAACAGTTTTTCTTTAATTGATCGTTTATTGGCATACGTCTTAAGACGTTGATGATATTTCTTCGACTGATGTGTCGTTCAATTATATGTTTGTTCTTAAGTCTAACACTAGAGTTTTGTATATAAGTCTCAGTCGCTTTAAGCGGCACTTAAAGCATATACATTGAGCATATATATATCGTATCGTATATGCAGACGTTGCATATTCTGCGCTATGGTCACGCCACTTATGAGTGGACGATCATATTTCGAATGCACTTCTGGTTGCGTTATGATTAGCAACAAAGTGTCGCTAAATGGGTTATTGTTTATTTGATCTCATATACTCTTGCATTGGTTGGGTATGTATTATATATATGTTGCTAATGCTACAGGTGTCATCTGCGTACCTTACCACCAGCAGAGTCGCGTGGCTGAGGGGTGAACTGCTTTGTCCTCGTATGGGGAGTCGGCCGTGTGCAGCACCGGGCCGAGGACGCTGCACGTTGTACAAATTGGTTGCCTTTTAATGCTTCTGGTGAGTTTGCTGGTTTTGGTGACCTTTCCATTTAATAAATAATTGTTTGAGGACCGGGGCTTTGTTAAAAACAAAACGAAACACGATTTTTTTGTTTTAATGTATTTCCGATAAATTTCGGCAACGCATCGGGCAGTTGGGCAATAGCACCAGGAGCCAAAAATTAATTAACATTAAAATAAATTAAATTAAATTAAAAATTAATTAAACATTTAACATACAATATTTTTTCCACTTAGTGGAAAGGTAATATCTTAAATTTTTATCACAAAACGTTCCAGAGGCAAGGTCGGGGATTACCCGCTAGTCATTCATATAAAGCATGCATATCAAGGATAAAGCAAAAGTACAATGCGTCACTCAAAAGTATAAATCTTTTTCGCTCATTGTACTTCGAAAACGAAACGACGCAGAGGGCCATCAACCGGATTTGTTTCAAGGTATCCCCTAGTTACTTATTTATGTTATACTTAAAGTAAATGTAGTAAATGTTGTTAAGATTTTGCACTCAAGAAAACCGGTACATTAAATACGAAGACAAATAATATATATAATTAAAAGGAATGCCAATATAACTGATAAATTGACAATAAAACCAAGACTTTTAACGAATTATGTAGATCACCTTTATGCCGTAACGGACAAGACAGGAGAACATAACCTTCGGAAAAATTGAACTACTTCTTTAAATGTATATTTACTACTGTTCTAGCAATATACCAGAAATTGCCATGCACTCAAAATTAAGTTGTATAAGAAACCCATAGCGTCTGGACGAATACTTAACTTTAACTCAAACCACCCAAGAAGGATGATTAACGTATCGGACACAAAATTCTACAAAGAAAGTGGACATGAAATATAAAAACTCTTTACCAAAAATGACTTCCCACTCAACAATGTAATATACACATGATTAAAAAACACAACAAATCACAACAAAAAAAATCTACAGAAACTACGAAAATATACAAGTTTTTAAAATATGTCTACTATTATCAGAACGCCTCACGAACTTACACTGCTATAACGAACGAGAAGTAAAAGTAGCACACAAAACTACGAATACTTTACAAGTTTTCAACAATACAAAGGCAGCAAGTACGAGGCTCTATATTAATATCTATAAAATGAAAGCTACTTGATCTGTTTATAGTCAAGAAGCTACATTTGGTGACTCTAGCTCTTAAAACCTAGCTCAAACAAGTAAAAGGTTCTTGTCGGGAGCTTCCGTCTAGGGGATACCCTCAATCCTCTTATTCCAACATCTAATGGAGCTCGAGCTACGCGCTCGTTTGCTTTGGTAGTAATAAAGATAAATTAAAAAAACACTTTCCTACGCATGGTTCGAACTCGTAACTGACCGAGTTACTTTCCGCCACCTCTACTCAATAGCCAATTAAGCATTGATGAGATAAAAACCAATCTAAATAGGAGCACAGAAAACAATACAATCGCAATTGCCATGCTGTTAATTCAAAGCATACGCGCATGAATGTGTGTGTGTACATGTAGACAGAAACCAAAACACTTTTGTGTTTCTTAACCGATCTTAATGAAATTTTCGAAAGTACATCTTATTGCCCCATAGAATATTTGTGAATTCTCAAAAAGTCTATTGCATTTAAATTGTGGCTTATATCGGTTTATTTACTTAATTTAATTACTTTGTGGTGGCAGCGGGAGGTGGCGATAACTATAATATACATATACATATGTACTATTCTAGAAGCTACATGTCTAGTTCGGTGAGTCTAGCTCTTATTATTTACCAAAATTGTTCAAAAAACTGGATTTCGGTATCGATTACTTGGAAACGGGGCAAGTTATCGAATATCGAAACTCGATCTGCGCGGGCACTAGGAGGCTCTTATAGGTTCTGAGATCCTTGCGTTCATACATGCGGACAGACAGACGGACTTGGCTAGATCGACTCGTTGATGCTGTTGATGCTATATATACTTTATGGGGTCGGAGATGCTTCCTTCTGTCTGTTACATACATTTGCATAAATACAATATACCATTTTTACTCATTTTTAATGGGTATAAAAACAGGTTTTCGATATCGAAACGGGGAAAGTTATGGATTATCGGAATCTTGTACTGCTCTAACAGGTTATGAGATTCTTGCGTTCATACGGACGGACGGACAGACAGACGAGCACGGCTAGATCGAGTCGGCTATTGATCCTTACCAAGAATATATATACTTAATAGGGTCGGAGACGCTTCCTTCTGCCTGTTACATATACATATACATATATATATATATATATATATCAAGTATCTTTAATTTTACACCTATCGCCACCTCCCCGCTACCACCGCAAAGCTATAAATCAAGTTAACTATCCAACTTGTATTGCCCATCAGTTTAAGCCACAATTTATATGCAATTGAATTTTTTAGAATACACAAATATTCTTTATTCTATTCTACAATAAGATGTACTGTCGAAAATTTCATTAGGATCGGTTAAGAAACACCAAAGTTATGTGCGCACGTGTTAGCAGCATAGCTGCTGCGCAAATTCCAAGAATTTCTGTATACATGTACACACACACATTCATGCGCGTCTGCTTGGAATTCTATCAACAGCATTGCAATTGCGATTGTATTGTTTTCTGTGCTGCTATTTTAATTGTTTTTTTTTTCTCTTTTTCTTTTCTCTCTTTTTTTTTATTTCGTTCGAAATGTATGGAAAAATTCTCTGTTTTTCAAGATTTTTTACTATTTTGTTCAAATATCTGCAAAACCGCAAGCCATAATTCTTCAAGCCGTTCCTTCTTTTCTTTAAAAGCCAAAACTAATAATAACTCCTCAATTTCGTTTGTAGATATAACATAAATAGAACCATTGCGTTGTTGAAATCGGTATGTATTTCAACTAGTGTAGTGCTAATAAAAGTGCGCAACGAACGACTCAGGGAAAGAACATGACATCGAGGAACTTAAAGCAATGCCATCAAGGACATCCAGGACACCTAACAACACAGAGGAAAACTATCGAAGGATACCAGGACCAACGACTGCTTCCTTGAACAACATTGTGTGCAAGCCATCGAGGATACTGGACATGGCATAGTGTAGGGTTTGGAATAGCTGTAGTGTATCCTGTGCAAGCAGTGCCTGTATTAGTCTATTGTTTCCAGAGCGGACCCAACAGTAGGAGAACTCAGTGCGACCGGCCAGGTACCCCAAAGCGTGTTCTAACAAACACATGATGGACCCGGAGTGTTCAGAAAATGAACCTAGAAACCAAGGATTACTCTAAAGAGGCGTGTCACAACTACTATAACATATAAAAATCGAATAATCTGAGAGTATACCAAATTTATAAATATTTTTTTATGAGCCATATAGCAGCAGTTACATAATTTCTGGGGCATCGCAGACCACTCAGAGCCCAGTGCAAGGAATACCTCACAGTTTGATTGTGATTATCCTATTCGACTACAAAACCATCACCACCATATATTTTCTCAATTAGTACCTGCATTAACTTTTCCTTGTCAATCTTTATTCAAAAAGCTTCAAGAATGCACTCTAGATTTGCTATTTGTAAAGGAATTCAAAAGCTTTCAACCGTTCCTCTAATCGGTGAAGGCTTTTGGTTGAAATACATTAATTTAAATTGAATACATTCAAATCAAGCTCCACTATATCATACTTCTGTGCCATTAATTGACAGCGGACACGTCAAACCAATTTATTTTAACGTTTTGTCTACTTCTCTAGCTCAATTTTGTCAAAAAATAAATATGACCTGCGTTAGGGTCTGTTACTCCAGTTGCAGCTTGCAAGTACTTTAAAGTAGATCAGAAAAATAGTCATTTCTACTAGTTTAATAAGCAAATTTTATTAATACTTATACTTGAACTCCATGCGAAATAAATATTGGACATTGACTTGAGCAATATCATAGACAATAAACTCATTATACAACAACGAAGATGTGAAATTCGCATCAGTGATAGGCTTTCCTAGTGGTATTTCAACACCATCAGTTCGAATATATGACTCTTTGGGATTTGGCATCGTGCGACCATGGCCAAAACAGCTGTGTTTACCTTTTGGTAATTTGTTTACATACTTGGCAGCCGTACATTCCATCATGTCCCCTAAAGCCACTTCGGACAGAAGCAAAAGTCCGGTAGAGTTTTGTTGACTGGTACAACAATAGTTAGCCGATTTGGACACCATATCTGCAAAATAAATGCCCTTGCCGAACATATAGCCAGTTGGTGGTGCTTCTGGCGGAGCAATTTTCAAACCATGCGACAATATTCCAACAAAGTTTGTAAGTCGAGAACCGTGCCAAAGCAATTTTCGGTTTTGTAGCTTCTTAAAAGGCTTAAAGCGCCGAGCTTCACCTTGTCGAGCTACCTTAAATACATCTATTACTTGAAGCTCGTATGAACTATGTGTAGCTGCATGCGTATTTTGCACGTACTTGTTTAAAATTGTGAATTCTTCACTGTTTTTGTCAAGCGGTTCCAGATGTGTTTTTAACTGTTCGTAATGTTTATCCAATGGATTAACATTATCCAAATGATCCTCGTTCTTTATTAAATTATAGGCAACTTCTATCTCCGCTAATGAATCCAGCATTTGCCGTAAATTTTCTACCTGTTCAATCGTTTCAATTAAAGGCGGTGCATTGACTCCAAAACTATGCGGTATTAATGTGTAGAATCGATTACTGGCATCAATAAATCGAGCATTGGTGCCCTTTTGCTGAATCAATTCATATATTTCATTTACAACAGTATATGCTGACTGAAGTTGCTTTAAACTAAGTTTGCCTAGGGGCATTTTTTCCATATCTATGTGGAATTCCATCATTGTTTTCTTCATTGAGTCGACATCAAATATAAGTTTTATTAAATTTTGAACTGAAGGTTCAAGTTTAGAAACAATATTTTCACTGCTAGCGTCTTTTACTTCCTTATATTCCTCATATTGAATATCGATTGGGTACATACGACCCGGTATCTTAACAAAATTATTTCTGTTCCCAAATTCATTTCCTGTCTTTTCTGCGTAAACACTGTGAAAACATTGTATAGCATCGACTAATGTTTTGAAATCTTCCACCTTTGAGCTTCCAATAGTTGTTCCAATACGACCCCATGAGCGAAAAATCCAATACCTATACAATTAGGAAAAGTAAAACATTAAATGTAGTATGTGTAATGTGCTTATTGTGAATGCAAATTATAGACATACTTATTTTGTTTATCGGCTTCTAAAAGTTGTAACTTGTAATATGAATTCTTGTTTCGTTGTATGTCTGTTAATCCAAGTACAATATTATAATTAGTGTCGCCTTGTATATATACGTGCGCGATATCGTCCAGTCCACTATCAGGATCAACAGCAAATCCATTTTTCACTTTAAGAGTTACCGATTTTGGTACAGATTTTGTATAGATACTTTTAGATTTTGAGCTTCTTGTCTCTTCTTGAGGAATGTGGGCTGATGGATCGGTTCCCCAGTCGCAAAGAGTCATACTACATATAAAATTAATGGCGCCAGAGCTATCAGATTCCACTAAATCGAGATACTTCATAGGAACAATATGTATTCCAAGCTCTTTTGCTTTTTTCATACGAGAACTGAATTTTTCAACTTCTTTTCCGGTTGATATTATGGCAATAGTGTCAATAGTTATTTTGGTATCAAATTTACCTCCTAACTTTCCGATTCGCTTTTTTATTTCCGCTTCATTATCTTTTAAGCCGATTAGAGAGAATTTAAGGTTGTATAATGGTGGTCGTTCTCGTTTTATTTTTGGGCTAAAATGAAAGCATAAAAAATATTTTCATAACTTTACTCAATCTAAAAGATAAAACGCAAAGAAAACACAGAACAAGCAAAAGGTAGAATAAGACAACTAGTTGTGTTCATCCTTATAAGGTTTTCAAATTTAGGAACATAACAAAAGCATTAAAGTTGATTTAAGGCATCAATAAGGTTTATAGTTAAAGCGTTGTATTTATCTAATGAACTTTTGACTAAATTGTTATTTAAAAAAATTGTTTGGTTACTAACCCATTTAGTTCTTCTGGATTTTTCTTTATTGCAATGTCCTTAGCAATAGTTGATGCACTTGGAGGTATATACTGAATAAGTCGCGATTCGGGCTTTTTTTTGAAAGCGCTCAAAAAAATATATTCAGATTTAAGTTCATTTGGAATTTTGCATGAAGTCCGCTGAGGCTCAGTTAATAACTGTGTGCATTTGGTCCATTCCGATATGTTTCCGTTACAAAGGTAACCTGACTTGGTGAAGATGAACTGCGTACTCTTGCACTCTGGACAAGACTTAATTGCACCAAATGCCAATAGATCCGCTGCTTGATCTAAAAGCTTTTCAGAATCCCCAGTCAAAGGCTCCTGTGCATTATATTTTAACAGCTTCTCGATATCTGATTTTTTCATTTCTTTTTTTAAATTATCACGATAATTAAACAAAATATCATTCTGATTTTTTAACTTTTTTATCTTAATTTTTTCTTCGATTTCAAAATTGGGCTCTAGCTTCGGCTTCTTGGCGTCTGGGGTATCTTCAGATTTAACCACACTGAAAATTAATAAGAAAATAAATAAGTATTTTATTATGCTTCTTTTTCTCTTGACCTGCACCAACAGCCGAGTCATGTCTGTTTTTATGGAAACTATTCGCGCACCAATCGGCATTCAGGCTATTATATCATATAACAGTAAGTTTTACATCGCTTTTTACCGAAACGTCAAAAAAAGTCCGTGAGTTATAGAGCATTAATAATGAAGAAATTGCCTGGCAAAAGTCAGTTTAAATTAAATTAGTTTATCTGTTTGCTCATCCAAAATATAATTAGTTCGCTAGGTTGAAAGTGGTTAAAAGTTCGACACTCGTTTGTTGTTTGTTTAACAATAGACTTGAAATCTCTATATATAAAACTGTTTGTCCTGACTGACTGACTTATTGGTGATCAACGCACAGCCCATACCGTAAGAGCTAGGAAGCTGAAATTTTCAGTGTGGCTTATGTGATGTATGGGATGAAGGTGCACGTTGTTTATTTACCATCGGATCGGCCTCATTAACATTTGGGCTGAATTTAACATTTGGTTCGTTATTCGATGCACTTTAAAAATATTTTTAAATAGAAGTGGAGATCAAGATGGTAGGGGTAAATTTTAATTTTCCACGGGCGTGTACTTAGTGGAAAGGTAATATCTAAAATTTTTATCACAAAACGTTCCAGAGGCAAGGTCGGGGATTACCCGCTAGTCATTCATATAAAGCATGCATATCAAGGATAAAGCAAAAGAACAATGCGTCACTCAAAAGTATAAATCTTTTTCGCTCATTGTACTTCGAAAACGAAACGACGCAGAGGGCCATCAACCGGATTTGTTTCAAGGTATCCATCCCCTAGTTACTTATTTATATTATACTTAAAGTAAATGTAGTAAATGTTGTTAAGATTTTGCACTCAAGAAAACCGGTACATTAAATACGAAGACAAATAATATATATAATTAAAAGGAATGCCAATATAACTGATAAATTGACAATAAAACCAAGACTTTCAACGAATTATGTAGATCACCTTTATGCCGTAACGGACAAGACAGGAGAACATAACCTTCGGAAAAATTGAACTACTTCTTTAAATTTAAATTTACTACTGTTCTAGCAATATACCAGAAATTGCCATGCACTCAAAATTAAGTTGTATAAGAAACCCATAGCGTCTGGACGAAAACTTAACTTTAACTCAAACCACCCAAGAAGGATGATTAACGTATCGGACACAAAATTCTACAAAGAAAGTGGACATGAAATATAAAAACTCTTTACCAAAAATGACTTCCCACTCAACAATGTAATATACACATGATTAAAAAACACAACAAATCACAACAAAAAAAATCTACAGAAACTACGAAAATATACAAGTTTTTAAAATATGTACCACGATTATCAGAACGCCTCACGAACTTACACTGCTATAACGAACGAGAAATAAAAGTAGCACACAAACCAACGAATACTTTACATGTTCTCAACAATACAAAGGCAACAAGTACGAGGCTCTATATTAATAGCTATAAAATGAAAGCTACTTGATCTGTATATAGTCAAGAAGCTACATTTGGTGACTCTAGCTCTTAAAACCTAGCTCAAACAAGTAAAAGGTTCTTGTCGGGAGCTTCCGACTAGGGGATACCCTCAATCCTCTTATTCCAACATCTAATGGAGCTCGAGCTACGCGCTCGCTTGCTTTGGTAGTAATAATGATAAATTAAAAAAACACTTTCCTACGCATGGTTCGAACTCGTAACTGACCGAGTTACTTTCCGCCACCTCTACTCAATAGCCAATTAAGCATTGATGAGATAAAAACCAATCTAAATACAATAATACATGTAGACAGAAATTCTTGGAACTTGCGCTAGCTGCTGCTAGAAACACGTGCGCAACCAAAACATATAACTTTTGTGTTTCTTAACCGATCTTAATGAAATTTTCGAGAGTACATCTTATTTTCCCAAAGAATATTTGTGATTTCTCAAAAAGTCTATTGCATTTAAATTGTGGCTTATATCGGTGTATTTACTTACTTTGTGGTGGCAGCGAGAGGTGGCGATAACTATAAAATTAAAGTTACTTGATATATATGTACTATTCTAGAAGCTACATGTCTAGTTCGGTGAGTCTAGCTCTTATTATTTACCAAAATTGTTCAAAAAACTGGATTTCGGTATCGATTTCTATCGATTACTTGGAAACGGGCAAGTTATCGAATATCGGAAACAAACTCGATCTGCGCGGGCACTAGGAGGCTCTTATAAGTTCTGAGATCCTTGCGTTCATACATGCGGACAGACAGACGGACTTGGCTAGATCGACTCGTTGATGCTGTTGATGCTATATGTATATACTTTATGTATATACTTTTTGCATAAATACAATATACCCTTTTTACTCATTTTTAATGGGTATAAAAACAGGTTTTCGATATCGAAACGGGGAAAGTTATGGATTATCGGAATCTTGTACTGCTCTAACAGGTTATGAGATTCTTGCGTTCATACGGACGGACGGACAGACAGACGAGCACGGCTAGATCGAGTCGGCTATTGATCCTTATCAAGAATATACATATATACTTAATAGGGTCGGAGACGCTTCCTTTTGCCTGTTACATACATTTGCAAAAATACATTATATCCATTACTCATTTTCAACGAGTTCAATGATGGACAAAAGTTATGTCATTTACAAAATACCATATAAAAGCACTAATGACCCACTGTATGAAAAGCAACCACACAATAAACTTTGATGCAATAACAATGCTACAGCAAGAACAACACTACAGCAAACGACATATACTGGAAATGCTACACATAATACGCACATCAAACAAAAAACGACTAAAATATTGTATGTTAAATGTTTAATTTAATTTATTTTAATGTTAATTGTTTTTTTGTGTCTTGGGGTAAGTGCCCTGAAGACGGTTACCGTTGCGCTGCCGAAATTGATCCGAAATACAAATTTAAACAAAATTTTTTCATTTGTTTTTTAACAAAACTCCGGACCCCAATCCAGCTAAACAAATATTGTTTTTAAATATCTTTATATGAATTCTAGATATCTCTATACATATTAAATAGGTATAAATGTGTAAAGCTTGAGCAAGCGAGCGCGTATCGGGAGCATATGGTTTTAAGCATATGGATCTTGAAATCGAACTGAACATTTCTGAAATATTTTTTGAAGAAAATGTACCAAACGGTCCAAATTGAGGCATTGCAACTGCGAGACTGTAAAATTAAACCCAGTTCACATATCCATTTGTAAGTTTCAGTAAGTTTTTAACGAAAGACAGATTATAGACATATTTTCTCAATATGTTTCGCCAAACAAACAATACTCGAAATGGATCTGGCAAATATTTCGTTCGAAATGTATGGCAAAATTCTCTGTTTTTCAATATTTGTTACTATTTTTTTCACATATCTGCAAAACCGTGAGCCATAATTCTTTAAGAAAAGAAGGAACTTTTCTTTAAAATCCAAAACTAATAATAACTCATCAACTTCGTTTGTAGATATAACATAAATATAACCATTGCGTTGTTGAAATCAGTATGTATTTTCTGATAAGGCTATCACTCAGGACTCCAGGACCTGAGAAAACACCAAATAACATACATATGTTGCATGCATACTTAAATATATTTGTAATATAATTAACATTTAAACATTTTTATGCTTGTCGAGAATATCTTAATTAATTTTGTCCTTCTCGTTGTTGCAGACCGACCATATACCAACATTGATTTTTCATATCAAAATTGTTACAGTTTAGCAAATATTTATAAACTTTAACCATATTTATAATATAATAAGTAGCGATAACCAGACTGGTAGCAAAAGTCACACACATTCAAATGCTCTATCATGTATTTCTTGGTTCAGTCAGGCATAATAAGAAGAATCTGATATATTTTTATTAAATAAAATACTTAAATGACCCAAATGAAATATTTATAGTTTATATTCTAATTCTAATTTTTTTGTTATGCCCTAGTGGGGCACTCCTGGGTAGATCACTCTTGTTATTACTGCTCAAAGAAGAGGATTAGAAGAGGTCTCTTACTTGTTTTATCTTTTTATCTGCGGACAAGCAACGAATAAGTCAAAGTACGAATACAAGGGGCCAAATAAAGATATAAATATTTAATATATTATTTCATTGGTGCAGCTGGAGAAGGAATATAATATTCCTAACGAAAAAGAAAATATAACAAGAAAGAAGTTCTAGTCGGGAGCTCCCGACTATGGGATACCCTGAGCCCTCTTTTTTCGTCAACACCAAATGCAGCTCGTTTGATTAAGTAGTAATAAAGAAAAATGAAAATAAAAAAAATAAAAATTGTTCCCTTGGCACCACTTGCCGCTGCCTCTACTGAAGGGCCACCCCAATAATTGAGCTTTAATGAGAAAAAAAAAAAACAATTAAAATAGCAGCACAGAAAACAATACAATCGCAATTGCAATGCTGTTGATAGAATTTAAAGCAGACGCGCATGAATGTGTGTGTGTACATGTATAAATTCTTGGATCTTGCGCAGCAGCTATGCTGCTAACACGTGCGCACATAACTTTTGTGTTTCTTAACCGAACTTAATGAAATTTTCGACAGTACATCTTATTGTAGAATAGAATATAGAATATTTGTGTATTCTCAAAAATGCAATTGCATACAAATTGTGGCCTAAATTGATAGGCAATAAAAGTTGGATAGTTAACTTGATTTATAGCTTTGCGGTAGTAGCGTGGAGGGGGCGATAGGTGTAAAATGAAAGATACTTGATATATATATATACTATTCTAGAAGCTACATGTCAAGTTTGGTGACTCTAGCTCATATTATTTGCCGAAATTGCTCAAAAAACAGGATTTCGGTATTGATTTCTATCGATTACTTGGAAACGGGGCAAGGTATCGAATATCGGAAACAAACTCGATCTGCGCGGGCATTAGGAGGACCAACACCTGAAATTTCAAGTCTCTAGCTCTTATAGGTTCTGGTATCCTTGAGTTCATACATACGGACAGACGGACGGACGGACATGGCTAGATCGACTCGCCTATTGATGCTGATCAAGAATATATATACTTTATGGGGTCGGAGATGCTTTCTTCTGCGTGTTACATACATTTGCACAAATACAATATACCCTGTTTACCCATTTTTAATGGGTAGAGGGTATAAAAACCAATCCAGCTGCTGGTTGAAAATCCTACAAATACCTGGAAGCAACAAGACGAATCGAGTGACCGAATCTTGGCGAATCAGTTTATTCAGCCCCGATCCCTATAGGGCTGTCTTCAGTTGTAATTTTTTACAATGGATAACTAAAACCACATACAACTGGTAGTTGTAACCCCTATAAAGACTTTATTATTATTGAAGCAATTCAGCAAATTGAGCGCCAGAATCCATAAGATATAGCATACTCGGTGTCGACCGCTTTAAGTTCTTCAGGTTTTGAGTTAGAAAGCTACTTAAAAACAAATACATTATGGGACCATCAAATGATTTTGGTAGGGTCTAGCTCAATCTCAATAGAGAAAGCCCGCACCAAATGGTGCACACACCTTAGCATTGATCGAGTTTTTCGCTCCGGGGTAGCTGTAAAACTCTATTTTGTAATTGTTTAATGCGGGTCCGTGCAAAAAATATTTCTCTACTGTGTTGGGGTGGGCAGGGCATTGCCTTCGTATTTTTTTTTTATTTGTATCTGAAAAAAATAATTTTGTATTCGTGTTGGGTGGTCCCCATCTCAAATCGGACCTTCGACGAGTTTACATTTCAATATTTAACCATAACAGCCTGTAAACGAACTACTCGAAAATCTGCGCAATTCTCATTAACATAACGATTTTAATCTATGTAAGTTTATCACAGAACTAGAAATGAAGAGTACGATCATACTGAATAACGTAAGTTTGGAAAACCTTCATAAAATTCAGTTGAAACAAACATACTCACCGATAGAATCTTTAGTATCCCATATAGGGCAGATATTTTAAAAAATTCATCAGGAGTTAGAGAACATCCTTTCGATCTTAAACTCAACCTTCTGCTAAGTTGCCAAAAGTGTGAGTGTGTGTGCGAGTGCATATGGCAATACATGGCGCTAAATGGCTAAGGTTGTGCACGGACGTGTTTTGCAATTTAGTGCAATCGGTGGCGAAGTGCAATCGGCAGGGTATTTCACTAGCTTATGCATTATATATTAATTATTATATTTCGCTTAAGACTTTGCTAAGGTTAAGGCCCCAGCCAGTAAAGGCGCCCCCGACCGCGCCGACGCTTGCAAAATGGACACAGACAACCATGACGACTACAAACGGGAGTGCTCCTACTTCCGCTATGGGGTTGACCTCACAGGGGGACGTGGAGACACAATTTCTTTTCTACCATTACGGTCGGTGATTCGCCTAGAAAGGAATAATGTGGCCGAGGATCCCAAAATAGTCGAGCTTTGAATGGAGGTCCCAACGACATGGCATGTCCACACGCTGGACAGGCCTGCAATGGTCATCGCCAATGTCACAAGAATTGCACGGCCGCACATTATAAAAGGTGTAGAAATAGATATAAGAAAATTTAAAAAGTATCAAAAGTAGTCGTAAGAATCATGATTATTTATTAAGCCCGCCAGCTCATGCAGCTTCTCCGCTTGCTCAATTGCCTCTCCCTTTTCGCTCTTAGAGTGCGTTGGTGAAGTGTTTAGTGAGCGAAGCTTTAACCACTGCGCCTAGCAGAGGGTGTGGGGTGAGCATAATATAATAAAATATATATAGGCTCAGTAACGCGACATTTTCAGAAGATAATTGTAATTATAAGACTCTGGACGTTAAATATCCTCGTGGCAATGATATTTATGCATTTATCAGTAATATACTAACTTAATGTGATCGCTAGTTTTAAACTTGATGGTCACCCACCCACTTTATGAACGTGATATAGAAATTTTTCTCTTTGCTGCAGCGTCAATATATAAAAAGAGTATACAAGCCTCCAGCTCTTTTTCACTTTGCGAATATAAATGTCAAACAAAATGCATTTTTACTCACGGTAGAACTTTTAAAACTTCCTCCTTGTCCTCGTCTTTAAGGAGCTTATATCCAGGCAGGTTTTCGCCAGTGTCAAACCAATCAACGTCCGATCGCATTTTTGCAAAGCACTCCAAATGATGCCATACTTTTTGGCCGCCGTATTTCATGCCAATTTCAGTATCGTAAACTGTTTTAAAGACTCGAACTTCATCCTTGCTTATTTTTAGTTCGCAGCCGCGACATGTGGCTCGACCTGATTTAGAGTATTCAATCCCAAAATCTTTAAGAGCTTCCTGTTCGGACTTTGAACGTTTGCCTGTTTTGCCAGCAACAGTTACCGATATAGTATCTAATAACAAAAGTTAGACTATTTTATTTTGAGATAGTTAAATATACATACCAATCAGTTTTGAGAGCTCAGTTTGGTCTGCAAATCTCAAATTTTCGAAGTTCTTAATGTCCCCTACGGAGGCTGGTTTTTGTTTCTTAAAAAAACAGTCCTTGTGAAACCAATTTGGCATTTTTCCATCATGAAAGGGTGACTAAAAATAATAATTAATATAAATAAAACGCTCTAGTCGACTGCACAGATGCGTGCTATAAATTGGAAGTCAAGAAAAAAAATCGAGTCAGGATATAGTAGTCTTAAAATAAATTAATTGTATATGGCTATATTTTTTTAACCTTCTTTTTATGCACAATGATACACAGAAACAAAAACACCTTAAAAATGTTCCTATAGTCGGGGTTATAAAATTGGTTCAAGTATCGTGTCTTTTTACTGATAATATCGCTCCATATGTTTTCCATCTCAGCATTTAACATTGTTAGGTTCAGGTCCCTTGCGAAACCAATTAATTCTTGGCTCTATTAACTTCATTTCAAAACCTGAAACCAGTACATTCATTTCCGTATATAAGGTCTTAAAATTAAAAATAGAGGTGTTTATTTTGTTAACATGATTGATTTGATAAATACACTATATTTTAATTTTGTTGACAAATATGCATGGCAAAAAAAATGTTGGCGCTCAATCTACTTTTCAACTTTTCGGTTCAATTTCAAAGTTCATTCATTTCATAAGAAATTATTCTCGGACCGAGTTGCTACTAGTAGTTGCGAAGCGATTGTTCGCCAATCTACCCCTAAAACTTTTAAGCGTTTCCTTTTTTGAGCAAAGCAGGTCATCGTTATCGCTAACATGCTCGTCGCAAAAAAAAAACAAAGATGTTTCATTAATGTCGAACGTTCCACCAACGTCTAATGTTTCATTAACGTGAACGTTCCTCTAACGTCGAACGTTCCACTTACGTCAAACGTTACGATAACGTCCAACGTTCCACTAACCTCGAAAGTTCCACAACCTCAACCAATGGCTAAATTTTATGCGTGAATTTGAAAATGCGACGTCGGACACGTTTGCTGGAATGGTTATAATTAAAACATCTCTCCATCGATTTTAATGATCAATATAGAGGTGAGGCAAAATATACAAGTTTTATACCCTGAATCCATTGAAAATGGGTAAAAAGGGTATAATGTATTTGTGCAAATGTATGTAACAGGCAGAAGGAGCCCAGCCGAATCGATCTAGATATGTCTGTGAACGCAAGGATCTCAGAACATATAAGAACTAGAAAAAAAGTTTGAAATTGTAGCTGTAGGTCCTCCTAGTCCATGCGCAGTACGTGTTTGCTTCCGATAATCGATAGCTTACTCCGTTTCCACGTAATCGATAAAAATCGATATCGAAGTCGTGTTTTTTGAGCAAATTAGGTAAATAATAAGAGCTAGAGTTCCCAAACTTAATATGTTGCTTCTATAATAGTATATAGATATCAAGTAACTTTCATTTTATAGCCACCTCCCCCTACCAAGTAAATAAATCAATTTACATAAGCTGCCTACCAATATAAGCAACAATTTAAATGCAATTGTCATTTTGAGAATACACGAATATTCCAAAGTACAATAAGATCTACTGATGAAAATTACATCACGATCGAGTAAGAAACAAAAAAGAAAATGTGTTTCGGCTGCCCACGTGATTGCGGCAGCTAGCACAAATTGCAAGAATTTCTGTATTCATGTACACACACACACACACATTCTCGAGCGTCTTCTTTTAATTCTATCAACAGCATTGCAATAGCGATTGTATTGTTTTCTGCGCTGCTATATTAATTTGTTTTTTTCTCATTAATACTCAATAATTGGTGGGGTTGTTGGGCTAAGGCGGCGGCAGGTAGTGCGGTCCGCTGCGAGTTCGAGACCTACGAGGAAAGTATTTTTATTTTATTTTTTTGGCTGGTGCGGCTGTTGCGTAGAGGCGGCGGCAAATAGTGCGGCTAGTGCGAGTTTGAACCCAGCCAAGGAAAGGTTTTTTTTTTAAATTTATCTTTATTACTTCAAAAGCAAATGAGCGCGTAGCGCGAGCTGCATTTGGTGATGAAAAAAGAGGGATCGGGGTATCCTCTAATCGGGAGCTCCCGACTATAACCTCTTGTTTCTATTGCAGTTTTCTTTCGAATTTTTCAAATTTTAAATCAAAAAATTCGAAAATTTACCGCACAAAAAATCATTTTCTTAATTATTAATTGAAAAAATTGAGCATTTAAAGATGTACAGATTATTTGAATGTACATCACAGAAGAAACAATGGTGCAAGCCGATACCTAAAATATCCCTATGATTTCAGAAACATTAAAACTACATCGTTACCAGTTAAAGTCCTCGTAAAACAGAGTAATGTCCAGGAAAATAAGATACATATTTCATAGAAATATTACTTCCTCAAGATAAAAAAAATTAAGAGGTTCTAGTCGGGAGCTCCCGACTAGGGGATACCCTGAACCCTCTTATTTCAACACTAAATGGAACTCGCGCTACGCGCTCGTTTGCTTTAGTAGTAATAAAAATAAATTTAAAATATACATTTCCTCGGTAGGGCTCGAACTTGCAACAGACCGCATTAATTGCTGCCACCTCTACTCAATAGCCACACCAGCCAAAAAAAATAGTATCCTCGGTAGGGTTCGAACTCGCAACAGACCGCACTACTTGCCGCCGCCTCTTGTCAACATCCACACTTAATAAGAAAAAACGAATTAAAATAGCAGCACAGAAAACAATACAATCGACATTGCAATGCTGTTGATAGAATTCAAAGCAGACGCGCATGAATGTGTGTGTAAATGTATACAGAAATTCCTAGAATATGCGCTTGCTGCCGCTGATACGAGGAAAGCCATAACACGGATGCTTAAATAACTTCTGTGTTTCTTGATTATCGAAACCAAATTTTCAACAGTATCTCCATCATATTGTGCTATAGAACATTTGTGTATTCTCAAACAGTCAAGTTTGATGACTCTCGCTCTTATTATTTACCAAAATTGCTCCAAAAAAAGGATTTCGATATCGATTTTTATCGATTACTTGGAAACGGGGCAAGTTATCGAATATCGAAAACAAATTCGATCTGCGCGGGTACTAGGAGGACCCACAGCTAAAAAAAGTTCAAGTCACTAGCTCTTATAGGTTCTGAGATCCTTGAGTTCATATATACGGACGGACGGACGGACAGACAGACGGACATGGCTAGATCGACTCGGCTATTGATGCTGATCCAGAATATGTATAATTTATGGGGTCGGAGATGCTTCCTTCTGCCTGTTACATACATTTGCACAAATACATTTTACCCTTTTTACCCATTAAAAATGGGTATAAAAATGGCTTCCTCGATAGGACTCGAACTCGTAATAAACCACACAACCTGCCACCGCCTCTTTTTAACAGCCATACCAACAATTCTCTTTTAATGATAAAAAACTAATTCAAATAGCAGCACATAAGTTAAGAACATCTGTTACACACATCAATAGCAAGAGACCTCGTTGGGAAGTGTGTAGTCAGGCGGCTCAAGAGAAGATCGTTGGAGGACCTACTCCACCCACGAGAGAAGAACCTTATTCAAAAAGCCGCTTTTGACCCTGTTGGCCACGATAAAGCCTGAGGACCCAACCAGGCTTGCAGAAACAGCACCTAAGCCAACTGTGTTGTAATAAAAATGTGTTCTATTTTAATCCATTACAATTAACATTTATAAAAACAAGTAAGAGGGTTCTAGTCGGGAGCTCTCGACTAGATGCTTCCCGATCGGAGATGCTTTTTCTGCCTGTTACATAGATTTGCACAAATACATAATACCCTTCTTACCCATTTTTAATGGGTTCAGGGTATAAAAATATATCAGTAGAAAGTACTCATGCACCCAGCCCAACGATCACGGCCAAGGTGCATGACCAATAATCGACACGTGCGACAAGGCTTCGCATTCCAAAGAGCAACAAGGGGACGCCAGCGGCAGCAGCAGTGCGAGGCTAATTATTTTTAAATCAAATAATTTTCAAATTAGTTCTTCAGCAACACTCACAATTGTTGTTTTCTTATAAAAAACAATTTACAATTTATTAATTCATACACAGCACAAAATACAATACAATCGCAATTGCAATGCTCGTTAAGCGCACGTTTTCTTTAACAACTTCTGTGTTTCTTAATTGAACTTGATGAAATTTTCAACAGTAGATCCTATTGTTCTATAGAATATTCATTTATTTTCAAAAGGTCAAATGCATTCAAATTGTGGATTGAATTGTTGAGTGGTTCCAATTGGTTTATTTATTCGATTTATAGCTATGGGGTGTAGTCAGGAGGGTGGAGATAGCTATAAAATAAAAGATACTTAACCTTTATATACTATTGTCGAAGATACATGTCAAGTTTAGTGTTTCTAACTCTTAAAACCTAAAAGACTTACTCAAATAATAGGATTTCGATATCAAATTTTAACGATACCTTGCGGGGCAAGGTCTCGAAAGTCTCCAGCTCCTATAGGTTTTGAGATTCTTGCGTTCATACATACAGACGGACGGACAGACATTCGGACATAGCTAGATCGACTCGGCTTGTGATGCTGATCAGTAATAAATATACTTTATGGGGTGAGAGATGTTTCCTTTTGCATGTTACATACATTTACACAAATACCTTTTTACCCATTTACAATGGGTTCAGGGTTTAAAAATGGTTTAAACAAGTAAACAAATGTTAATTACTCCTAAATGACCCTACGGTGTAGACTACTGTATTTAAATACGTACGGCAAGCACGTATTGTAGTCCCCCTCGGTATTGTAAATATACATACATAAATATCTGCCAATGTTTATAAATATATAAACATATGTATTAATTAATATGTTACCTATGTATATGATAAAATATTCATTAAGTTTCACAAATCTCTAATGGTTACGGAAGGGACAATGTGTCGTGGATATTCATGGTTTTTAATTGTATTAGCCTACAATGTCTTAACATCTCCATATGCATACATATATGTATAAACCTACTTGAACCATTACTGCAAGCCGCAGAGAATCCTTTAAAATTGCTGTTTTACATCCTTTACAAGAAGCTCGGCCCGATTTTGCATACTCTGCCACATAAGGCAATTCGATATCCATTTTTAATATTGTGAAAATATAATATGCACAGCAAGCAAATTTGAGCGCTAAAATCTATGAATAATAACGCCGATATCCATATCGATATTTAAATTACAACACTTAGATACATTAAGATGTGCATTAAATATCGGTTTTTTGAAACTATGGAACGAAACTCTTACACTACATTCCCTAAAGCCAGATAGCTACTTATATATCTATATATATTTTTTTATGCGCAATATTTAAAATTAAATTTGAGCACATTCGCAAAAAAATTATATTGATGCGAGCCGTTGTAGAATTCTTAACTGCACCTTATTGTCGTTGACTCGCTCAACAAATCTCCTGTTTGCATTAAGGAACAGCTGACTGAATTTCGATTTTAAATATGTGAAAAGAAATCTGGCTAAAAAATCTTTTTAATTTAGTGTTTCTTCTCCGAACGTAAATTGTATGCCTTATGTGTTATTCTTGTTACATTTGACACTATCGAAAGCGTCGATCTTCCATTCTGTTTTGCTTGCGTTCTTTATTATCGGCCACGCAGATATCTTTTTGTCATATGGGCATAGTATCGGGGGTGAAGCCGGGCACACAGCAGTCCCCAATTAATTGAAGAGTGGTAAAGCCGGACTTGCGATCCACGGTGCCGAAAGGGGAACGACAAGGGGCGATTGCTGTTGGCCACCCGATTCGCTCCTAAAGAGATTAGAAGGAGAGCGGATCGCATGCTCTTGGAAATGCCCTTGGTCTTCATCTGGGCCGTTGATCCAAAAAGGCAGCTATGCATATGGGCAGCATGGGTGACCACCTTTCTAAGTATGCGTGTGCCGAAATTCCGGATGCCGAATGTTGCTGCTCAAATGTACAGCCGAGGAGTTCGATTTTGTCAGCAGTCATCGGCGGGCGCGCCGCGCTCGAAAGCATCTTCAGTGCAAAAATATTTCGAGCAAAAGTTTTTCCCTGGCCAAATAGACCGACGGCACATATTAACATAAAAGATGCATTTTTTTTTTTATAATTTAACTATAATTAAAACATTGAGCCGACAAAAAAATGTAGGAAACAAAAATATACATATAAGGCCGCATACAAAAGACAGTGATATTACCATGCAAACCTGAACAAGGCCATACGCGCACAATAGACCCTGATCTGCCAAAGAAGAAAAAGGAAATAAAGTAATAACCATGAAAGTGCTAGCGAAGGAGCCACGCAGAGGACGACATGCTGTTTCTCCCGCCTCACAAGCCCGTCATCTGTGGTCCGGCCAATCCAATCGACGAGAGAGGGATCCGAGCCAGAGTGCACGTCGACGACTACCTGCGTATTTTCGCCCCGTCGCGGACACAACGAGTCGACCAGGAGACGAAGTGGCCACAGGCGAGACCACGCCCACATCATCCAAGTGCGTCCGTTCTATAACACCCAGCCTCACCCCGAGAAACACGCAGAGGCAGAATCAGACTCATATTTGAGACCCCTCAATGAGTAAACATTTTTAAATCATTAAATTTAATTTTGCTTGTTGGCCCTTTTAAGTAAAACTTCATTGATCTCCGACAGTAAAGAAAAGGCCCCAAAAGCAATTGCGTCTGCCATCTAAGGAAAGAAAGAAAGAAAGGGATTTCGATTCCACACGATCCATACATTTTTACATATATATACACATATATATATATTTGTATATATATATATATATTTGTATATATATATATAACCGTGTGGGGAGCCAATCGCTCAATTTAATATTTATAATATTTGTTCTCCCACGTAGTTCCCAACGGAATTAGCTTTCGGAAACGTCTGTTATTTGTGTTGTTCGGCTATAAATAAAATTTTAGAAAATCATATTAATTGTCAATAACCATAAGATAATGCAATTTATTATACGTACCTGTTGTAGTGAGAGAGATGTCCATTAGTATAACATTATATAAAGAAGGTTTGAGATGTTCTGTAAAAGATAATAAAATAATCTATTAGATCAATTGCCAATAATAATAAGATGATGTAAATAAACTTCACCTGTTGAAGTTGAAAAGAAGTGTCCACTTGCATGAACCCATAAATATAAGTTTGGAGATATCCTGTGAAGATAAATGAAATAAGAGATATTGATTGTTAATAACTATAAGAAATGCAACCAATTATACGCACATACTGACGGAAAGCAATTTCCGGCTAAATATCCATTGATGGGGAGGGGCATGACTGCCGACACGGGTGAATGAAGGTCATCTAGTGGCCAAAATGAGGGAGACGAGTGTAGGTGATCGTCTCAGGTAGGGCGGGTGGGTCGCTGGGTCCGGAACCGGGAGCCGATCTGTAAAAGTAATTGGATCAGTAGAGTTTTTTTTTGTTAATTTATTTCAGCGTCTCACCTTTGTTGTTTGCATTTGTTGTTCTCACAGCTGCTTATGTTGATCATTTGTTAGAAGCTCCGACTGTTTGATGTTTATCGATTTTGTGGTTAATTTTGGATAGTGTTGTGTGGGTCTATTTTGCTGCAGATGTTGTAGCTTGTTGATATCGATTGTGCGGACTAGGCATTGACGCAAGGGCGATAAAAATGCTTCCTAAAAATTTGATCCAGTTGCTGACCAACGTTATTAACCGATGCTTTGCGATTAGACATTTCCCTTCCCAGTGGAAACGAGCTGAGGTAATCTTAATACCAAAGCCTGGTATAGCTGAGGCCGATCTCTCCTCATATCGCCCCATAAGTTTACTAGAGACTCTCTCTAAAATGCTCGAAAGAGTTTTTTTAAGTAGAGTGCTGCTAGTATTGAACGAGGCTGGTTTGATCCCAGACCATCAGTTCGGCTTTAGGCGCCTCCACGGAACACCGGAGCAGTGCCATAGGATAGTAGAGCGAATATTACAGGCATTCGGAGAAAAGAAGTACGGCTGTGCGGTCCTGATTGATGTGAAGTAAGTCTTTGATAGGGTATGACACCCCGGCCTACTGCACAAGCTCAAGGCAAACTTACCAACATCCTTCTTTAAATTTCTCAAATGCTACATCTCCTGCAGATAATTTTACACCTAATGCGGAGACGCTACCTCGTCTGTTAGGAGCATCAGAGCCGGAGTCCCGCAAGGCAGCGTTCTGGGACCACTACTATACACAGGGTACACAGCCGGCATGCCTTTCAGCCCGGATCAGAGCCTGTTGGTCGCCACGTACGCGGATGATACTGCATTTCTTACCACGGCCAACACCCCGCAGTATGCGTCCACCAATATGCAGCGTCACTTTCACGCTGCGCAAAGGAAACTGCCCCCCAGTTTTCCTAGATGGATTACTGATTCCGGTGAACACAACGCCAAATTATCTAAGCATCACATTCGACAGACGGCTGACACGGCG
Source organism: Drosophila lacicola (assembly GCA_035045355.1). NCBI lineage: Eukaryota > Metazoa > Arthropoda > Insecta > Diptera > Drosophilidae > Drosophila > Drosophila lacicola. The sequence goes on along the minus strand of JAWNPB010000351.1, from coordinate 1,922,521 downwards.
TGAACATATTGTGCGCAAAAGAAAGCAGACTGAAAAAAAGCTGAAGCAATATTACTGGTTGATCGCCAGGCACTCCAAATTGAAACTTCGCGTAAAGCTGTTACTCTATAAAACAATTATCAAGCCAACATGAACTCACGGCATCCATCTTTGGGTTACCGCCAGCAGGAGCAAGCTGAGCATTATTCAGCGGTTTCAAAATAAAGATCTGCGAATTTTATCTAACGCGCATATCTACCATGAAAATATCATAATTCACAGCCAGCTTTATATTCCTTGGGTTAAAGAGGTAATTGCCAAGTTGAGTGATCGCTACATCGCCAGACTAGGCAACCACCCAAATAATCTTGCCATCAACCTTTTGGACAACAGCTTAACAACGAGACGGCTCAAAAGGAAACACCCTCTTGACTTCCCCCAAAGAGTAGATGTCTAACTCCACACCTTCCACTGCTCCCCCTACACCAAACAGACACAAGGATACACAAATATAATACAAAATAATAAACTGCCAACGTACACAGAATAATTTAATTTAATTTAATTTTTGCCCAAAAGCGGGCAGATCTTAAATTAAAATAATTATTATGTTAAAAACAAAAAAAAAAAAATTGCAATTTAATTTTGCTTAGTCATTATAGTTTCTCTCCTGTTGTCTTCACGCGCAGCCACTGTAAATTATTCAGTTGCTTTTTCTCACAAGCGCTTGTTTATAATTGCAGTACACGCATACATACACGAACATAGCGAGCCAGCTGCAATTCGTCTATTTTTGTTCCACTTTGTGCTAAGCGGTGGCCGTGCAATTGTTATTGTGCGCATTTTCGTTGGCGCGTTTCAATCAAGAGACGCTCGCTCCCCTACTCTTTATTGATCGGGCATTAAACTATTTTGAAGTCGTCAAGCCGAGCTCGAAGAACTTTTTATAACGACAATTGCTCGTTTGAAGTCTGACGCCTGCAGGCATTCTTCTTGCGGCTCCACGCACACGTCTTCCGCATCTGGAACTTCCCAAGTGTAGTGGAAAATGCTTAGAGTTCCAGAATTGTACGAGCCTGTTTGAAACTCAGCATATGCCGCATCATCAGTCCAACAGCGGGTTGAATTTGCTAAGGTGGCTCCGTTATGCATCAATTGCTTTCGGAAAGGACACAGTGTTGCCAGATGATGTTGCATAGATACAAGCCAACACTCGAGCCTTACCTCCACCCCATGACTCCGCACAGGATCAACCATCGACCTCACATGCTATGCATGTGAATGTGTCTGATAGTGTAATTCTACAGCAGTCATTAACGTTAAAAAGAGTAGAAGAGCTTTACTTGTTTCTGGGTTACAAATTAATTTTGTAACAGACGAGGTAGCACAACGATTGCAGCTGCGTAAAGAAGAGGGTGGTATTAGCTTACTTGGGATTGCTCAATGCAACATCCAAGTAAATAGGAAGATTCATACAGTGGTGAAGTCGCGAATCAATTGCGAGTTCTCGATAGATCTGTGGATCCTGAAGACCATTTCGGGTTACCAGCCTATCCATACAGTAAATGTCAGGGCTTGGAATATCACTGACAACCTGCATGCGCATCGGTCCGTTGTTGGCTGGATAGACAATCCAGGCGTTACATGCCATCAAGTCATGAGAAGACTCATGCTGTCAATCTAAGTTGACAAGAAAAACCCTATACCTCGACAAAACGTTGCAGAAATTTGGACATTGGAAGAGTAGCCTTCAGCCATAAAAGTCGGAACAGTTGAACAATAGTTATGTGAGACCCATTTTCTAGATAATTTGGAAATATTACCGTCAGGTCGATTTAAAGAAAGACTGGCAATTAAATCAGATCCCAATCAGCTTGGTTACTCCTTAGATGTTGCTAATCAGCGTTTTTGTCACCTGAAAGACGTTGTCTCGAGATTCCGAGCTTAAGTATATATACTTGGAATTCATGGAAGAATATTTCACGTTGGGTCACATGTCGGAAATTGATGTTCAGATTCCAAGTACTCCACACTACTTCATTCCGCATCAGTATGTTTTAAGATCACAAAGCACATCGACGAAGTTACGCGTTATTTTTGACGCGTCCTGTCGGACACCATCACATATATTAGACTCTGCTTCGATTTAGACTCCACACATATTCATTGACAGCTGACATCAAAATTATGTATAGGCAGGTCATGGTGCATGAAGCAGATCGCGATTTCCAGCTCGTATTGTGGAGAAAGAATCTATCTGACTCTTTGAGGTCCTTAAGGTTAAACACTGTAACTTAAGGCACTGCGCCTCCCCCGTTTTTGCCAATACGGTGCTTAACAAAGCTTAGTGTGATGAGCAGGTCATCACAACCTAAAGTTGCTGACGTTATCAGGCACGACTTTTATCATTTACATTTACAGACTTGGGCTGCATGCGTGGCGAACCTTCAGACGCTTTTTGATTCAAGCTAGACGATTCATTCATGGGTCTCAGAGCGACAAAACGTACGGTGACATTGAGGCTATTTGACCTGCTTGGCCTGTTAAGTCCTCTGATAATCAAGGCAAAATTCCTACTCCAAGAGCTCTGGCTTCACAATATTGACTGGGATGTATCTATGCCTCAAAGTTTGGATAATTCATGGCTGCTACTGAAATCAACTTTAATTCAGTTGCAACGAATAAAGATACCACGACATTTGTTTACAGAGCAGATACATGGCATCGCCGCCGCTTCAATAAGAGCGTTTGGCGGATGCGTTATATACGCAGCCATAGTGCAAAAGGTCGTCGTATTTCATTGCTGACACCCAAATCTAAAGACGAAGACTTTTCCCCGATTTGAGTTGTGCACGGCCTAATTTCTCGCAGATATTTGTCATTGAATCAGGAATCTCTTAATATTACCGATTGTACGGACGTTTCTTTGGTCTGATTCTGCCCCTTCTGTGAGCTTTTGTGTGTTGGTAAAAGCCACCAAAGAAGAGTTGAAATGCGAGCAGCACTTTGCCAATAACGTCTCCCGCTTACCATCCGGCGAGTATTCAGTGCGATTGCCTCTGAAGCGGAGTGCAGAGCTTCTAGGAGAGTCTTATGGCCAGGCTTATCGTCGATTTCTCAGTCTTGAGCGAAAATTGAGTCGGAATTTGCATCTAAAGGAGCAGTACTCGGCATTCATTAATGAGTTTCTGGATCTGAATCACATCACAAATACTTCCTCCCACATCATTGCGCCTTGAAGGAAGACAGTACCACAACCAAGTTGCGTGTTGTGTTCGATGGCTCAGCGACGACTGATTCTGGGCATTCTCTCAATGATGTACTGATGGCGGGACCAATCATTCAACCTAAGTTGTTTTACATTCTGATTCGCTTCCGCACATATCCTGTTGCTCTGACAGCTGACATTTGCAAAATGTATCGCTGTGTCCGAGTGACTTCGCCTGATAGTTACTTCCAGTGCATCCTGTGGAGGGACTCGCCTCAGAAGGACATCGAAATCTTTAAATTGGATACAGTAACATACGGGACCAAATCAGCATCATTTTAGTCCGTGCGCGCAATGCACCAGTTAGCTTTTGATGAGCGTGATGCATTTCCAATTGGATCGGATACCATCATATCCGGAGCCAACTCAGTTGCTGAAGCCAAAGAAAAAATTCGTCACACGGCCGAGATATTGTCTCGAGGAAACTTCAATCTCCGAAAGTGGTGTTCCAGTCACCAAGAAGCCCTCGATGGAATAGCCTATGAAGATAGGGAACAGTACTTGAAATTCGATGATGGAAGCGATCTCACCAAGGCCCTTGGTCTTGTATGGGATCCAGCGATCGACCAGTTGATATTTTCATTTTCTGTTCTAGATTCTACTGTTAAACCCTGCAGGCGCTTAGTTCTATCTATTGTTGCCCGGTTTCATGATCCGCTTGGACTTTTGGGACCAGTCATAATTAAAGCAAAGATCTTTCTTCAACAGCTTTGTAATGACAAATTAACTTGGGATGAAAGCTTGCCGATTGCACGTGATACGTCCTGGAGGGAGCTATGCAGCAGTTTTCGCAACATTCGCCATGTATCGTTTCCCAGAGTTGTACTCTTCGAAGGAGCTGATGTTGAAATACATGGATTTTGCGATGCCAGTGTGGACGACTATGGAGCCTGCATCTATGTGGTGGCCAGAAGTCCTCTAGCCACAAGCCGTCTCGTTTGCTCCAAGTCTCGACTTGCGCCATTAAAAACATTGACTGTCCCAAAACTGGAATTATGTGGAGTGAAGATACTGGCAAATCTGATGCATGAAGTCAAGAGCACAGGCCTCTTTGTCAGCACGTTTTATTGCTGGTACGATTCGTCCGTTGTCCTATCTTGGATAAGAGATGAGCCCTTCAAATTTAATGTTTTCGTGGCAAATCGTGTGGCTGCCATACAAGAACTCACTGCCAGTATGGAGTATATGTTCCGACGGACAGAAATCCAGCTGACATTCTTTCTAGAGGCACAGTTCCCGACGTCCTAGCCCAATCTCTCCATCAAAAGAGTACTGATCATTAAATCTCCACATGCAGATTTAACTCTAGGATGCTAGCTCACAAACTAATTTGGCACCATGCAGCGGACATTTGGCTATGTGTACAAATTCATGAAGCGTATGAGGCATCATGGACTCACTGTTGCAGACATTCATCACGGCACTCATATTCTTCTTCGGGCTGTACAGAGAGCAAACTTGTGGGATGACATCAAGGAGATTCACTCTCATAGAAATGTGAAAAAATCCAGCTCAATCGCATCTCTTGCACCATTTCTGGATGAAGGTGACCTCCTCCGTGTTGGTGGCCGGCATAGCAATTCATCTTTGGTCTATGATGCGCAACATCCCATTATATTGGCTCGGCGTCATGCAATCACCTTGGCTCTCATCGTTCAGTTTCATGAGAGGAATCTACACACTGGTCTCCGCGCACTTCTAGCCAAAATTCGACATCAATATTGGCCGATTGGTGGATTGAGAACAGTCTCTAAAGCAGTCAGCAGATGTGTGAGGTGCTTTAGAGCGAGGCCTAGTTTCGTCAAGCCCGTGATGGCGAGTCTTCCAAGGGAGCGTCTGGAAGCCATTCGAGCGTTCACCGTAACTGGAATCGATTATTGCTGACCTTTCTTCTATAAGTCGGAAGTTCGTACGAGGCCGCCCATCAAGTGCTACGTCAGCGTCTTCATTTGCTTCACCAGCAAGGTAATGCACCTAGAGCTAGTCGACTGCTACATTTTTGAGTGCCTTAAAGCGATTCATCGCCACTCGTGGCAAACCCAGTCAGATTTGGTCCGACAACGCAACAAACTTCGATGGAGCTAATAATGAGTTGGTCGATTTGAAACGTCTTTTGCTTAGCCATCCCACATGGAAGTAGTTCGGCAGTTCTGCCTAGCCGATGACATCGAGTGGAAATTCATTCCCCCCCGTTCTCCGCACTTTGGTGGACTGTGAGAGGCGTCAGTGAAATTGGCCAAGCACCATTTCTATCGGACTGTCGGCCGTTCTCTACTTAACTTTGATGAGTTTCATACTCTTGTTTGCCAAATCACAGCTATTGTTAACTCACGCCCATTACTCTCGCTTTCAGAGAACCCAGCAGATCTAGATGTCCTGACTCCTGCTTATCTACTGCTTGGTGGCCCTTCCACAACCATCATCGGGCCAGACTTGACAAAATTCAACTACGGTCCGTTTGGATGGCTGGTAGCGTGTGACACAGCTACGACAGGTGTTCTGGGCTCGACGGCGTGAAGAGTACCTCACCTCCCTACAACAGCGAGCTAAATGGCGCACTCAAACATAAGCGTTGAGCGTTAACGACATGGTGCTCATTAAAGACGAAAATGTGCCACCGGTGGCCACTTGGTAGGGTAGTAAACTTGTTCCCTGGGAAGGATGGAGTAAATCGAAGAAGACCACGGCTGGAATCATCCGAAGAGCCGTAAACAAGCTGTGTCTGCTGCCCCTTAAGGATTCTGTTAAAAGTCAGGCTTCCAACGAGGGGACTATGTTGGATTCTGCAGCAGCCACAACATCAGTATAAGCAAACATTCATGTAAACATAAGAAGAGGTCATAATCTTAGTTTAGTGAAACAGCTGTTTGTTGTAATCAAGGTTGGCAAGCCTCTCTTGCACTTGTCGCAGCTGCTATGAATTGCATATTTTTTCTAGCTAGTCAGTTGTTCGTTGTTGATCGAGGCGAAGTGAAGAACTTTTCTGAACCACAGACAAACAATCTGGCAATTTACGTAAATTTGATAAAATAAACTTTTTATAACGTGTTGTTGTGAAACGCCAAATCTGACTTTATTTCTTGGCGAAAGCTTCAAAAAAGTTGCTAAAAAACATTAGTAACTCAACATTTTTGAGGCCCCGGCGAGATATAATATGACAGTGTTAAATCTAATGCCAAATTAAAACAGCAATTATTCAAGTTACTCCATAATTATCGCAAATTGTTCCAATTAGGCAATAGCAAAACGGCTGTGTGAGCTGATAATTAATAGTTCCCAAATTTCGCATATACATAGACGCCGCTAGGTGACTTTCGCGCTCTCCCTTTTGTGCGATCATTCGCCGGCTCAGCTTATATATATACGCTTGCGCATAAGCAGCTGCACAGTTCGCATATTTGTGCGTTGTTCTTCAGCTAAACAGTTTTGGTGTTCCGATTAGCGTTTATGAAAAAATGATGCAAGGCGAGAACACAAGTAATGTGCAGGCAAACAGGGTGCCCTTTCTTAAGCGCAAGGCGGCTACGTTGTTCGAGCGAGCCAAGTGTTTTGAAAGTGATTTATCTGAGGATAAAATAAATAACTCTTGTGCCGTCGACTTAGAAGTGCGTCTATTGTTAATTAAACAAACTAATGCCGCGCATAACTCGCTTGAGGAGCTGAATTTCGATTCAAATTACCAACATTTTCCGGTGGCTATACCGAATATTCAGATTTCATAGCGATGTTTGAGTCAGTCGTCGACAAGGATACCGAGCTGACAATATTGAAAAGATGCAGCATTTCCGCTCATGTGGATTCGGTTCGATCGTTGGAGTTTTCCGGTGCCAATTATCGTGTGCCTCTGGATTTTCTAAATAAAAGATTTAGTAACAAACGTCTTGTTTTTTAGGCACACATCAATGAGATTCTTGGGCTCAAGAGGGTAGATTCAGAGTCGGCTTCAAAACTGCGTGAGTTTTCGGGCAAGGTCAATTCACATATGCGTGCGTTGCAGACCTTGGGTAGTTTGGAGCAAATTTCAGGATGCATAATAGTGCACACGCTGCTTCAAAAGACTCAGACCAAATGGGAGGAGACCGCAGGCATTGACAAAATCCCGACAGCCGATGAGTTCTTCACATTTCTGGAAAGGCGTAGTCAAAGGCTGGAGAGCGTGCAACATGCCATGTCATGCCATATGCCCAATTCTCAGGTGGGCAAATTCAACCACAGCAAAAGAGTGCTTGTAGCCAAGAATAACCAAAATGGCTCCGGATTTTGTGATGCATCTGGTCACGCGATCTACACATGTAGTAAATTCGGTAATTTGTCTCCTTCCCTTCGGCATAAGGAAGTCAAGAAACTTGCCTTTTGTTATAACTGCCTAAGGAAGGGACAACAAACTCGGCCTTGCAGTAGTAGTTATTGTCGTACTTGTCGAGGAAAGCATTATACCCTGATGCATTTCAGCCACCTTTGATATTCTTGTGGCTCCAACGATTACCGACAGTCAGCCTAGCTTCAATATCGATATTTCGGATTGTAAAATCCCCTCGAACATAAGATTGGCGGATCCTTCGTTCAATAAATCACAGCAGGTCGATCTTTTGATTGGAGCGAGCGTCTTCTACGAACATTTGTCTGTGGGCAAATTATGTTTTTGCAAATTATTGATTTGGTTCGCCGTTTTTGGGATGTTGAGAGCTTGGAAGAGCCTGTGGTCAAGGCCAGCAAGGAATAGTTGGAATGTAAGCAGCACTTTGCCAATAACTTCTCAAGCTTACCATCCGGCGAAAACTCAGTGTTATTGCTTTTGAAGCGGAGTGCAGAGCTGCAAGTAGAGTCTTATGGCCAGGCTTATTGTCGATTTCTCAGTCTTGAGCGAAAACTGGGTCGGCTTTCGCATCTGAAGGAGCAGTACTCGGCATTCATCAAAGAAATTCTGGATCTGATTCAGTTGCTGAAGCCAGACAGAAAATTCAGACACTCGGGATATTGTCTCGTGGAAACTTCAAACTTCGAAAGTAAACATAAGAAGAGGTTGTAATCTTAGTTTAGCGAAGCAGCTGTTCGTTGTAAACAAGACTGGCAAGCCTCTCTTGCACTTGTCACAGCTGCTATAAAAATGCATATCCTCTTCTACTACACACTGGTTCGTTGTTGATCGAGGAGAAGCGAAGAACGTTTTCTGACCCTCAGCCAAATAATCGTACAATTTATATAAACTCGTTAATAAAACTGAATTATAACGTTTTGTTGTGAAAAGCCAAAATTGACTTTATTTCTGGCTAAAGTTTCAAAACAGTTGCTAAAAAACATTAGCAACTCAACTTGACTAAGCCATAGCTGCATTTGAGAACTGCCTTCAGATCACATTTAAAGCACGAAAATGATAATCCTCTACTTGACTCTTTGGCCGCTAAATGTTGACAGCGCCTATTCAATTCAGTAGCGCAATGTGACCAAGGTGGCAAACTATCATAGTCAAGCTATTCTTCGAACTGAAATTTTGTTACTTGTTCTACTTTTGCCGAGTGAATCCAAGTGACATTGCCGAGTGAATCAACATTGCACATGCAATATCCTTGTCATCGCCGAGAGACTGCAGACACAAATATAAGGCCGATATGGTTATCATGTGAGAAATATCAAGGAAATCGTGTCCAAAAATATATGTCATTTATTGCCATAAACAGCCTTTAAACTTGATAAAACCTTTTCGTTATTGCAGTCTATGATTTGAAATGATTTTACCGTTTCAAAATCCTCATCTGATAAGGAAGAAATTAAATGGTAGAATTAATAAATAAAACAAATATAAAGCCTTTGTAGAAATATAATTCAATACAATCGTTGCTAGGATTTGATATGTCGACGTCAACTTGTATATCCATAATCTTGTCAATGGACCCTTCAAGCAACTACAGTCTTCAAATTTCTTATCACGCTTTTATGCAAAGTCACGATTAATTTCGAGCTAGACTTAGCGTATTTATCAAATTGATCATTAACAAGTGAACAATTTGCACAAAATCAAATTAAATCAAAAAATAATATTACCATATTACCATAATATTACTGATGCCTATGATGGACATGAAAACAAAAACTTACAGTAAATCACGGACCAACTTACCAACTATCGGCAACAAGCTCGTAGTGCGCGGGCATTAGGAGATTTTACGTTTAAGCCTATACCTCTTGTAGGCTCTGAGATCTGTGCGTACACACATACGGTATATCCTTCTGGCCGATCTTTGTCATTGCATCAGAAACTTCTGAAGATTACCGATGATTGAACGGACGGCTGTTTGGTCTGGTTCTGAAGTCACGCTTCATTGGATTCGGTCATATCCTTAGTCTTTGACAACATTTGTATCGAATCAAGTGGATGATGTACCGACAAAGCAAAACCTAGCAGATATCGTTTCAAGAGGCTGCGATGTTGATGAGTTACTTGCGTAGTAGTGGTTCGATGGGCCTTCATTTTTGAAGGAACCAAGAGAATCCTGGCCGGTTAGCCCCCATCTGATAACAGTTGAGATGCGCACATTAGAAGTAAGCAAAACAGCTGTTGGACTAGCAGCTATGGTAGACAGACCAATTATCTTGGAAAAAATCGATAGTTTCTCATCGCACTCCAGGCTGCTGAGAGTGTTTGCTTATGTGCTCCGCTGTATTCAAAAATGTAAAAATCAAGCAGTACAATTTGAGAGTACCCTTACGGCGCTCGAAAGGAAAGAAGCTTTTGAGAGTTGAATTCAAAGATGACATAGGTAGAGTTCGAAAAAGCTCGCGCGTGGATCATAGCCTGCAGCGTCTCAATCCGCTTATACATGAGTATAATGGATCTTGGTGACCTTTTTCGATGCTGCGAGAAGAGGGACGACTAGCAAATGCTCCCCTTCGAATGATGCCAAGTTTCCTCTATTTCTGAATAAAAGCTTGCAATTCGCTAAAGTTTCTATTAGATACCTGCATTTGACGAATTGTCCTGCTGACCCAAGAGCACTCATGAGCACTCGGCTAAGTAATGCTGAAATGGTCTGTCGTCAGACACTGAGCTCATGCATCCGTTGCTTTAAATGCAAACCTCGTCTGCTAACACAAATTATAGGAAATTTACTAGCAGATCGACTCCAAGCGCTTCGCCCACTTTCTGTCTGCGGAGTCGATTTTTTTGGCCCAATTAGCTCAAACTTTCGAATGCGTGGAAAGCCCACGTGTAAGTCGTACATGGCAATATTTGTTCGCTTCGCTGTTAAAGCAGTTCACTTAGAACTAGTATCAACTTATACATTTTTAATGGCTTTTCATAGGTTCGTCGTACTTCGAGGAGTCGATTGGTCTATTGCGACAACGCGATGAACTGTTTCGGAGCTAGTCGCCAGATTCTGGAGTTGCGAGCTCGAATCGAGGAAGAGGCGAACGCAAAAGGCGAATTCGCATCAAAAAGCGGATGCGGATATGCGTTCATACCGACAAGAGAGCATTTCGAGGTCTGTGGGAGGCAGGTGTAAAGTCTGTAAAGCACCTACTACTACGGACGGTAGGCAGCCTGTTCTAACGGCCGAAGAGCTGCAGACGACTCCTGTCGCAGTGGAGGCCGTTCTCAATTCCAGGCCCCTGAGATCCCTAAGCGAGGATCCAAGCCATGGCGAGGCTCTACTACCAGGGCACCTACTGGTGGAAGGTCCATTAAGGGCTCTGCCAGCAGAGAGGACCACGTACCAGCGGGGTCTCACTTGTTTGAATCGATGGCGAGTTGTCTCGTTGCTAAAGCAACAGTTTGGGCGGCGATGGTCAAAGGAGTATATTCTCGGACTCCAAGGGCGGACCACGTGGCACTATCGCCTGCCAAACGTCGTCGTGGGAGAGCTGGTGGTCGTCGCCGAGCAGTGGCTGATCGGCAGAGTGACGGTGGTGCATGCAGGAGAGGATGGCGTCGTTAGGATAGCTGAACTGAGCACGGCCGGTGGCGGAAACTTTATAAGACCGATCCAAAAGTTGGCTTGCTACCTGTTTAAGAAAGCCCCCAAGTGCATCATGGTGGCCGGTGTTGGCGCAGACCTGCGTATTTAATAATAAAATGGATAAAATTGTTGAAATCTAGTGTAAGTACGGTTTAGGGTGGAGGGAGAGCGCAATAAAGTTTACTACTTAACCAAAAGATGTAATTCAATATTATCACTTAGTTCAGTGCCGGATTTTTCTAAATATATAACCTTAACATAACGTAAATATAATATACCATATATAATATACCAGCGGCAGTTTTCTCAAAAAGCTTAGAAAATGATTTTGAAACTGATCGGACGGTAAACAAATAACTTTCATACAAACATTTTCCGCCAATTTTCCACTGTTGCGGCTGGGGTTTCTCAAATCGGTGATTTAGCTCTTATGTTGAGCCTTGAAAATAAGTTTGAAGCAATTCGGACAAAACATAAAACTTCATCAAAAAAATCGAGAAAGTTTCAATTTTGCCAAAAATGTGAACCCGTCTCAAATATTATTTTATGTAGATCCATGGAAAAACTCATCAGATGAATTTTGACAAAGATGTTTGAAAATAAGTTTGAGGCCGATCGGATGGTAAACAATAAATATTTATACAAACGTTTTCCGCAAATTTTGCACACATTTAACGCCCACCTTCACCACATACGCTAACTACAGTGGAAGTTCCAGCTTCCTAGCTGCTACGGAATGGGCTGTGCGTTGATCCCTAATCTGTCGGTCAGGACAGACAGTTTTATATACTGAGATTATAAAATCAGAAATCAATACATTTAAATTTTTCACGTTTTTTTGTTGTTGTTGTTCATTTTGTCTAACCACTGCCAGAGTTCGAAATCATTTGGGCAGAATGTCGCTGCTTATTTTGAGCAATCGACAAGAGCAACGCTCAATAATGTTCTTTAGATAAATTAAGAGCTGATTTTTATGTGCACTCCGCAAGTCAGCATTGGTGGTCTTTACACATATTTAGTTTCATTCACGGCCACATTATATTTTGGCCGCATTGTAGATCCCACAAATTTGGTGACGTTGTCGCTGTATACCTTCTGATTGAAGGCCGTCTGCAGATGAACTTTTTAAATACAGATGAAAAACTGGCAGTTAAAAGATATGCAAAGAGTTCCTCGTGAACCGAAAGGACCGCAACAACTACATAAGTTTTAATTGGGGCTTACTTTTGTATCTGAATGCACACATTAAATGGGTCACAGAAATTCACGCCACAAACGAAGAAGGGACGAGCCTCACTTAGTCGATCATTGGTAAATTGGCCTAGCAGCTTTAGCTAGTACCGGTTGCAGTGCACGCATCCCTTAACAATTTGAAAACATGTTTCTCGAGCATTAACAACCCAGATTGCCGCAGTCTTACCTCAGGTAAAAGTTTCAAAGAAATACCTCTACTAAATAGGATTTTTTAGAAACAACAGTATAGGAAAATTGTCATTATATGGAATGAATGCAGATAGCAATTGGTTTAATTGCCACAGAGTTTTAAAAGAGTTCCAACTTGGAACAACTTAACTCTTAATCCTTGGCGACGTCTACCTCTCGATACAGCTTTCATATGTCTGGTATCAAAGAATACTTATGCAACTAAAATCATGCAACCTCCCGTTAAGGTCTCGTTTAGTGACATTGCCTGACACATCGAAAACTACGCGCAATTTATTGGTGCTATGGTGACATACATATGTTAAAGGCCGCTATATTCCTTCATAAAATTGCTTGAAGTCTGCGCTCCAAAGCTTAAACCGACGATTTGTTGTCTAAAAGGATAGACCTAATACTTTTGGACTTGTTTTAAATCACCCTACGGTCATTTTGTATATGCAGCCTTCTAATTCTCTTGGATTGGTTTTAATTCCGAAAAACGAATGCTTGGTCTGTTGTGACTTGCGAATATTTTTCTGACACAATTCATCCTAGCAGAGTTTTCTGAATTGTCGGACGCTGAGAAGGCAGCTTTATTTGAGCAACATATAAAGTAGGTCGAAAAACTTTTCAGCGCCTAAAAGCAATTCTACACTAGCAGGTTTGCGTCAAAAAGTTCTTTATTTGGTGGAATATTCCACTGTGACGAGGGAACCTTCCAATAAGGTTGATATGTAAAGATAGAACTCAGAATCCTAAAGTCAGCCCCAAAAGTATTTCAAAGCGATTGAATCAAAGTACGAACTTTGTGTACAATGTTCAATAAAAAATGTTCACGGCCTAGACGTAAGCGTTATTCTAATATAATATAAGCGTTATTCTGATATAAAGAGATCCTTGTGTGCTGAAAGTGTTAAAATCTATCTCTTGACTTTACCACAGCTTGCAAAAGCCTTATGCTGTAGAGGAGCTTAAGTAGAACCATAAACTTGTGACTGCGAATTTTCACTCTTATACATGCGAAGCACAGTGTGCTGTGGCTTTGAACTTACACGACATTTCGACCTCCCTCCCTGTTTTAAAGTTATTATTTCAACACAGTGACGAAGCATTAGTGGTATTAAGGAACTGCGTTCAGTTTACCTTTAAAGTAAGAAAATTATGATCTGGTATGTCCCATATTGGTCCCTTGCATTACTTCGTCTTGATCTTACTTGCTAAATGCTGAAAGCTCCCATTCAATTTACTAGCGCAATTTGACCAAAATGGCAAACTATCATAGTCAAGCTTTTCTTCGAATCGAAATTTTGTTACCTGGTCTACTTTTGACATTGCCAAGTGAATCAACATTGCACATGCAACATCCTTGTCATCGCCAAGAGACTACAGAGAAAAAATAAGGCCGACATGATATCTATGAGGTTGAAGGTTTTATCATGTTAGAAATTTCAAGGAAATCGTGTTCAAAATATTTGGCATTTATTGTCATAAACATAAGCAAATGTAAGGCCCATGTAGAAATACAAAACAATACAATCGTTGCTAGGTAGTTGAATTTTAAGATGACTTAGGTAGAGTTCGATAAGGCACGCGCTTTGGCCATAGCCTGCAGCGTCTTAATCCTTCTATATATAAGTAAATTGGATCTTGGTTCTCTTTTTGGTTGTTGCGAGTAAGGGGACGACTTGCAAATGCTCCTCTTTCGTTTTATTTAGGTTATGTTAAGGTGTGTATTTAGTAAAATCCGGGACTAAGTGTTAATATTGAATGACTGATTTTGGTTAAGTAGATTGATATGATAGAATTTACAAGATATAATCCTCAGGCTTTAATTACATTGCAAAGATCGAGACTCTTTAACATGTTACTATTTAAGTCGATAAATACTATTTTGTCGGAAAATTTAAAGGCGTTTATGAAATTATAAATGAAAATTGGCAGCTTTAAAAGACTCGAAAATTGTGCGCTTCGTGCGCTTCAGCTAACCTAACGACGCCATCCTCTCCTGCATGCACCACCGTCACTCTGCCGATCAGCCACTGCTCGGCGACGACCACCAGCTCTCCCACGACGACATTTGGCAGGCGATGGTGGCACGTCGTCCGCCCTTGGAGTCCGAGAATATACTCCTTTGACCATCGCCGCCCAAACTGTTGCTTGAGCAACGAGACAACTCGCCATCGATTCAAACAAGTGAGACCCCGCTGGTACGTGGTCCTCTCTGCTGGCAGAGCCCTTAATGGACCTTCCACCAGTAGGTGCCCTGGTAGTAGAGCCTCGCCATTGCTTGGATCCTCGCTTAGGGCTCCCAGGGGCCTGGAATTGACAACGGCCTCCACTGACACAGGAGTCGTCTGCAGCTCTTCGGCCGTTAGAACAGGCTGCCTACCGTCCGTAGTAGTAGGTGCTTTACAGACTTTACACCTGCCTCCCACGCAAATTCGCATCCGCTTATTGATGCGAATTCGCCTTTTGCGTTCGCCTCTTCCTCGATTCGAGCTCGCAACTCCAGAATCTTGCGACTAGATCCGAAACAGTTCATCGCGTTGTCGCAATAGACCGAAGAATAGACGAACCTTTGAAAAGCCATTAAAAATGTATAAGTTGATACTAGTTCTAAGTGAACTGCTTTAACAGCGAAGCGAACAAATATTGCCATGTACGACTTACACGTGGGCTTTCCACGCATTCGAAAGTTTGTGCTAATTGGGCCAAAAAAATCGACGCCGCAGACAGAAAGTGGGCGGAGCGCTTGGAGTCGATCTGCTAGTAAATTTCCTATAATTTGTGTTAGCAGACGAGGTTTGCATTTAAAGCAACGGATGCATGATCTCAGTGTCTGACGACAGACCATTTCAGCATTACTTAGCCGAGTGCTCATGAGTGCTCTTGGGTCAGCAGGACAATTCGTCAAATGCAGGTATCTATTAGAAACTTTAGCAAATTGCGAGCTTTTATTCAGAAGTAGAGGAAACTTGGCATCATTCGAAGGGGAGCATTTGCTAGTCGTCCCTCTTCTCGCAGCAACGAAAAAGGTCACCAAGATCCATTATACTCATGTATAAACGGATTGAGACGCTGCAGGCTATGATCCACGCGCGAGCTTTTTCGAACTCTACCTATGTCATCTTTGAATTCAACTCTCAAAAGCTTCTTTCCTTTCGAGCGCCGTAAGGGTACTCTCAAATTGTACTGCTCGATTTTTAAATTTTTGAATAAAGCGGAGCACATACTATCGATTTTTTCCAAGATAATTGGTCGGTCTACCATAGCTGCTAGTCCAACAGCTGTTTTGCGTACTTCTAATGTGCGCATCTCATCTGTTATCAGATGCGGGCTAACCGGCCAGGATTCTCTTGGTTCCTTCAAAAATGAAGGCCCATCGAACCACTACTACGCAAGTAACTCATCAACATCGCAGCCTCTTGAAACGATATCTGCTGCGTTTTGCTTTGTCGGTACATGGCACCATTCGGCGTTCTCTGAACACTCTTTGCTTTCATCCACTCGATTCGATACAAATGTTGCCAAAGACTAAGGATGTGACCGAATCCAATGAAGCGTGACTTCAGAACCAGACCAAAGAGCCGTCCGTTCAATCGGTAATCTTCAGAAGTTTCTGATGCAATGACAGAGATCGTCCGTATGTATGTACGCACAGATCTCAGAACACATAAGAGGTATAGGCTTAAATGTATAAGTTAACAAGTAACCCTCGCACATAAATATCATTACTAAGTAGCCTCACACGCGCTGTGCTGAATACCTTGTTTCAGCACTCTAGCTGCAATGGTCAGCGGCGGTAACCTGATACTTTTGTTATTGTCGCAAGAGTCCCAATTATCGCCCATGATTATGCTGAGTCGGCTTGCCGACCATGACATTGCGGCGTGATTCTTATGCCCGCTTTGGGCTTTAGACTTAAGAATGTTATATCCAATACTTTAGTTCTGTTTAAGCATTCAAACTCTTCAGTAGAAGAATAAACATTGCTCCGGTTAAAGCCGTAATATTTGTGTTTAATTGTTTTCGGCCATTGCCGCAATACTTTAAATCAACTTGCTGGATCACAAGACCAGCATAATTCTACAGTATCACCAAGTGCACTTAAGGTGCCAACGTGGGATACCAGAAGACATCATACTCTGCAACCAAACTAAACTTCGTCGTGGGAGCAGCTCAACAACAATCAAGAAGCACATACATACATCAAACGAGCAACATTCGCCGTGGGAGTGACTCCTAGATCAATTGGCGCCCAACATTAATAGAACCACACTTAAGTTAGAAGTTATACCCTAACAAAACATGTAAGTTCAAAAGTGACTTCACAAATAGAAATTAAAAAAAAAAAATAAAACTTAAAATACGAGCAACAAGTAGTTGCTGAATTTGAATAAAAATATTGATTTAATAAATTGTATTGAAGCAAGAGTGATTGCCGAGTTTAAATAAAATTTTTATTATTATTATAAAATTATTATTATTAAAAAAGTGATTGTAAGCGGTAATCAAAATTATTATTTAAATAAAATAATAATAAATCACCTAGAATTATAATTTTGCCGATTAAAAAATAATCGGCTCCTAAATGAGAATTTGTGCAAGTGTGAAGTGTCAATAAAAGCTTTTATTAAAAGCTGATGAGTTGGCATCGTCCATATAGGGAAGTGAAAGTTGAATACGATAGTGACGACGGGTGGGATATTGAATCCGAAAACACTATTCACACACAGACACAAACAGTGACAGCCATGGATGTAAATCAGATCCAAGCCCTAATAGCAAGCGCCGTTAACCAAGCTTTAGCTCAGCAAGAGGCAAATTTCAGAGCGCAACTTAGTGCAGTGGAGGCTCGCGTAGATAATTTACAAATTGAGGCACCACAGGTAGAAACATATCAAAGAATTTCCGTCGACATAGACGATAGAGGCGGATTATCACCGGACATTATAAAAACAATTCCTGATTTTGACGGCACCCAAGATGATTATGTAGGCTGGCGTCAATCAGCCACTGACGCTTACGAGCTTTTCAGGCCATCTAATGGCACCAGCTTGCACTATCAAGCCGTTTCAATCATACGAAACAAAATCAGGGGGTCTGCGAGAGCACTACTAGTTTCGCACAATACCGTCCTAAATTTCGATGCCATTATAGCCAGATTAGATTGCGCGTATGCAGACAGAACATCGCTGCGCATACTACGACAAGCACTAGAGATGGTTAGGCAAGGTGATTTAGACCTTATGGACTATTACGATCAGGTCGAACGAAAGTTAACCCTTGTTACCAACAAAATAGTAATGACACACGACAGAGAAGGCGCTGACTTATTGAACAGAGAAGTCAGATCTGATGCATTACATGCATTCATTTCAGGCCTCAAAAAACCTTTAAGAGCGGTAGTATTTCCGGCACAGCCGAAAGACCTGCCATCCGCTTTAGCACTAGCTAGGGAGGCAGAAGCGAGCATTGAGCGTAGCACCTTTTCCACTTCGTATGCAAAGGCCATCGAAGAAAGAGCACAAGCAGCTGAAAGCAATAGGCAGCGTCCCCAACACAAACAAATAAAAAGCTACAGGGACGACCGAAACCATGAAAAAAATCCCCATTTCGTGAAGCGGCAGCATATCAATGCTAACCATGACCAAAATAGGAGGACACATAGCAACGCACAACAAAGCCAGGACCAGCCTATGGACGTTGATCCATCGCTGTCCAAGATCAGACAACCGACAAATTGAGGGAAACCACAAAGTAACACCCAACAGTCGGAAACACAAAAAAGACAAAACACGTCTGAGCGCATGACCGGTCAAAGACGACAAAGATTAAATAATGTCAATCATGAAGCTGAGAATCAGGATTCTCAGAGCTACAAAGAGCAGGCCTCGGCTGCCTAATGAGTTGCAAGCAGAACATTAAACGAACATGAAATTAATTATTCGGCAATAGAGAAAGAACTTTTAGCTATTGTCTGGGCCACCAAATATTTCAGGTCCTATCTATTCGGAAGAAAATTCGAGATCCTTAGTTTGGCTAAGCAGCATGAAAGAACCCAACATGAAGCTACAAAGATGGAAAATCAAACTAAATGAGTTTGATTACCACATTATATATGTCCCTGGAAAGGAAAATTATGTAGCAGACGCTTTATCGCGAATCAAAATAGAGGAAAATCTATTTATACGTACAACCATAAGACAAAACACAATACAACTGGTAGAACACCAGCTGACATCTTTATATATGACGGAACACCCGCATATAATACTCAGAAAAACAAACTTAATAAAATAACAAATTTAAACGAAAAGCGCCAAGACTTTGAAATAGACACTAGATTTAAAGAATCACCTCTAGTAAGATCCAAAACTACAACCCCATTCAAGAAAACGGGAAACCTCAGACAAGTAAACGATAAGCATTTCGAAGAAACTAACAGAGGTAGAAAAATCACACACTACAAATCTAAATTTAAAGAGAAAAAGAAAATTAATATAAGCAAATACGATAATTCCAGATCAAATGGCAAAGAAAGCCCAACTTAAACTGACAGCATATTTAATGCTATTCCTAATAAGCACCTTCGTCCGAGAAGCCTAACTCCGAAGCATAGAAATCAACCCGACCCAAGCCAAAAATGGCTACTTAATCTTTAAGACAGAAGTAATACACATACCCGTAAACTACGAATAACATTATCTGTCCGTTAATATAACTGAAACAGCACAAACCTATAACAGATTAATTAAACAAACCGAAGAATTCAAAACATATTCACAAATAAAATACCTAAAAGAAAAATTAGAGAGAGAAATGAACGGCATCAGAACAGCAAAACGCAGCAAACGCTGTCTTGCTAACTTTATGGATACAATCTATAAATATCTATACGGCACATTAGATCAACAAGATAAAGAAGAATTAGAATTTAAAATGAATAATATAGCAGACAACAGCGTACAAGCAAACGAACTAAATCAAGTAATAGAAGCAGTCAATACAGGCATAGAAACTATAAATTATTTAAATCAAAACCAAAGGCTAGCACTCCTCATATTCAACCTCCAAGAATTCACCGAATACATAGAAGACATAGAGTTAGGTATGCAACTAACTAGACTGGGAATTTTCAACCCGAAATTATTAAAACATGACACTTTACAGCATGTCAATTCAGAAAAATATTAAATATCAAAACCTTAACTTGGTTAAAGACAGACACCAACGAAACTTTAATCATTTCACATATTTCACGAGAAATAATCAGAATACCAATTTTTGAAATATTGCGCTATCCAGATAATGATAACAACATACTAACAGAAATTATCCACGACAAGTACTTCATACAAAACAAACAAGCCTAGACGGCAAACACCAAAGAACTAATTACAAACAAATGCATAACAGGAATTTTGAATCAAGCCACAACCGAATGTACCTACACAAAAACAAGAAAGAATTTTGAAATCATTCATCAATTACATCGAGCCTAACATGCTCATTACTTGGAACCTACCCAAAACACTTTTAAAACAAGAGAAATAATAGTAGAAGGTAACAACCTTATAAAAGGGTTAAACTGTACAATCCAATTAGACAAAATAATAATCACAAGCACACTATTAGATTATACAAGTTAACAACAAATAAATTCATACAGTCCCAATAAGAAGCATTGCAACACCTCATAAGAAGTGCAGCAAAATGCTGACTTGGTGTCTGTGCCATTTCCTCCACGCGCCGACTGGCAACCACCGAAAATTCCAAGAAGAATTGCCCAACGGGACAACAACATCAGCAGCGACGCCGCTGCCAACGCCGCTGCCGCTAAGCCACAGGTTACTAGGGCAAGAATTGATTTAAGTTTATTGAGTTGCAAATTAACATCAAATAAAGGAAGTCTTGCTTCCCTAAAAATTATATTTTTTTCATCGTTTAATAAACTTTGGAATTAACTTACACAAACGATTTATGTAAGTAATAATGTAACCAAATTAGAACCCCTGTCATACATTCAAGCCAAAGAAATCGTAAAAGACCAAACAAAAATGCACAATACCTTCCAAATTATAACGTTAATAATATTGTATATTATCTACAAGTTCCAAGCATTACCCCAAAGAATAATTGTCAAATACAAGAAACAAAAAGAAGAACCCCGAGTAAAAGAACCAATTAATATACAACCACATGAAAATATCATAAGTAATAGCAACCTAAACGAAACCAATAATATTGTAATTAGCAATAATCCAACTTTATACCCGAAAATGTCCGCCTGAGGACAGGCTAGTTTCTTAGGGATGGGAAAGTAACATATGTATGTACCACACCCACAACATATATTATAAGCACACATACACATAACATACATATGTATGTCCACAGCACCTAATTCCAACCCCTTATACATAAGCCCTAGCAACTAAGTGCACCAAATATGTAACACGAGACACCCCAATTTGTAACAATAAACCTAGAGCCCCAAAAATCATAAATTCTTAGTGAAAACACAATCGTTATTCCCACCAAATGCCCAAATTGCCAACGCAGCTCAAATTCAGGCTATTAGAATATCCTAGAAACTCATTAAACAGAATGAGAGCATTGTTTAAAGAGACCGAGCTCATGATCTTGAGCCTTCAGCCGAGGTTTGCTAAGCGTTGACAAGACTTTAATAATTGAGTTCTACTGACGACTTCGACCTGTCAAGGGTTCAGGGTAGCTCCCGACTAAAACCTCTTACTTGTTTTTCTGCTTGTTCTGTTCAAGCATTATTCTAGCTCTTTTATATGCTACTTCTAATCTATATTTTGGCTGCTAAGCGTAATAATTTGCATTATATAAGGGCTCAATGTGTTCATTTATACTATTAAATGCCTTATTAATGTGTTGGGGTTTTTACAAAGAATTAGTTCGTATGGACTGTAGTAATGCGTTGTCGATGGGGTTCTTTTAAAACAATATACGGAGTATTGTAGGCAAATATCCCAATCAGTTTTATCAACTGATATGTAGGAACGAATGAAATCGTTAAGTTTTCTATGGCTTCGCTCTACTATTCCCAAAGTCTGGTGGTGGTGTGCTGTTGAAGTTATTTTTTTGATGCCAAGATATTTATATAAATCTTCTATAACTGAGTTTTTTGTATTCTGTTCCCATGTCCGTAATGAACGTTTTCATTGGACCATATTTCAGAATAAAATCTTAAAATATAGCTTTAGCTATAGTTTTTGCACTTTTGTTTGGCACAGGTATTGCTACAAGGTAAATTGTTAAGTCACATATCAGTGTAACTGCATATTCATTACCTTGCTCTGATTTTGGTAGTGGACCGATCGTGTCTACTTTTTTGTTTGTTTATTGTATTGGATCAGAAATAGCATACATTTTTATTACAACCAGTTGGCTTAGGTGATGTTTTGTCTATAACTTATCGCCATCTCTTGATATCGGAACCTGGTAATCCCCTTTTTGGGACAATAAGTATAGGGCTGTTATATTCCGATACAGACGGTTTCACAATTTTATCCGAGATGAGTTTTTCGACTTGATTATTAACTTCTTCTTTATGAGTATGAGGAATTCTGTAATTTTTAATGTACATCGGCTCAGTATCTTTTAGTCTTAGTTTCTGTTTATAAAAATTATTGGTCGTTATGGATTCGGTTTCGAGTCCGAATATGTCTGTGTACTTGGTGAGTCTGTGTACTAATTGTGTTTTAAATAATGGGGGAAAGTTCTATTTTAGTTTTTCCATCACCGTTTCTTGGCGATCTTTGCTAATTTCATGGACTGCTTCATAGTCACTTAGCTTTTCTATTCTAATGTCATTAAGGTTTAGTCTTTTTACTAAACTTGTGGTGTTTAGTATTGGGACAAAAGCTTGATGATTATTGGAAATTGTATTTCCGATGCAGATTCCTTTATCAATTTCTTGATTTGGATGAAAATATTGTTTTCTGGTGAAGAAATTTTAATCTGACGGACTACTTTAGAACGAGCTGGAATGGTATTGTGGCAAGACCTGAACAATTGTTTTGCTAAGCCTAGTATTGGATTGTCCGGGCTCATAACCTTAACATGAACGTATGGTGATGTTTGTAAGACAACACCTTTTTCTATTTTACTGTAATGTATCGAAGGGGATGTTGGTTTCTCATACTTGTCAATATATTCATTCTCAAAATCATTGATTGAGATGAATACTTTATACTGCCTCAGAATTTGCAATGAATTTAAAATGAAGTTTGCGTTATTAATTTATTTTTCTTTGTATATTCATGTTATTATTATTTTCATTTTGTTTTTTAAACTTTCTCTAGATCATTTGCACGACTTAAGTATCGTTTCCTCAATGTTCGCTTGTATATAAGATTCGCTTTGAACACATATTCAAAGCTGTAAGGGCTACTAACTTTTGAAGTTCTAGTTGGAATGAAAAATATTTAAGGTGTATATAAAAATTTCATTGAAATATAGCTTTTTTTTCTTATGTTTTTCATTTTACGAAAAATATAATATTCCTACTAAACGGTTATCAATCAGTTTAGAGAAAATCTTTCAGGTGCCTTCTTTTTTTTTTTTAATATAAGTCTAACAAATTTTTTTTTCGTCAATTATTATTAATTTCTAATTTTTTTAAAAAAAATTTTTTCACAAATTTCTATCTAATGTTTGTGTGGCTTTACGGGCCGCACTCTTACCGGGCAACGCAATTATTGCTCAGTTTTACATTATTTTGAACAATAATAGTAAAATAGTTATTTAAAGTAATTAATATAGACCCTCGACTGGATAGGCGGCTTGGCGTCGCCGGATGTGGCACGCTAGGGATGTGGCAAGGGGCGGTATGCCTCTCGCACTTGTTGCTATTTCCGTTGCAGTCTTCGTACAGGTTTTTGATTGATTGTTGCTGCTCTTCTGGCAGGGGTATAGGCAGCGTACACTGTATAGCCGCATTGGTTGCGATTTGTTGTTGTTCTCCCTCGGCGAGGAGAGGTATTCGTTTATCTTATGTTGCTGTTGTTGTCATGCTGGTGACTGCCTTTGGTTGGCCTTTGGTTGCCCGATAACCGGTATATAGTTATTACCGGGCGGATAGTGCGTATAATTCAACACTTGTGGTCCACTTTGTGGCTATCTGTTTACTTTCATGCACCACAAGTATGTGAAATTTAATATTTGTTTTAAATTGTTCTTGAATTGCACACACAGTGACGACAGCCATGTCACGGTCGCTATATAAAGTATTCTCTGTGTAAGTTTGAATAAAAACACCAGCACGTCAGTGCCGTTTCGCTTTGATGTTAAGAATGAATTTATTGTGTTCAGGAATGTACTTAGCCTATGGATAACAGCTACAAAGAGAGAGAGAGTGAGAGAGAGAGAGAGAGTGTGTAGCTTGCATATGCCTGTGTTAGTGAGCATGTAGACGGAGCGTGGGATATGCAGCGTAAGCAGAAATGGTCAGCTAGAGGGCTAGTGAACCGCGCTGCGTAATATGAGCCAGAGCCAATTCATTCAAGTGGCTCTGGGCTGTTTAGTGTCTAATTGTTATTGTATGCATCAAAGTGCCGCATACTATATATTTGAAAACAGGATGTTTATTTAAGGCATATACACTCTACACCTGACCCTTCTTCTAAAAACACAAAGTGTTTTTTATGGAACGAATCAAACTTTATTGATTCTCTTAGACTGAAATACGAGGGAATATTTTCCTAAGTTCAGACCCTAGTCTACACTTCAGCGGCGACATGCTGCATAATGCTGACCATGCATTTCCGCAAGTGCCGCAATGTCTCGGCTGGTTGGTCCGCTTACTTGGGGCTACGGACAAAATCTGACTCAATGCACACGCCGTGATCGTTGCTGGGCCTTTCCGACAAGAATTAAGAACTGCCTGCAGAAGATATGTGATATTGTAGCACTGCAGATGTCTATCGCCTTCGCATTGTTGCATTCTGCCATAATGTCGCGGGCCAAAATCTGTATAGTGCAGCTTAACCTTAGGGTACTTAATGAGGAAATTAACTACATAGCCGTCCAATGCAATTTTTACGTCAGCAACCTGTATGAGCTCGCTCACGCTAACACTTGCAACCTGACTGGAAATTATGAGACTCAAATCTTCGGGGTAAAAAATTGTGAGACTTTACTCGTCTGCCCCGTTTTGGCCACTTGTCGGCCTATGTCAGCCCGTGTCGGCTGTTATGCCCCCTCTCCCCATCAAGTGAGACTTAGCCGGACATTTCTCTCTTCAATATGTGCGTATAATTGGTTGCATTCCTTATGATTATTAAAAATTAATGTTTCTTATCTCTTTCTTATTTATAAGGTGTCTCCATTAAGATAATTCAGTTTTCATGCACGTGAACATTTCTTCGTATTAATGTTGCATATACTTATGATTATCTTCCCTTTTGAGGTAATATGCTCATTCATCAATTCAAACCCTAAATCATACAAAAAAGGGCGCGCGTCAAACGCGGGCCAATAATGATATTTTGAATTTTGCTCCCATGATCAGCCCATTCACACACATTTGTGTCTCTGTGTGTGTGTGTAGAGCTCGAAATTCAGAAATCACAAAATATTGTCAAATTTGCATCGGACAGGCAGGCAGGGACCAAAAGGCACACATGCGCATAAATGCTTCTATTCATATACAAAATACGCAAGTATGCGTGAATACCAAGTCCAAAAACTTTTAAATGCACACAAGCCAACGCTTAGGTACCCTTTCGAACAAGAACGAGCTAAAATGAAAGGATTTCGCATCGACTTGGCAAACCCTTTCATTATTTCATATTACTCGTCCCCTCAAAAGGGAAGATATGCCACCGACTTTTGAGAAAAATTGAATTTGTGGGCATTTTTGCTTGTGCGGACACATACACACACAAACATTTAAACGGTACATAGACAAATTGAAAGAGCACTGAGAGTAAGCCAAAGCAGTTTCCTGTAGTGGGAGCGAGATAAAAAACAGCGATGCCGTTCTATCGCACAAATCATATGGATGAGAGTAAGCCAAGGCAGTTTCCTGTAGAGTGAGCGAGTAAAAAGACAGCGTTGCCGTTCCAAGACACAGGCCATGTGTATTCTTACTCTCTTGCTGTGAGAGCATGCGGGCATGTCTCGAACCCGAACAAAAAAGAAGGCGACTTTGGACCAGCCGCAAAAAAAAAGATTGTCACCACCAAATATACGGTTTGACCAGTCTATATGTTATTTGGTTAGTGTTGTTATCGATTGTATGGACTGCGGGCCAGGGATGGGACCACACCCAGAGAAACCGATGAGCCGTAACAAATGGCAAGAATTGTCTGTTCATTATGTTTCCGATTTTGCAAAATTTTCATTTATACAATTAAATGTCCGATCATATGTTGTTAGTAAAAGCCTTACAGTGATAAGTGTTTTTCAAGTTGCACCTTTAGGGTGCTGCAACTTGATAGAGAACTTATTATAATGGCAAAGTGAGGCATTCGCATTTCAGCAACCATTTTGCGTTACTTCGCTCTTTTTGAACGAAGTTGCTTGTTGAGTCTTGTCGGTCTTCTTCATCTGTATGCGTCTTCAATAGGTCCAGCTCCAGGCGTCTTTGCTGTAACAGCCGCTTGGTTCGGCCGCCACGCTGTGTGCAGTGTTTTCCTCTATAAAGTCGCTCATGTGTTGTCTTTTGCCATGTAATATCTTCGTGGTGCTGTTGTTGTTGTTGTTGTTGTTGTACTGTTACTGCTGGTGCTGTTGTTATCGTTATCGTTATTGTTGTTGTGTGACTGCTTTGGGGTCTTGCTACCCGATAGCGATATATATCAAAGGGCGGATAGTGTGCATAATTTAACACTTGTAGTCCTCCATGTAATTAGTTCCGCTTTTGTGGCCAGCTTGTTTAATTTAATGGACCATAAGTATGTGAAATTGATATTTATTTTAAATTGCTCATCATGAACTGCACACACAACGACGACAACGTCGAGCGACCGACAACGCCTGCCACGGTCGCGATGTAATACTTTCCTTTTAATATTCAACACTTCTATTGTCATGCGGATCGTCTACTCCGTTTAGCTTCTTTTTTAGTTCTGATTTATTCTTTTATGCATGAAATGGACTTTAGCTAAATACATAATGTTCTTATTCTATGAGTTCTATATACATATATGTTTATGCAGAAGGCATAAGCATAAGGTACATAAAAAGCGAAACCAACGGCGCGCTGGCCGCAAAGTGCATGCTCAGCGTTTCTCATGCGCTGGAATGTTTATATGTTCATGTGTGGTTGCTTTAAAGATTTAGTTATGTATATTGCGACAAAGTGTCACAAAGTATATTTTTCTTAGATACACTACAATATGTTGGGTATATATGTAACTACAGCGCTATAGATTTACTGTTAAGCGGTGGTGCGTTTACAACGTCTATACCAAACTGATTATAACTACGAAGTTATAATCTCCGAATTCTTCTTGTTATTCTTCTTTGTTACAGTCAATGATTTTTGTCCTGGGAAAGATATAGCAAAATTTGTATGATTGAAATTTTTACGTCGGCTATTGTTCGAGATATTATTGGATGGAAAATAGTCAAAACAAGAAGTGCTTTTTGCCCGTTCAATAAATATCTATGTGGCGCTGTATTTTCCTGTGCTTACGGGTGTCTGCCATACTTGGCCCTAGTACAGTATCTGTTGGAAGTTTTCGTGTTTTCGGTAATGTCATCAGCTATGTTCTTACAATACTAGAATCTGGTTGATGGGAAAGCTTTTACTACCTCATGCTGTATGGCAGCTAATGTCGGATGGGCGCAATTTATTCAATTCACGACATCTGGTTTTATGCACTCTTTTAGTGACTCAAAGGATTTATCTTAAACGGTGAAATATATTGTGTGGCGCACATTTTGGCCAAACACAATGAACTTGCGTTTTAACAGAAACCTTGCTTCTTCCAATATTACCTGGTTTCTAAAACAGCTTAGCTCATTTTTCTGAGGCCCCGATGGTGTACGAGAGTGAGATTTAGCTATTAATGCGCCCACTTCAGCTACTTTTCATTGGTGACATAACGAATTTCGTTTTCTTTAATCGTTCTGAAAATCCTGAGTTTGGCTTATCACCTTGTGAACACACTGGCCTAAATCCATATTCAGATGCGTCTGTCGTAACGGAGAATAGTCTTAAAAATGTCCTAGCTAGTCCTAAAAATGATCTTATTGAGAATAAGCTGTCTGGTTCTACAAACTCTTGGATAGCTTCTTGCGCCGCCTAGTGAAAACGAACCCCTTCCCTTATAATGATGTCATCTTCAACGTAAACATAGCGTGTTCTGCCAATTTGTTCATGGAGGACATCGTCAATCGCTCTTTGGAATATACTGCCCGCATTCATTAGCCTGAACGGCAGACGACAAAATTCATATTTCCCTCCATTTCGTCGTGAAGTATTTGGCCTTGCTTAGATTGGCTAATATCATAGGGTTACTTGACATGCGAAATCGATCTGCGATAGTTCGCTCGTTTAGTTTGCGAAAGTCAATAACCAAAAGTTTGTTCCTGCTACCCAAAGCATCACAACCTTTCCTAATAAAAAAGCCCAAGTGGAGTTATTGTAGGGCAATCTAGAAGGGCAAATTATTCCGTTTCGCAACAACTTTTTCATTTCAATATTGACGGAATCAGGTACCTCTTGGGGTGCGGGTATGATTTCGAATATACCGGGCAGTTGTCCTCAGTAAGGATTGTTTCAACAACAGACGATTTGAAAGGAATTCACTAGAAGTGGAAAATCCTTGAATACCGGCTTAAAATATTTTTTGCTTAATTCTGCTCTTACCGAGTCCGGCCCCACTATATCGTTTAATCGAGTGAAATTAACGTCATCTCAGCTGCGGTACCGTGTCTCCATAATCTTCAGAGTTGTAATGTGCTCCTACCTGTGTTAGCAATTCGATTAAGTATATTAGCAAAATAGGATTTTTTTCCAAAATTGTTCAGGTAGATTTTGTTATCAATTTTGTAAGAACCATGTATTGAACTATCGTTCAAGCTGCTTTACGGCCTCAATGTAGCTCTTAGCCGCCCAGGCATCGATCAGGAACTTTAATTTTCTCCCAACCAACTGCCGCTCGGCAGCCGGGAGTGTCCGCTTACAAATTATAAGAATCGGTTTTGCTATGTCTAGGTCCTGTCAAAGTGTTCTTAAAATCGTCTTCAAGGAATCTAGTCTGGCAGTTATGGCCTTAAAGTTTAACAGCCTGTTATGGAATGTTAGATTTCTTTTCGCCCCGTTTTCTTGTTTTTAATAATAGCCACTGCCTGAAAGTGTCTGGAATTGCCGTAATCTTCTTGTTTGCATGAAAATGCGGGCACGGACTTTACCATGGCCATGGCCAGGTTGTATTGCAACCTTCTGCTCACTTGTAACCGACCTACATTTTCTCCAACCTGTCCCAACTCCTGTTTGAGCTCCTGTCTGTTTGACCTGTTTGGCAAGCGCAGCGTTAATCTAATATTGGTCGCAGACTTTGAGTGTCCATATTTTGTCTCTGGGGGTTCCTTGGGGTAATTGATTCTTCGTCACTGTCGGACGAAGATATCGCTCCGTGCGGATATCGCTCCGGTATTTTGTCGAGCTAAACAATTTAGGGCTGACAATTACAAATCTTGTTACTAATGTTCGGCTTATAATGCCAAACAAAAAGGAAAAATCCAGCAAGAGCTCTTTTAATCGGATTTGGCTTACGGAATTTGATCTCGACTGCAGCTGATGAAAGAGTCGCGATTTTAAGTGCTACATATGCGGAAGCCCTTAATGCACGATCACTTTAATTAATTTTTATTTAAATATTGATTATTGGTTTCTCTTTAACTAGGCATTTTAATTATATTGTTTACTAGATATGAAAAAAGGGATATGTCTTCCTTCGGAACTTGGTTGGCACTACAAATGATAAATTTATCCTTGGACCTCGAGCCAGCTAATTTATTATTTAAAAATTAAAGGTCGCCCAAAACAGTTATAAATCGTCAATCGTCATCATATATAACTGTTTATTCTGTCTAACTAGTGAGCAACGTACAGCCCTAATCGAGAGAAAGCGCGCAACCTCCGCTGAATCAGAGCATTTAGCAGCAGAGAACAGCTACAATAGAATAGGTGCGTACATTTCTGGTGACCCTTTTCAATGGTACAGTGGGCCAAGTCAGGAATTACGGTCAGCTGGTCCCTACAATGATCCGGCTGGAAGCTAATTCGCAAAGATTTTTAAGAAAATTAATTTTAGACGTTTTTTACAAATGTTGCAAAATGAAATCCTCTTCGGTTGAAAATGCTTGTCAAAAATTTGATGAATATGTGTTTCTGCGAATTTGGAAAACGAATTTATTATCGTTTTTTGTATACCATTCAATCGGCTTCAAAATAATGTTTAGACATCTTTGTGAAAATTAATTTGAGACGTATTTCACACATTTCAAATCCTCCTCTCTTGGATGAGAAATGCGGGTGAAAGTTGATAAGAATTTGGGTGACAAACTTTAACCTTTCGAAGTGTTTAAAATTTAAAGCAAAAATTCTTATTCTTTTTGAACTGAATAGGGGGTGTCTGGTGTCTATTTCACTAAAATTTTAATCATATTTCACTTCCTGCGGCGGAAATTAACTTTATTACGTACTTTATTAAATAGAGGCAATTAAAAGACTGCCGAAGCCGCGGCAGCAAGGTTACCGAGTGTCGTGTAGTAATGATCGTTAGTGGCTTACCAACTATCACAGATAACAGAAAATGGCAGTGATATACATATATAACCGTGACTTCTGCCCACACTTTTTTATTAAGAAATGTAATAGTAAAATGTAAATAAGTAAACTAAAACAAATGTTATATTATGGTATAAATTATATATATTTTTATTACATTACATTTAAAGTTATAAAATGTGTTAAGTAGCGTATAAAAATATTACAATCTGAACCTTTCCGTCACATAGAAAAGAGGCTAGTTTGAGAGAAAAGTATCTCACTTAGCACTGAGACGCTTAAGCAGCAACGGCTTTGCCGCGCGGTAGCAATGAGAATTGAAGCCCTTTCTGTTTCCACCATTTCATGAAGTCTTTCACGTGGCTTGAAAACGCCTCCCACAAATATCGATCAATTTCGTATTTGCATTTGAAAGAGGTGACTTTCTTTGGCCTGGATGCCTATGGAGTTAAACTCAACTTTGGTTTACATTAAATATATTCTCAAAGACACCTTCATGACAGAAAGTTAATGAAATATGTGCAAAATTAGTTAAACTAGGAACTTTTATATGAACATTTTTCTATGCCTATATTACATTTGGCACATCTGTCATAAACCTTCGTAGTCTCAAGATTGCACTTGTTTTTTACCTTGAAACCAATTATACGGTTTTATAGTATGTGTAACAAGCAGATAGAAGCATCTCAGTCCCATTAAAGTATATAGTTATGTTCAGCATCAACGTCCGCCAAATTCGAAATGCATTTTTAAAATAGTATACTTTGTTCAATTATCTTATAGCTAATAGCAAAAGTCATTCAAGAGCACAATAACATATACAGCAGGAACTAGTTACTTTTAAATACTAGTTACTGTTAGTGGGTTGAGCAAATATTGCTCATCCCTATTATTAAGAGATATTGAATTGTGTATTAGGGGCAATTGTAACATAAGTGACGTATACTGCCAACTAACTCCACACTTAATATATGTAGGTGGTAACTTACAACAAAAAATAATCTACTTAACATTTTCTGTGCAGGGGCAGTAATATGACTGAAATCTGTGAACCCTTAACCTTGGCAAGGGGTGAGGCATATATGTATGTATGCTCAGTTAAGAGTCTTATAAATCAATTATCTTTACAGATGTAAAAAGGTCAATAGAGTTATTAGAAAAACTTCAGGCTAGCGGAGATTTTCCAACAACAAAATTAGCCGCATTACAAAAAGTTCTAAATTCGGATTTTTTGAACTCTGTGCGTGAAGTCTATGAACATGTTTACGAAACAGTTGATATACAAGGCTCACACGATGTTCGGGCATCTGCAACAGCTAAAGCAACTGTGGCTGCTTTTGCTGCCAGTGAAGGCCATGCACATCCAAGAGTTGTAGAGTTGCCAAAAACAGAGGAAGGTATGTATGTATGCATTATACTCACCTAGCTAGCTTACCTTTGGATGCAATGTTTAAACATATGTATCGATTTATGTAAGTCGTAATAAGTAATGAGCAAAACATAAGATACGGTATATTGATTGCGATTTCGCAGAATGGAAGCGACTTGTCATCAATTTCAAATAAACTGGATATTCGAGTGCTATACGGGGGACCCAAGTAACAATTATGAAATTTGCTTTCAATAGTCAGTAGATTCGAAGTTCAAGCAAGGATATACACTGCGCACAATCCAGTTAGCACACCCCGTTAGATAAAACAAAATGGCTTAGAAAATAAACAAATAAAAAATATAGTTCAACTTTGGTCATCAGGTTAGCACATCCTCCTTTTTTAAGTTTTTAAGCCATGAACTTATTTCTAAACTTTTTTATTTATTAACTTAAAGGTTTTGCAACAAATTGGTCATAGCAAAGACAATATAAACACTAAGATGAGTAACGCCCATACATTTGCATGCGACGAAAAATTTCATGCCTGGCGTTTCATCTGGCGTTTGAGTTTTCGCACGACATGCCAGCCGACTGGCTATTCGTTCTCCAAAAGCCAGACGAACGAATGCCGAAGTCGCGGCTTGCTGATGCTGACCCGAGCAACGAAGTTAGTCGCCAGCCTGCCTTCAGCAAAGTTGGTGGATGGTGCTTTGCGTCGCTTCGTTTTCGAAGTACATTGAGCGAAAAGTTTTAAACTTACGATCGACGCAAAGTACTTCTGATTTATCCATGAAATGCATGCTTTATTTAAATGATACATTACCCTAGATACTAATTACATATAAATTTTGCAGGAAAAATTAAGAATAAAATATTTTTTTACAAGACGCAACTTGTGCAATAAATATGTTAAGAAATTATCACACATAGATTTATTTCACTTTTGTTTTTGGAATTATGCATGCATTACTACATCAAAATATGTATATGTATATGTTATTCACTTCCTTGGCTATGGCTGGTGAAGAAATAAATTTTGTTTTCTAGCGCTGATCATGCACGACCTGTTCCAAATTTGTATTCACATATGAATGCATGTTGTGTACTGAGGTTTTTAAAGTCGATGCAAATATTTATATAATACCTTTAAATTAACTTATTAATTAAATTACTATTATTTTTAAGAAATAATAGATATGAAATAAGAGCGCAAATGTTGTGTTCCCAAAGATTCATTTTATCAGTTTTTTTTTGTTTAAATAATTTTTTGCACTCTTTTATTTTTTAATGAAATAAAATTATATTAAATAATTAAACATTTAATTTAAAGAAATTATATAAATATTTGCGACGACTTTAAAAGACAGACTTTTTACGGAGCCAACCTCAGTACGCAGCATGCATTCGTATGTGAATACAAATTTGGGATAGGTGCATGATCAGCGCTAGAAAACTAACAAAATTGATTTCATTGCCAACTAAAGCCAGAGCTGTGAATAGCAACACATTGAAATATGCTGTATGTATACTAACACACATACAAACATAATTGCTTGCACGGCTCTCATAGAGCCGAAGCGCAGTGTACATTCTATTTTTAGCTTTTCGCTCTTTCGGCTGTGAGAGTGCAATGGTACTGATTTCGTTTTCGTTCTCAAATTTCAAAAAAGTTAGCTGCATAGGCATTTTGTTGTATGGCGTTACTCATCTTAGTGTTTATTTTTCC
Organism: Drosophila lacicola; assembly: GCA_035045355.1. Classification (NCBI taxonomy): domain Eukaryota; kingdom Metazoa; phylum Arthropoda; class Insecta; order Diptera; family Drosophilidae; genus Drosophila; species Drosophila lacicola. The sequence goes on along the minus strand of JAWNPB010000351.1, from coordinate 1,889,020 downwards.
TTTGGTCATAGTCAATTTTCCCTTATTGAGTATAAGCTCATAAATTCGATTATGAATCGATTTGTACAAATGCTGAATATAGTCAAAGGAACTGGTTGACCAAGCGCGATTCATATCTTCAATAAGATCTAGCTTGCTGGAATACTTTTTTCCGGAAACTTAAACTCTCTGAACCAACCACACCCGTTTTATATTAATTTTAATTCGGATGAGAAAGGCGGCCTCTGCATTAAACTTACATTTTGAAAATCCCCAAATATAATTTTAAAATGGGGAAAAGCTGTTTCAAGTACATCATTATAAGTTTTTGCATTCATATTTGACGTAAAAAACTGTACCTCGCATGTCCCACAATAGGAGATGGCTCCCACACCATCACAACTCCCACTCGACTATGAAGCTGTTTCAACTGGTGTTGTTTGTTGCGTAAATTATGGCCCATCAGCGCTCTTTCAAAATTCTAACTCATTTCCTTTTGAGCTACATGGAGAGTGTTTTTTTTCCTTTAATTTTAGTCTTCTTAAATGTAAAGCATTTATTATTATTTGTTAAATGGTTGATAACCTCGCTTTAGCACCTTTGCGGCAGTCATAAAAGTTGGACACTTCTCTCAAAATAGTTTTTATAGTAGCATTAGAATCATTCTTTTATTATCGACATTATTATTTATACCATATTCTGACTAGGAATACGGATATAACTTTTCGGCTTCTAAGTATTTTTTTGTTTTTTTCACTTATTGACAGTCCTGTATCTCCTTGTAAACTTAAATTTTTGCTTTTTCTTTCACGGATAATGGTTTTCCTCTACTCATATTAATGTAATATGAGTTGTCTTTAGCTGCGAAAATGTTGGTCGTTCGTGGCGAATATTTGAGATAAACCAGAAGGAATTAGAATCTTCGAACCTGATGACGGGAAAACGAAGCATAAAATAAAATAGCAATAACCATATAACGGGATCTTTCCATCGCTTGCTCATTTTTGTCATTGAGAGAGTATACGAAGATGACAAAAACAAAATAAAAAGTAGCTGTTTTTTAACAAAGAACAGAAGAGCAAATTATTTAATTTGATTTAAGGTGTGCTAACCTGGTGACTTTGAACTCCGAGTCATCATTTACTCAAATAAGAAAAGCTCATTTGTGCTCTAGTTGGGAGTGCCCGACTAGGGAATACCGTTAACATTCCATCATGACCAAAAGCTGCTCGCGCTCAGCGTTCCTTTGCCGCAGCATTAATAAAAATAAATTGACTAAAAATTAAGTTACGCCTTGCGGCATCAAGTTCGCAACTAATTTCAACCAACCGAACTACTTTCCAACTTATACTCCACAGCTATAACAAGATTTGGGGTTCAACATCAAAAAATTAAATTAAAATAGCAGCAGTTAATTAATACAATCACAATTGCAATTCTTTTTGTGTGTATGCATGTGTTGGTTACAGAAATTCTTGCGCTTTCAACTAGCGCCCGCTAACACGTGGCTTGCAAATTCCACATCGGCAGAAAGTCTTCTTGTGAGAATATTCGTATGTTCTCAAAAAGACAACAGGATTAACAACAGGATTGTGGATTAAATTGGTTGATAGTTCCAATAGATTTACTTATTTGATTTATTTAGGGTGGCGATAGCTAAAATATAAAAGATACTTGATCTGTATATATAAAAATGTGATTTCGAAATAGATTTTTATCGATTGCTTAGAAACGGAGCAAGTTATCGATTATCTGAAACAGACTCGTCAACATTTCAAACCTCTAGCTCTTATAGGTTCTGAGATCCTTTCGTTCATACATACGGGCTGACAGAAAGACATACGAACATGGCTAGACCGACTCGGCTATTGATGCTGATCAAGAATATATATTCTTTATGGGGTCGGAGATGCTTCTATTTTCCTGTTATTTAAATGTTCACAAAAACATTATAGCATTGTCAATGGACTCAGGGTATAAAAAGAGTTATTTAAAGTATTTGGTCTCTGCTCATGTTTAGACATGTTCATGTCATGAATGTCATGTCATCATAATGCAGATTTAATATATATATATATATATATACATGTACCTAAATGCATAATCAATTTTCTGTTTATTTTGCAATATATCTGTATCTTATGACCTGCTAGTATTTCTTATAAGTCGTATAATAATCAATTTATTATAAGTAATATTTAAAATAATTTTGATTATAAATAATAGAGGCATAGTTTATATCTGACTTTTCTTTCAGGTTTGGGCTTCAATGTCATGGGGGGCAAAGAGCAGAATTCTCCCATTTATATCTCGCGAATAATACCAGGTGGCGTTGCAGATAGACATGGAGGCCTAAAAAGAGGAGATCAGCTGCTTTCAGTAAATGGAGTGGTAAGCTAACACTATGTCATAGCGACTAATCGGTGGGGCGGTCGGCAGTTCACGGCTAGAGGATAACCTGAACCTTCTCATTTGCGTTACCATTAATAAAAATAAATTTAAAAAAAATGTAAGTGACCTCTGCAGGTGTCGAACTCCCAACCATCTTTAATCGACCGAACTCTTGCAAGCAGCACATTCACCAAGACCAGAATTAAGATAGACACGCTTATAAACATATGTGAACACATGTAATATAATCACAAGCTTTCTTTAATGACTTCTGTGATTCTTAACCGATCTTGATGGTCTTACTGTGATATAGAATATACGTAAATTCTCTCTCGTAAATTCATAAAAATATGGTTACTCTACCTCTTAAAACATAAGAGATTTGTTCAAAAAAAGTTATCGATATCGATTTTTTTTCATTGCTTGAAACGGGTATCGATAATCAGAAACTCGTACTGCGCGAGCACTAGGAGGGCCTACCCTCACAAACCCCGTCTTAGGGGTCTATATGTATGTATACAGATGTATATATATATACATATATACATATATATATATATATATATATGTATACATATATAAATATTAAGATAAAAAGTAGTTACCGTATGTGCTGTTGGTGTACGCTAAAAAAACGGTTGCATACAATTTTATTGTGTACCTTCCACGTGCACTTTTCGAAATTTCTGATTAAAATAGAGGACACAGATCTAATGGGTGAAGTTTTGGGTCGAAATTTATTTCCAACATAGTGCAAATTCAGTAAAGACTTGTTTCACACCTCTCGTGTAACTCCACAACTTCTGTATATAAAATGCAAGTCAACGATTTTTTATACCCTGAACCCATTAAAAATGGGTAAACAGGGTAAATTGTATTTCTGCAAATGTATGTAACAGGCAGAAGCATCTCCGACCCCATAAAGTATATATGTATATTCTTGATCAGCAGCAACAGCCGAGTCGATCTGGCCATGTCCGTCTGTCTGTATGTATGAACGCAAGGATCTCAGAACCTATAAGAGCTAGAGACTGAAATTTTGGCTGTAGTTCCTCCTAGTCCCCGCGGAGATCGAGTTTGTTTCCGATATTTGATAACTTGCCCCGTTTTCAAGAAATCGATAAAAATCGATATCGAAATCCGGTTTTTTGAGCAATTTTGGTAAATAATAAGAGCTAGAGTCGCCAAAGTTGACATGCAGCTTCTAGAATAGTATATATATCTTTAATTTTAAAGCACGTTTTAGGATTAGCTACCGCAAATTACAAGAATTTCTGTATACATGTACACACACACATTCATGCGCGTCTGCTTTGAATTCTATCAACAGAATTGCAATTGTGATTGTATTGCTTCTGTGCTGCTATTTTAATTGGTTTTTTTCTCATTAAAACCCAATTATTGGTGTGGCTTTTGAGTAGAGCCGTCGGCAAGTGGTGCGGTTAATTGAGAGTTCGAACCCTGCCAAGGGAACAATTTATTTTATTTTTTTTAATTTTTCTTTATTACTACTAAAGCAAACGAGCGCGTAGCGCGAGCTGCATTTGGTGTTGGATGAAGATGGTTCAGTGTATCACCTAGTCGGGAACTCCCGACTAGAACCTCTACTTGTTTTTTTTGTCCGATCATTTTATATGAATGAATGCGGTTTTCAGCGATTTTGTGAATTCCCAGCGAGAACTGTAGTGAATTACGGGAAAACAGTTGTTTGCATATTTTTACTTACTATCTGACCGAATTGAAACTTATTTTTAAGGTCCTAGTTTTAATTTTTCTTGGACACCTGTTTCACAATTTTCCTAGAAACAAATAGAGTTGATGGAAAATGTGAGACAAAACTTTTAGTTCTTAATTCGATGGTCTTCAAATTCATTTTCAAATATCTGTGAAAAATATATATCTAGACGTGGAGTTCAAGGTGGTACTGTTAGATTTACATTTTACAAACTTTAACGCAATAAAATTTCTCAACCTACGGGGAATACATACATATATATTTATGTATTAACAAGTGAGAGGATCTAGTCGGGAGCTCCCGTCTAGGGAATATTCTGAAGCCTCTTCTACCAACTCCAAATTCAGCTCGCGCTCCGCGCTCGTTTGCTTCAGCGGTAATAAAAATAAATTACAAAAAAAAGCGTTTCCTCGATAGGTCTCGAACTTGAAATTATGTTAAGATTATATTTTTTTTTCATTTCAGTCGGTTGAAGGGGAAAATCATGAGAAAGCAGTTGAATTATTAAAGCAAGCGGTTGGTTCCGTAAAGCTTGTGGTACGTTACACACCCAAGGTTCTTGAAGAAATGGAAATGCGGTTTGATAAACAACGTAATACACGTCGTCGTCAATAAAGCTAACAGAAATGTATCTTAAAATTACAACAACAATTTTAACATGCCTTATGAATCTCAAATTACATAATGCGCTCTTCAGTTGCCGTTACAAGGGTTGCTGCCCTTTATAAAAAACTAGTGTGAAGTCGACCAAATACAATAAATTTGTTTAAACTATCTTTTTAGCTTATGTCCGCTGAACGATAATCAACTTGAGTTTATATATTTACTTGTTTGCCAGAAATACAATATTTTTACCTTAAGTTTCAGTTGTAAGATAAACGAGTTTACTGTGATTCCTTAATTGATACCCAGTTTATATCCTACTCTTAATGTTGCTAAAACTTATAGTAGTCAAAAAAGATCAATAATGAATAATTTGAAATTTTCCAAATGTCTGTTGATTTCGATAAAAAATAGTATTAAAAAATTAAATATATTAACCTTTTTATCCAATTTATTAGGCAGCAATCCATCCTCGTATTGTATTCTTAAGTGTCTAAAATATCAAGTTGCTTATGTGTTATATTAATAAATTGCTTTTAAGAATGCAATAATTAGCATACCCGTCGGCATAAAACATAAACATATTTCTTGTACACAATTGAACACAATTATTGCATCTAATTTATTGGTTTAATAAGGTGCTTAAATTATTATTTTTATTTTGCATAATAACAACATTAAAAATTTTTGTTTTGAGAATCTAATTTCGAGTTAATAATAAAACTTAAGGTTTGAAGGTCTAGGCAATAAACGGACTTTCAAAAAGAGCTAAAGTTTGTACATTAACTTGCATTTGCTAAAAGTCGCTAGCATTAGCTTAACATAATCTATTGCTGACAATGATATAAACAGTCGGTTGAATGTAGTTGTGAACAAATTGCGATTACTGAAGCACGGGTAATGGGTGCCTTTGAATAGAGGGTATATTAGCATGCTGGAGTACACCGCAAACTTGTTCTATTAAAGAGCTAAGAAATTAAAAAATGCTTTAAAAGTCTATGCTTGTTTAGCATTAGCAGATCTTTTTGGCGAAGTTCTGCTGAGGATGTATGTTATGAGACATATGTATGTATGCCATAACTCGGAGTGACTGGTTTTACGAACTTGTTCCGTTCAGCCAGTCCAGAATATAGTTATTTTCGATGATTGCACTAAATATAGGTTTCCGTTTCTCAGCATCGATAGTATCCATCTACAAATCATTGTAGCGTTGTTGGCAGGGCCATTGGGTCACGGTATTATTTTATATTGAATAATGGACATTCTGTTACCAACAGTGTAATAGAGTGATGTTGCAGCCAGTACAAAATATTCGACGATGATTGGCACCAGAAATCCAAACAGATCGAAAGTCTGAAAATGAGTATCAGAGGATGCTCTCCAGAATACATATTGATACTAGTGTAAAATAATAAAACAGTTTTCCTTTAATTGATAGTTTATTAGCAAACGTCCTAAAACGTCGATGATATATTTTCGACTGATGTGTCGTTCAATTATATGTTTGATCTTAAGTCTAACATTAGAGTTTTTGTATATAAGTCTCAGTCTGAGTACAGCGGCAGAGCGGGAGCATGTATATATGCATACACTTAAAGCATATACATTGAGCATATATATATATATCGCAAGACAAAGGAATGGTATTCGGCAGAAAATGCAGATGTTGCATATTCTGCGCTATGGTCACGCCACTTATAAGCGGACGATCATATTTCGAATGCACTTTGGATTGCGTTATGTTTAGCAACAAAGTGTCGCTAAATGTGTTATTGTTTATTTGATCTGATATAACCTTACATTGGTTGGGTATGTATTATATATATGTTGCTCAAGCTACAATAGTTACGATCCGCTGGATTGACTAAAACTTCTCTGTACATATTTGTGTGGCCGCTGTGATGACGATGAGCTAATCAAAAAACAAAGGTGAAGTATGTACAGGTCTTATACTGTTGGTCTAACGAGAAGCAAATCAATCAATTAATGTAAGGATTCCATAGTGTACCATGCTTCAATAGCGCCCATTAAATTCGTCGATCCACTGCTGGCTTTAAGAAAAACAATGGTATGGTATATAAAAGTGTGGCTCAATTAATCTTGGATTCGTTCCTAAAGTCAAGTGGCCGAGATCATCATATTCATTCATGAAGTTTATATATAAAGATTAATCCGGAGGCTGCTGACTACGGCGCGTCTGAACGGTGAGCAACATCGTTTGAATTTCCAAGGCACGTTGAATCTCCCTTGAAACGTAGAAGCACAAAAATCTGGCTGTCGACCATCTGCTGTGTTGTCTTTGCGTACATTTCTTGACATAACTGATGCTCCGGATCAATTGACTATAAATTATTTTATCCAGCCTCAACATTCTACAATTAAGCATGATTGTTTAGACGACTGATAATTATACGTGAAAGACACAACCCACCCAAATAAAATTTGCTAGAGGACTGGCAAATCTTCTCCCATGATGACGATCTGTCCAAATGTCCAAACATTCAAAAAATGCATTTGTACCAGTGAATAATTGGCCGCAAGTGGCGAAATCGCAGGCAAGCAATCATCCGATATCACTGGTTAGCTTGTGTCCGGGGCATTGCACGATTTGCTCCGCAACATGGGACTTATAAAAATTACTGATGATATGGTTAGTATTTATTAGACCGTCTAGAAAAGAGAAACATTCGAGTCAGGCGGATCACTGGTTAACTTGTATTCAAGGCACTGCCTTTAGATAATGCTCACTAGGGTATCAAAGGGAATTGCTCCATGTGCGAGTTAGGATATGAATCCCCTATATTAAGAGAGGATGTCGTTGGGACTTGCTCCGTGGGCGATCAGGATTGGGAAATATTATTCCAACTGGGGGAAGGCTAATTATTAGAGTCTTCTGGAGTATGACGGTTACCGCACGCGAGGATCCCAATTTAAGACCGGAAGGGCAAAAAAACAATAATTGTTTCTGTACAGATTCAATGAAGCGTTGATGAATGGAATATTGTGGCCACCAGACACATGACGCATACTCGAGAATAGGTCGTACAAGAGATATACATTTGTGGCCTTGTTGACCACGGTTGTAGAATTAAAGTCGAATTTAAGTCTATGATCACGAACGACACCTTTATAATTTACTTCATTGCTGATACTGTTGACACATTCCAGCTGGCAAGTGTGCAAGAAACGATTTGCGGTGAGTTTCTATAAGAAATAAAAAGTTAACTTGACACTAAGAGCGAAAGGCATCAATGTTCGCTTGTAATAGATTATATGAGGCGATATCCATAAATGTGTTACGGAACTGTAGTCCCATCCCTGGCCCGCAGTAGCCGAACAAACCTACACAACACCACGCAAAACGAACTACATAATTGATTAACATCAAACAGCCGGAACTTCTAACAAATGAACAACATAAACAGCTGTGACAACAAGAAATGTAATCAACAAAGGTGAGACGCTAACATAAATTAACAAAAAAACACTACTGATCCACTTTACTTTTCCAGATCGGGTGCTGGTTCCGCACCCAGCGTCCCCGCCCTACCTGAAAAGATCACCTACTCTCGTCTACCTCATTTTGGCCACTGGATGGCCTTCATCAGCTCGTGTCGGCAGTCATACCCACTCTCCCCAACATTTGTTAATTAGCATTATAATAATTGCATTATCTTATAGTTATGAACAGTGAATATTATATCTTATCTCATTTATCTTTACAGGATATCTCCACTCTGCTAATCATAAATTTCTGCAAGCGGACAATTGATCTTATTGCTTATTTCATTATCTTTTTAAGAACATCTCCAACCTTCTTTATATAATTTTGTGCAAATGGACATCAGTCTCAGGCACGTATAATTATCTGCATTATCTTATAGTTATTGATAATTAATATTATTTTCTTAAATTTCATTTATAGCCGAGCAATAACAAAGAAAGGACGTCACCGAAAGCGAATGCCAACCGCCGCAGGGAACAACGTTGGAGAACAAATATATAAATCTTAATTGAGCACTTGGCTCTCAACATATTCATGCATGTATATAAGCATGAATTACCACGCTGAAAAAAAAATTGATATGCTGGAAAAATTCACGTATATAATAATTAATCTGAATTAGATCGCTTTAACACACTAAGCCTACCTAAAGAGCTCTCTGGGGAGCTAGGATCGATGTAAGTAAATGATTTTTTTTTATATATATGGATATATGTATTGATGGTGTGGAATTCATAATAACTTTTTCCCTTTTTTTTCCTTTCTTTTTAGGTTTCCCTTGCATCGGCCATAGCCTTGGGGTCCTCCCTTTCTTCTCAAACTGTTAAATATGTGTTTTCCCTTTTTTAAATTAAATTTTAAATTAAACAGAAGGCAAAGACAAACTTATTTTAATCATACAATATTCTCTTGTTCTTACTTTAGAGCAACTCAACTGGGACCCAGAATTTATCTGCCCTTCGGGTTCCCTGGTTCCTGCCTCTGGGCTGGGGTGGTAAAAGGCTCGAAAGAGTGTGCGTGTGCACAAGTCGCAAAAATTGAACATTTAAAATTTTTGGTCTTTTCTTAGAATTCTTCGACCACCCGACGATGAACTACCCTTGTAGAAATACGACTTTGTTTGTTTTTTTATTTTAAGCAAAATAGGTCCCCTCAGTAAACAATAAATTAGAATATAAAATATATATATTTTATTTGGTATAATTTCAGAAGCTGTAAGGAGTGATTAACGGAGTCGAAAGCCTTACTAAAATTAGTATAGATGACATCATGTATGGTTAGTGGTAACAGATTTACGCTTCAAGAACCCATGCTGCAGTTGAGGTGTTAGTTTCTTGAAGGCTTTAAGAATAGCGGATGATTTGGAAATACTTCTATAGTTTTCGACATCGGACATACTGACTTGTGGGATGATGAAGTGTTTACAGAAAATTCAAAAAGATTTAAAACAGATTTACATAGTGCTGCAGCACAGTTCCTGAGTACACAAGAGAACACCATCAGGGCCCGGTGAGTAAACCGGCTTTATTGTGTTAAGGCCGCTGAGAAGCGAACTTTCCGTAATAATGGGATTTAAGATGCAGTATGACCTCTGTAACTGATAAGGGTAAAGCTGATTTTGAGGAGGAGTAGGGAGTTTGTAAAAAGTTTGCGAACAGATCGATACATACATCGCTTAAATCTAATACTTAAGTATTTATTACAATTTTTTCATTCGGCCGACCTGACAATATTTTTTTTTTTTTTTTTTATAAAAGTTTATTGTATTGAGTCAAAAAATCATACATTTTTATTACATCACAGTTGGCTTAGGTGATATTTCGCTAAGCCTGGTTGATACCTCAGGATTTATCGTGGAAAAACGTCAAACGCGGCTTTTTTGAATAAGGTTGCATTGTCACGTAGGTAGTCGGGGGACTCTGGGGCATGTCCAATGTCGTGGTTGGAGGAGGTCCTTCAACGATCTTCTCTTGAGCTTCCTGACTACACAACTCCCACCGAGCGTTCGTTGTACCGGTTGGCGAATGCTCCGACTTGGCTGTCTATGGTCTCCATTTTGAGGTCTCTGTGCAATGTAGAATTTCTGACGTACCGGTCAGCACCGGTCGTTCGGCGCAAGGCCAAGTTTTGGGGTGTCTGTATCTGTCTTCATATTATTCGAGATGCAATGCCCCAAACCTGGATACCGTATATCCAAGTTGGCGCCACCACGACGTTGTAAACTGCCCGTTTGCAGCGAAGTGGCAATGGGCTGTTGGGGTTTAGTAGTAGTTGGCCTTGGCCATCTTATAGCGGCACTGCTTGGGGAGGCCGTCGATGTGCGCTTGATAACTAAGCCTTTTATCCAGCACAATTCCAAGAAACTTGGCGCTTCTGCCAGGGTGAAGGTGGCTGGCATCTGTCTAGAGTGCTGGAGCCTTGCCACGCCTCAGTATGTAGTTGACCGCCTGGCACTTCGAGGCATTGAGCTTGATGTTCCATCTGCGTGTCCAGCTCTCAAGCAAGTGGATGTATTCCTGGGCACCGTCAGTGGCTTCATACTCGCAGTGGGCGGAGTAAAATATTGCCACGTCATCGGCAAATGTGGCCGTCAAGTATTTTGACTGGGGTGGCAAACTCGTGAAGGTTATCCGGAGTGGGGATGTCTGCCGTGTACAAGTTGTAGAGAAAGGGGCTCAGTACGCTGCCTTGGGGACACCCGCCTTCATTTTGCGGGCAGGAGAGATTGCTGCTCTAACTTTGACTTCGAACATTCGCTCCATTAGATAAGAGCGAAGAAGTAGAAAGAAGGGGGCGGGAAGACTCATCTTGATTTTCTGGAGCAATCCATCAATCCAGACTCGGTCGAAGGCCTGCTTAACGTCTACAAAGACTCCATAGCAGTAGTCTTTGTCGTCGTAAGCCTTAAGAATGTGGCTAATCACTCTGTGAATCTGTTCAACAGAGCCATGCCCTCCCCTGAATCCAAATTGGTGATCAGGAAGGATGGCCATGTGATCCATAACCCTTGAAAGTCGGGCGACAATCAGTCTTTCCCAGACCTTCGACAAGGAAGGCAGGAGACTGATCGGCCGATATGACTCAGGGTCATATTCCGGCTTGCCCGACTTATGGATCATATGGATCCTCGCTAACTTCCACTGGGCAGGGAAGTGTTGCGTCCTTAATATGGCGTTGAAGATCAACGTTATAAAAAGGAGCGCGCGCATTGGTAGGGCCTTCAGAGTGGTGTGGCATATTCCAACATGGCCCGGTGCTTTAGCCCTGGGAAGGACTTTGACGACGTTAATCACCTCCTCCACTCGGATGGGGCCGATAGGTGGTGACATCTGAAGCGGTGTCTCCAACGCTCGGGTTGTTTCATCGAGCTCTTCTGAAGAGGCCAGATCGAAAGGTGTAAACCGTTCCTCCAGGTGGCTGGCGAAGGTATCAGCTTGCCCTTTGTCTGTAAGGCAGTATTTACGATTGTGGCGAAGAAGATAACGGTTCTCCAGGGTTGGCGCTTCAGGTTTTTAGTTGCTCGCCAGAGCGAGTATCCTGAGTCATAGGTATAGTCCATGCTCTTCAACCTTCTAGAGAAGGATGCGTCTTTGTGTCTGCGAAGGGCCTCCTTGAGTTGCCGCTCCGCTCTTCGCCACTCCGCCTTGTCCCACAGATGCTGTGTCGTCTGGAACCTGCGTCTGCTCCGCCTTTTGATCCTGAGCAGGTTGCCTATGTCTGCGGGCAGCCCGTTGCCAGCATTGTCCAGACGCCTGGCAACTGGTGGGGAGGTGGCTTCGGCTGCTGCTGCGCGAATCTTTGCGTTAAGCAGCTCGATGGTGTTGAGGTGAATACTTTCACTCATCTGTCTCTGGAAGACACCGAGATCAGTGCGTGCGTTGATCAGCCTCGGTATTGTGCTGCTCTCCAGGGTAACTATCAGGGCCAGGTGGTCGCTGGGGAGATCCCAATCGTCAGCGATTGAGAGGCACTGGTCAGGGATCCCCTGGTAGATGGCGAAGTCTATACAAGACGGAGTGCCTCGGCTGCCGTACGGGTATCTTGTGGGAGAACCTGTGGACAGTACTTTCGCTTGACGGTGCGCTAGACTGCTAGCTAGTTGAAGGCCGCGCGCATTGCTGTTATTTGCGCCCCACAGCCAGTGATGTGCATTCCAGTCGCCTCCCACCAGATATCTGCTTCCAGCCGAGTTGAGTATGACGTTGAAGTCGTCAGTCGACGTCTGCTCATTTGGTCTGCGGTAGACTGCTCCAAAGTCCACGTTACCAGCATCAGTGGAGACTTTCACAGTCGAGTATTGGTAAACACGGTTAGTAATACTCAGTTGCGGAAAGTGAACCAAGTTACTCCGAACGAGGACAGCGCAGCCACCGCTAGCTGAGCGATTTTGAGTCCAGTGTACAGGGTATGCCTCGAAGCCAAAGAGGTTAGGGAAAGTTGGACTGTTGGTTCTAGTTTCTGACAGCAGAATTATTCCGATTGCGTATTTTTGTACTAGGGCCTCCAGCTCTAGTACTTTACCTGAAATGCCATTGGCATTCCAGATTAGCAACTTCAGTGGTGTGTTCATTTGGATAGTAACGCATTTAGAAGGGTAAGGATTTGCTGTTGCATACCCAAGCCTGCTGTTGCATTTCTGTCATCCTCTCGATAGCTTGGCTCATGTCCTTGATGGCAGAGGAAAGTCCTTCCCCGTTTCCAGATATCTGATGTTGCTGTTGTTGCGCAGTGTGCCTCTCCTGTTGCTGTTCCCTCAGCAATCTATGTAGCCTAGCTTGCGCTGGTCCTTCTCGCTGGCTAGCGCTGGGGACGTTGTTCTCTTTGCTGAATGCAGTCCTATTCTGGTGGCAGCGGCGTATGTAAGCCCTTCTACTTGTTCAGTGGGTGCTGTACGGAGGAAGACAACAACTTTATTGCTGCGGCTTCGGTTAGCTTGAGTCGGTGGGAGATTTTTCATTTTGGCGGGCTTTGGGGCTCCCGCACGCTTTGTATATTTGGTGAACCACTCGTAGCCCTTATAGTTGGCAGGGTGGTTACCACCGCAGTGAACGCATGTTGCCGGTACTGAGTCGGTACACTCAATTTTGTGTTCATCCAGTATTTGTATGATGGCCCTGTATGTGGGCACATCATTGGCTAGGAGTCGCATAGTCCTACCTAGGTTGGATTTGATGGTCAAGTCATCCGCTACTTCGGATAGTAGGTGCCACACGTCGTTGATATCGTCAATGCGATTTAGGACGATGGGGGGTGACTTCTTTCCTCCAGCGGGGGCATTGTTGTTGGCCCTTATTTCGGGCACGGAGGAGCTGGTGCTGGCATGGGCTACAGCGTTGGGCTGGCTGTCGCCCCCAACCTGAGGAGTCGCTGAGGCATGCAAGTTCTCTTCTTGCTCGGCCTCAGATTCGTCAGTATCCATGTCTTCGACGTTATCGGGTTGGGCCAAGAGTGCATATCTATTGGAAGCATCAGTGCCATCTGGACAGGTGTCAGTTTTGTTCAGTTTGTGACAGCAAAATTATTCCGATGGCGTGTTTTTGTACTAGGGCCTCCAGCTCCAGTACTTAACTTGAAATGCCATTGGCAAAATCGTAATCGCATTTGTGTTGCTTTATATAGCAAGTGACCATGTGCCGTAATCCTGACATCTATGGCATTGCACCACATCCTGGCTTCTTCGAGCAGTGTACACCTTGACCATTTCCTGATGATAAGAGTCTCCTTGTTGTTGGCCGCCGGCTGCAAGTTAATGAAGTGAATATTCATGGGCTCCATGGTGACTTTGCTGCTCGGATTGTACGTGGAGAACGGTATGGCCCTGGCTCCGAGCTCTCGGTTGATTGTGGAGTGGTGGAGGCCTTTGATTACTATGCGGCAGGGCTTCCCAATTTTTTGTTCTTCCAGTTTCTGTATGATGGCCCTGTATGTGGGCACATCATTGGATAGGAGTTGCATAGTCCTATCTAGGTTGGATTTGATGGTCAGGCTCTCCAGGTCCACTAATTCGGATAGTATGAGCCACAAGTTGATGTCATCGATGTCATTTAGGACGACGGGGACATTGTTGTTGGCTCTTTTTCCGGGCAAGGAGGAGCTGATGCTGGCCCCCAACCTGAGGAGTCACTGAAGAAGGCTAGTTCCCTTCTTGAGCTGAGTTTATCTGCTCAGCCTCGGATCCGTTAGTTTCCATGTCTTCGTCGTTATCGTGTGGTGCCAAGAGAGCATATATATATGGAGGCATGTATGCGATCTGGACTGGTGCCAGCCTTGTTCTGTTTTCACCGCCCGGCAGGTGGGGACCTGCTGTCTAAGACTTTGCGATTATTATATTTTTTCGCCCATAGTTGAATCAGTCGAGCCACGGCTGCGGCGTGTGAATTGGGTTTGACGATATCTATTATACGCACTAGGGCGTCAACGGGACCTCTATTCACACTAGCACCAGCATGTGGTCTGCTGCAAGGGTCTTCGGAGTCCATTAAAGGGTAGAAAGGTGAAGTACTTCTTGCAGACATCAGCACGGAGAATTTATTGGCAGCTGTTGTTAAGCGGCATTTAATTGGCCTACCTCATGAGTTCGAGAGGACCCATTGTAGGTGCGTTGCTGTTCTCAGTACGCACTGGAATGTTGGCTCTATTGGCATAGCCACTGGCTGGTTGCATGTCAGCACGGCGGCGCAGACGACTTGTTTAATTTTCTGACCATCTTATTATTCGGTTTGATTTTAGTTTTGTTTTAATTTTTGCCGTTAATGTGTTTATTTTTGTGTTTGTTATTGGGTCGCGATACTTGATGCGCTGCAATCTTTGTGCGGTATTGCAACAGCCGCGTGTGGCCGTTTGGGCGTGCACTCGAATTTTGATTTCTAATTTTATTCCGCGAGCACGTCCGTTCACTTTTGTCTTTTGAAACCGGCATTTCGGACTTGTTCTCCATAATTTTGGAATTTAGAGCGACATCGTCGGCGGACTTAAGATCATGGGACTGAAGATCTACCATTCTGGCTATCCAGAGTTCTGAAAGATTATTGGTGTGTGTACGAAAAAGCGCAACAGGAACGATATTTTGGCTACCCTTTTTGTGTAATATTTTAAAATTGAAACCTTGAAGTTTCAATGCCCGTTTAGCTAACCGCGAGCTAAAATCAGCATGTGACATGAGCCACTTTATCGAATCATGGTCGGTGACGATAGTGAACTCTTGCCCTTCGATATATGCCCTGAATTTCTTTACGGCCAAAACGGCGGCGAAATACTCTTTTTCTGAAACCGTGTAATTTCGCTGACACCGGCTTAGTTCCTGAGACATAAAGCCTATCGGGACTTCATTCCCATAGTTATTGGTTTACATCAATACGGCACTTAACCTATTGTTGCTTGCTTCGCAATGGATGGAAAAGGAAATATTCCAATTCGGACTATCTAGGATGGGACCTGCACTCATTTGTGATTTTATGGATTCAAATGCTTTTTCAGCCTCATTACTCCAGGTTGAATTGCGCTTCTGTTTCCAGGTGTCTGTGATGGGTGAACTATAGCAGCATTATTGCGGATGAATTTGTGATACCACCTAGTGAGAAATCGACGAACTTGCTTTATCGAGCTGGTCGAAAATCTGTAATAACCGCTATCCTTTTTGAATCTGTACTAATGACCAATCGCGGGACCCAAATATTTCACCTCTTACAGCAAAATTGGCTCATTTCAAAATTAATTTTTAAATTTGGTTGCTCCAACTGACTTGCAACTATTTCCAATATAAATGACGATCAAACGCATCTGATACAATTAAGAGGTCATTGGGGTAGATAAATACCTCAATGTGAGGCTGCGCAGGAATTATTTCATCCGTAAGTCGGGACATGGTGTGGGAAACATTAGTTAAGCCGAATGGCATTACTGGGTACTGGTATAGAGGTCTACCAGGAACAGTGAAAGCGTCTTTATCTCGAGAATTTATATCAAGAGGAATCTGCCAGAAGGCATCTTTTAAATCTAGACTAGTTATATACTCGGTCTTTGGTAATCTTCCTTGGATGCCATCTATTAGAGGCATTCGATAAGCATATTTGATCGTAATGTCGTTTACTTTTCTACTATCTATGCCCAGTCGAAATTTTTTAGGTTTTTGGACTAACACTGCCGGCGTGGATCAAGAACTATTTGATCAGGCTCCAAACTCTAGCATGCGATCGATCTAACCTCATCGTATATAAGAAAGTGTTCTGCATGGGTAGACAGGGACCTCAGTAATGAGTCATCTTAAGCTCAAATCCTTTGTCCCCAATTTAAAAGATGAGAAGGCAATAGGTGGAAACTGGTCCAAAAGTCGATGCCTAAATAAAGGTCTCCGGATAATAGCGAAACCCCAAAAAAGTCAATTTTGTGAGTCTCGTCCTTTTTTTTACGTCCACCGTCAGTCGGCCAATAATGTCATGTGATTTGCCATCCGCATTTTTCATCGAAGCAGTTAATTTTCGTACAGGTGTCGTCTCGCATATTTCCTTGGCTAATTGGCCACCTATATAGCTTACTGAAGCACCGGAATGCAATTCCCCTACTACGGACTTACCTAGACGGTAGATCTGAGCTTACGGACTGAAATCCAATTACAACAACAGTTTTCGTTCATTCTTATAACTTTATCTAAGCGCACTTCTACGCAATCGAGAACGAGACAATGCGGATGAGAGATTTTTACTCTTGTTAGTTAAGCTTAAGTCCAGGAAGGTTAAAAAAGCAGGTACGATTTTATTTTAAAATGTGTAATTTTCTACTATTCTGAGGCCGTCCCCTTCGTAGCAAACTGTTTGCGTGCACTTTTCGGCGGTACACGCAATGCGGAGTTTTTTGTGCGGTATGTATTGCAACGGCGACAGGTAGGCTTATTTGTGGCTGCCTTGTCACATCCATAGCAGAATACACATTTTTCTGCTACGCAATCTTTATACCTATGCCCTTTGCCCCCACAGTTCTACTCTACGGAGTTGTACTACTCAGTTGTACTCTATAACTAAAATCATCTACGGAAACTGATCCTTTACCACTGAACCGCAATTTCCAACTTGCCATTATTTGACTTAGAAGATCGCGACGCAAATCGAAATAAGTTGGAGTCTGGCTCGAAGTTTGTTCTCGCTTGAGCATGCGTCCGTGAGCTGGACAAAAGGTGTTGCAAGTTTTGCTGCTAGTGGTAGTGGAGATCTTGCTCCTTGGAGCTACGGAGCCAAATTGTAGCTCTAAAGAATTGCTTGGACTAGCCTCTCGGAAAGCTGGGCCAATGCTGATGTCATCTCTAGAGTCTGCTTTGCCATGTTAGCGGATATTGTGCCCGCCATCACTCTTTGCAATACATTAATTGCTTCTTAAGGGCTCGGAACTCATTGGAGGGTCAGCCATGTTGGATCTATCCTTTTGTTTGGACGTTTGAAGTGATGGAGGGATCGGAGGGGCTCGCTCATGCGAGGTTGACGGTCGTTCTGAATCTAAATTTGATACAGATTGGGAACTTTCAATTTGTAAGATCTGTTTACACACTGAACAATTGATTCTTTGCGCACTTGCGGATTTTAAACAGTCTCTGTGAAGGTGTTCTCTTTACGATACTAAACTAAATCAAAATTAAAAAATAACTAATATTGATATATTAGAAATTTTTATAAAAATTGTTGATGCTATGCACGTAACTGAACAACTAGTAAAAAGAAGACGATAAAAAAATAGGGATGAGGAAATTCCAAATTAATAACTAAGCTGCAGATGTCAGTTCTACACCAAGCACACTTGATTCCAGCGTTAACTAATATCTTTACTTTGCTTTCTCAATGATAGATGATTGTTAAATTGAGGTTCGGATTACAATGATATGTTGTGTCCTAATAAGAAATCAAAGAATTGATCAGTCTAAATTGAGTTTACGTTTATCGTGTTATAACTATCTGTCGCCGCATTTGTACTAAAGAGATGAATGGCATCATGGCACATCCAATTGTTGACAAAGAATAATACCGGACATGGATAAGACCATCGACTGTCATGTTTCCCGATGCCATATTATTTAAAGCGGAAGGAAACGATAGGTCCTCCCGTTGTAGCATGATTTCTGTGAGTTCAAAATACTGGAAAAGGTCCCACAGCAATGAAACATAAATTGCACTGTAGGGATCATTAGAGTTGGATTCGAAAATCCATCGGTCACCTACTGGTGATCACTGTCGTAGATCCCCGAAAACTATGACAGAAATACCTTCAAATGGTGAAGTGTTTGTTTTAAAAACTGGGAAAACATTTTGGAGCCTACCATAGATATTTCATCTATAATAATAAGTTTAAGGTCTATTAACCTCGAATGCAAAGTATTTACTAAATCATTACTTAAAGCCCTCAAATCGGAATCCGGTTGATTAATTGGTAAGGAAAACATGGAATGTAGTGTTGAGCCACTGGTTCCGAAAGCAGCTTTACCTGTTCGAGCACACAATTGTATTTTAGGTCGCTTCCTGACATACTATTTTACATTACGGACAAAGTTTTAAAAAGGACTAAAATAAGTCGGTTCTTTCCGATTTGTTTTTGGCATTGTGCAAAACATGTGAAAAATATTTTTTCTCCTTTAAATTAAGTGACCTGACTATCTCTGCTAAACTTTCAGCTGAAACTAAAGGTGGAAGTTTTATTAATCGGACCTTGTTATCTTCTAAATCTAGATTCTCGTAATTTCCATTAATGTTTAAGACATTTAAATGACGATTTATTTCTGGCAATCCTAATACGCGAAATCTATGCCGAGTACCACTATGCCGTTTGCAAAAACTGTACAAATCAGCAAAATCAGCTAGGCATAAACTATCTAAAAAGTCGGGGCGCTGAACATTATGGTCCATTTCCAATATTGCTACTGAGTCATCGGGTAAGTTTGCAACTGTTGCGTAGACTTCCTTAACACAACCCGATGCTCTGGTAATGAGGTATTGATAAAAACCATTGCCTTGCCACATACCTAAACAGCAGTAAACGGCTTCCTGAGCGGATATTTCCGTACCCGAAATAAACGTATGCCCTATATGATGTAACTTTTGCTTTATAGTTACATTGCCCCTGCTTATCTCACTTACAGCTTCACGCATAGGCTTTGAAATTGCTCTCTGGGACTTGTTAATATAATTAAAGACGTTACTGCAGCAAGCATAGGGATCTAATATAAACTGGATATCTATGGCTATTGGCTCGCTGCAGTAGAAAAATGTGAGTATTAAAAGCGTTAAGCTTAATTGTTGGGAATGATCGCTATAAATATATTTTGGGCTTCTTTATACCCGACCTGAGTGCCTTTATATAGCACTCATAACTTAAGCTAAGTTGATCATGGGACAAAAAGTTATTGAAATCAAGAAGGTAATCTATGGTTTTACGATCAAACAGATATTCTAAAACACCCTGAATCTTTTCGAAATTTCTGCGATGCACTTCTTTATTTTCAGCATCGTCTTCTAATCGGAATATAATTTCTGTTGGGGCATGGAATACCAAATCTATATATTTTTTGTGCCCTAATTAATTGTGAGTTTGATACTCCAAAAATGGAGTCACATCCGGGTTTTTTTTTTCAGTTGTGATAAACTGTTCAATAAAGGACTTTACAGACGGAATGCTTGCTCATCAGCCAAGTCAACCTTCGGGGCATCTTTCAGCCACAACTTGCCATGACAGGGTCGGCTCTGACTAGACGGGATTAATTGCCAAACTTAAATAAGCTGCCAATTCTTTTGAAATGACTAAACTATTTACATTCTACGAAATTAAAACTACCATCTCTGTCCATCTACTCTTTGCTGCCGAAAAGATTATAACCAAGTAAGAGGTTCTAGTCTAGTCCGACTAGGGGATACCCTGAACCCTCTTATTCCAACCTCAAATGCAGCTTTGCTTTAGCAGTAATAAAGATAAATTAAAAAAGTTCCTATGGCAGGGCTTCTTCCGCCTCTAACCCACAGCCACACCAGCAACAAAGAAAGAGGTTTCCTCGATAGGGTTCGAACTTGCAACAGACCGAACTACTTACCGCCGCCTCTGTTCAACAACCAGTCTTGATGAGAAAAAATCGAATTAAAATAGCAGCATAGAAAACAATACAATCGCAACTGCAATGAAATGTAATTAAAGAAAACGCACATGAATGTGTGTGTGTAAATGTATACAGAATTTCTTGGAATTTGCGCTTGCTATCGCTGATAGGAGAAAAGTCAAAACACGTTTTCTTTAATCATTTCTGTGTTTCTTAACCGATCTTGATGAAATTTTCTAAAGTACATCTTATTGTACTACAAAGTATTCGTGTATTATCAAAAGTCATTTGCATTTAAATTGTGGCTTTTATTTGTGGGCAGCATAAATTGGAGTCTTAACTTGATTTATAGCTATGAGGTACTAGCGGGGAGGTGGCGATAGCCATAAAATGAAAAATACTTAATATATATATACTATTCTAGGAGCTACATTTCAAGTTTTGTGACTCTAGCTCTAGCTACATTTCAAGTTTTGTGACTCTAGCTCTTATTATTTACCAGGATTTCCATATCAATTATTATCGATTACTTGGAAACGGGGAAAGTTATCGAATATCGGATACAAACTCGATCTGCGCGGGCACCAGGAGGATCTACAGCTAAAATAGCTGTACAGCTTATAGGTTCTGAGAATCTTGCGTTCAATTATCCTACGAATCGGATTCTCTCTAACCTGTGATCTTCGATTCCTATCCCTATCTCTTTCTAAAAGTCATCGTTCTCTGTGTTGTCGATGGCGGGCCTTCCGCATATTGTCTCGTTCTTGTTCGTCTGCCCTATAAACTGGGTCCTGTCGACGTCTCGAGTGGTCTTCAGTATTTTGTCTCTGTTCGTTTGCCCAATAGACTGAGTCTTCTCTGCGTCTCGATCGACGCTCAGTATTCTCTACTGCTCCTGCTGTATTACACGAAAATAAACTCGACAGGTCGAGTGGTCTTCAGTATTTTGTCTGTGTTCGTTTGCCCGGTAGATTGGGTCTTGTCTACGTCTCGATCGACGCGAAGTATCAGCCAATTGCTCCTGTTGCCTTACTGGAGAATGAGCTCGTCGAGTCGAGGGGTCTTCAGTATTATGTCTCTGTTCGTGTATTCTATATACTGGGTTTTGTCTTAGTCTCGAGTGGTCTTCAGAATTATATATCTGTTCAGTTGCCCTATAAACTGAGTCTTGTATGTGAGCTTGGTTTCGTTGCCTATTTCTATTCCTTTCAATGTTTCTAAAATCACCATATTCCCTACGATGTTGTTGAGCCTCCATATTATTTATCCTCTCTTGCTCAGCATATTCAGAGATAGACCTATTTAACTGATTTCTACTTCGTTGTCTCTAAGACCTATTGGAAGCTGATACTCTTTTTGACCTCGGCATTCTACCTAAAAAGTAATAATTGTTTAAATTTTAAAGTTGAAGTTATTAAAAGTTCACTAAATATCTTATTATTTAAGATTCTAAGCAAAATGTATTAGTTTAATAAAAAGAAACAAATTAATTAATAATTAAAAGTACAACGCCAGCTGTGCAAATGGCATTCGCTCGAAAATGGTTGCTAGTAATTGTCTTTCACACACTTGCACCTACACGCCAAATAGTAACGGCCGAAAACTTTTTTTATCGATAATGTCTTATTCTTATTAAAATGATCACGAAACATAGAAAACGGTTTTATTCCAATCGCTCGGATCAAATTATTAAGTTTATTTGTTTAAAAATTGTTGGTAAATCGGTAAAAAACGCAAAAATCGCAAATCGGCAGTTGAGAATCGACAACACGCAAAAGTCTTTAGTGTGATGGCAATCGCAGGCTACAGACTAAATCGATTATTGCTTCTTCTCAGCAAAATTGAAGTATGAGTGTTGGAAAATACTCACTCTCTTATCGCAACGATTTTATACATATACATATGGAAATGCGCGCGCTACTAAATTTATTATTATAATAACATACATATATAACAACATCAATCTAATAATAATATATATTAATATATCAGTTAATGTCTATTACATTTTCTAGTTACTAGTATATCTAGTTAATATTAATATTATATTATACAAAATATTTATAAAATATAATTCTTAAATTTCGTTAGCTGATTTATAGTAACAGTGTTGAAAAGTTCCACTTTGCGGTCTACTACTTGTGGAAAGAAAATAATATAAACAGACATATGTGTGTACATTATAATATATGTATATACTTACGTATGTATGTGTATATGCACATTATATGTGATAATGCAAACAGAGTTTTATGTTCTGTAATACCACTAACCAAAAAACATATAGACCGGACAACCAGAGTAAAGATGTTGGTCACCAAAATTTGGTTTGCATCTGGTCCAACGAGCGAGTAAGATATACATATAACATCTTTTGATCGCTCACACTACAGGAAACTGCTTTGGCTTACTCTCTTCTATATGATTTGTGCGATAGAACGGCATCGCTGTTTTTTATCTCGCTCTCACTACAGGAAACTGCCTTGGCTTACTCTCTTCCATATGATTTGTGCGATAGAACGGCATCGCTGTTAATTTTTATCTTGCTCGCACTTACTCTCAGTGCTCTCAATGCTCTCTTCATGTCTAGGTACCGTTTAAATGTTTGTGTGTGCATGTGGCCGCACAAGCAAAAATGCCCACAAATTCAATTTTCGTCAAAAGTCGGTGGCATTTCTTCCCTTTTGAGGGGACGAGTAATATGAAATCATGAAAGGGTTTGCCAAGTCGATGCGAAATTCTTTCATTTTAGCTCGGTATTGCTGGAAAGGGTACCTAAGCGTTGGCACGTGTGCATTTAAAAGTTTTTGGACTTGCTATTCACGCATACTTGCATATTTTGTATATGAATAGAAGCATTTATGCGCATGTGTGCCTGTTGGTCCCTGCCTGCCTGTCCGATCCAAATTTGACAATATTTTTGGACTTCTGAATTTGGAGCTCTGCGCATACACACACACAGACACAAATGTGTGTGAATGGGCAGATCATGGGCGCAAAAGAAAATATCATTTTTGGCCCGCGGTTGTCGCGCACCCTTCTTTTTATGATTTTGGGTTTGATGAAATATACATGAACGTTGACCCCTGCAGCAGCCCGTAAAATTTTGCCAAGCACCTGTACCTGTATATTTAAGTCAAGTGACTGATCACTTAACTAGTTTAAGGAAAATTGTGTAAAAAATAAAATCTTTAAAATATTCAAATATACCAAATACAAAATAGGAGCAATTATATATTTAGAGTATTCATAATTTTATTGTCTTTAAATATTTAGCTTTTTCATATATGAATTGGATCTGCAGGTATTGAGGGGTCAACATTTTTTCATCGATTCAACCCCAAAATCATAAAAAGAAGGGTGCGCGACAACCGCGGGCCAAAAATGATATTTTCTTTTGCGCCCATGATCTGCCCATTCACACACATTTGTGTCTGTGTGTGTGTATGCGCAGAGCTCCAAATTCAGAAGTCCAAAAATATTGTCAAATTTGGATCGGACAGGCAGGCAGGGACCAACAGGCACACATGCGCATAAATGTTTCTATTCATATACAAAATATGCAAGTATGCGTGAATAGCAAGTCCAAAAACTTTTAAATGCACACGTGCCAACGCTTAGGTTCCCTTTCCAGCAATACCGAGCTAAAATGAAAGAATTTCGCATCGACTTGGCAAACCCTTTCATGATTTCATATTACTCGTCCCCTCAAAAGGGAAGAAATGCCACCGACTTTTGACGAAAATTGAATTTGTGGGCATTTTTGCTTGTGCGGCCACATGCACACACAAACATTTAAACGGTACCTAGACATGAAGAGAGCATTGAGAGCACTGAGAGTAAGTGCGAGCGAGATAAAAATTAACAGCGATGCCGTTCTATCGCACAAATCATATGGAAGAGAGTAAGCCAAGGCAGTTTCCTGTAGTGAGAGCGAGATAAAAAACAGCGATGCCGTTCTATCGCACAAATCATATGGAAGAGAGTAAGCCAAAGCAGTTTCCTGTAGTGTGAGCGATCAAAAGATGTCATATGTATATCTTACTCGCTCGTTGGACCAGATGCAAACCAAATTTTGGTGACCAACATCTTTACTCTGGTTGTCCGGTCTATATGTTTTTTGGTTAGTGGTAATACATATGTAAATACATATAAAAAATACATGCATAAATGCTACCAACAGCTCGCACTACTCGTTCCGCGCGGACGGACAGTCAAACGGACATGACTAGGTCGACTTGGTTATTGATGCTGATCAGAAATAATATACTTACCTGTTACATACATTTGCACCAAAACATTATAACTTTTTTACCCATTTTTAATAGGTTCAGGGTATGAAAGAATATTTCCTTCAAAAGGGCTCGAACCCGGGACAGTTCGCAACTCTTGCCACCGCCTCCACTCTATAACCATAGCTCATATACGCAGCTCATACACAGCACAGAAAAAAAAATAATGGCAATTGCAAGACCCATACGCAAACACGTGCCAATGTAGGCCCAACGTTTTCTAAAATAAATTCTGTGCGTCCTAACCGATCTTGATAAAATTGTCAGTAGAGCTTATTGTGCTAAAGAATATTCGTAAGTATATTCTCAAAAAGACAATTGTGTGGCGATCTGGCAACACAGGAACTGATACATTTTAAGTTTTTTCTCTTTGATAAGTTTGGTTACACTAACTTTGAATTTCACCATATTACGAAAAGCACGTACAACTTCCTTCTATCTCGAGCTCTCAACCTATCGACATCTATTGTCACTTCACATATATTCACTTTTTTGTGTATAATAAATAAAGTTTAAACTGAAATATTTTACTTGTGTTAACGGATGTAGAATTTGACTATTAAGTTCCATCCAAATAACCAAATTGGTGACCCCCGACAATAACCAAAGTGTGCGCAACCCAGGAGAGACGGAGCACCTACTTAAATTGCAATCATTACCAATAGGCATACTTCAAGATCATACTAAAGTTTTCGCCAATTCAATTCAGAATTATAAGCTAATTGACACACTCATATACATAGCTTTGCTGCGACATACTCACACAAAGATAGACATTTTGCGCAGTTCCACGAAATACATGACGCTTAAAATACAAAATGGAGGACGAGAATAATGCTAGCGCTCACATTGAGAACAGCAATGCAGAAGCTGCAAACAATGTAAATTCTGTTTTCGTCAAGATGCCTTTTCCTCAACTACACACGGTTACAAACATTGAAATGTTTTTCACAAAGCTAGAAAGTTGGTTTCTTTTACAAGGCATAGGCTTACGAAAGGAACACGAGAAGTACGCAGCCGTCATCACATATGCGGATCCCAAATACTTAGATCAAGTTCACGATCTTGTTCAAAACGAGCCTCAAACAAATCCATACACTACACTCAAACAAGCCATCCTGGCAAAGTTCGCTGAGTCAGAGATGACACGCCTCGACAAACTTGCCACTGGCATTCAACTTGGTGATGGACGTCCAAGCCATTTCCTCAGCCAACTACAGCAAACCAACGCTACTAACGACGAATCAGTTGTACGTCGTTATTGGATTAAACGCCTACCTCCTGCAGCTCGCGCTGTCATCGCAGGTATTCTTGAGACGTCCCCGAATACAACACTATCGCAACTTGCAACAGCCGCTGACGCCGTAATGGATACACTAAGTTATACTTCATGTGATAACGTCGCAGTGCTTTCCCGTAACAACACTGCAACTGAGCATCAAATGGACAACCGCATCAGTACAATAGAAAAACGTCTGGATGCCCAGGACATAATGTTTCAAAACATCAATACAAAACTTGGTCAGCTGCTCAACAGCAATAAAAACAACGGAAATCGACGCACTCGCAGTCGCAATCGATCACAAACCAACCGCAGCAATGCACCGAACGCACAGGCCGAGTCAAACCAAAATTGCTGGTATCATAACAAGTATGGCTGCAGTGCCCAACACTGCATTGCACCATGTTCCTTTAATCGAAAAAACACCAACAACCAAAAAAACTAGCAAACACCGTCGAAGAAAATCAAATTGGCCACTTCGACGGCCAATCTGTTAATGCCATAAAAAATTTTTCCAAGCTTAGTATAAACGTTCACAGTATAACAACCTCTAATCGACTATTTATTCCAGATACAAAGTCTGGTAAAAAGTTCCTTATCGACACTGGCGCTGATGTGTCAGTCATATCTTCTGCAGCCATAAACCGACGTTTCTTAGCCACCAGCGAAAACCCTCTTTTTGCTGCTAACGGCACTACCATTAAAACATATGGCTCAACCCGTCTCACTCTCGATCTTGGGTTACGTCGTCCATACACATGGAATTTTATCATTGCTGACACAAAATTTCCAATCATTGGATCAGATTTCCTACAGCACTATAACCTTCTTGTCAATATCAAAGATGGTAAATTAATCGACGCTCAAACTTTTGATAGCACGTCAAGGTGTCTGCAGCCTTCGATCTTTAACAACGTTAAAAACGTTTAACGCATCCTGTGAGTTCGCCCGGCTGCTGGAGGAATTCAAGGACATCACACAACTCAATGCCTTATCACCGAAGCACACAACATCTAGTGTAACTCACTGCATTGAGACAAAAGGCCCACCAACATTCGCAAGACCTCGTCGACTCACTCCGGACAAATTTAGGGCTGCCAAAATGGAATTCGAGTTCTTGCTTAAAATAGGTGTGTGCCGACCATCAAAAAGTGCATACGCATCGCCGCTGCACATGGTCCGCAAGCCAACAGGCGAATGGCGGCCATGTGGTGATTACCGCGCCCTCAACGCACAAACTGTTCCGGATAGGTATCCACTTCCACACATACAAGACTGTACACATATTTTTCATGACAAGAAAATATTCTCAAAAATTGATCTTAACCGTGCATATCACCAGATCCCCATCGAACCAGGCGACATCCCAAAGACTGCAATAACCACACCATTTGGATTATTTGAGTTTACACACATGACATTTGGATTGTGCAACGCTGCACAAACCTTCCAAAGGTACATGCATTCCGCACTGAGGGATTTAGACTTTGTTTTCGTCTATATAGATGATATCGCCGTTGCATCAGACAATATGGAGCAACACCAAATCCATCTTCGGCAAGTTTTTGAACGACTTCGACGTTTTCATCTCAAAATCAACACTAGCAAATGTCGTTTCGGTCAAACATCAATCGAGTTTCTTGGACATTTGATCGATCATAGTGGCATCAAACCATTACCACACAAAGTGAAAACCATCATCGAATTTCCCTTGCCCACAGTCGCAAAAGAACTGAAACGTGTTTTGGCAATGATTAACTTTTATCGAAGATTCCTGCCAAAAGCAATCACGCATCAAGCACCACTGGTACAATTAATACCGGGTAACAAAAAAAACGACTCAACTCCAATAACTTGGACAGGTGACACGCTGAAACATTTTGAGGAATGCAAGCGTTCTCTAGCTGCAGCAACACTTTTGGTACATCCTGCTCCAGATGCTCAGTTATCGCTCAGCACGGACGCAAGCGATACAGCCGTTGGCGCTGTACTGCATCAAATCGTCAACAATGAACCTCAGCCAATGGGATTTTTTAGCGTTAAACTTACTGACGCACAACGCAAGTACAGTACTTATGATCGAGAGCTTCTTGCAATTTACCTTAGTATCAAGCATTTCCGCTACATGCTCGAAGGAAAAATGTTTGATGTCCACACTGACCATAAACCATTGGTATACGCTTTTACGCAAAAATCTGAAAAAGCTTCTCCACGGCAGCTTCGACAGCTAGATTTTATCGGACAGTTCACGACATCTATTCTACACATTGCAGGTGTCGATAACATTACTGCTGACACACTCTCTCGCATCGAAACCATTGAAGCCAACATCATCGACTACAATAAGATTGCTGTTGCACAAGCAAGTTGTCCAGAGCTAAAAAAGCTACTAAATGACAACACAACTTCACTTCAAAGATTTGAACACATCAATGTAGACCTCATTGGACCACTTCCTCAATCTGGTCAATTTAGATATTGTCTCACGATTATCGATCGCTATACCAGATGGCCAGATGCAGTCGCCATCGAGGATATCCAAGCTGAAACAGTAGCCGCAGCACTCATCAATACATGGATTTCTCGCTTTGGAGTTCCAGCACGCATTACCACGGACCAAGGCAGACAATTTGAATCCAGATTATTTAACGAACTATCGCGCCTCCTCGGCATTGACCATTTACGAACAACCGCCTACCATCCACAGGCAAACGGAATCATCGAACGTTGGCATCGCACGATTAAGGCAGCTATAATGTGTCACAACAGGATCGGCTGGCCATCCAAATTGCCAATGATTCTCCTCGGCCTACGCTCAGCATATAAGCCTGATATCCAAACAACAGCAGCACAGCTTGTTTACGGTACAACTCTTCGTCTTCCTGGAGAATTTTTCAATAACTCCAGTCAATTTCAACCACAAACTGATTTCGCCAAGGATCTAACAGAGATGATGCGCGAAATCCGACCAATTCAAACATCCAACCACGACTCATCAAAGCCTTTCATCTTCAAGCAATTAGCTGATTCAACTCATGTTTTTCTGCGTAACGACACGGTACGTGGATCGCTTCAGACGCCCTACGATGGACCATTTGAAGTAAAATCAAAACATACCAAATTTTTTAACATACTTATCAATGGTCACGATACCAAAGTATCAATTGATCGCCTCAAACCTGCTTTCATGGAAACACAGCAACAATCAACGACAACCAACGCAGAAGCAACATCGCCATTAGGTCAACAACAAGTCGCATCCAAGGATAGTCCCAACACACCTATACCGCTTCAACAATCTACAAGACCTCGCCGCACAATTAGACTCCCCGTTCGTTTCACAACTTGAAGTCTAGAAGGGGGTACTGTGGCGATCTGGCAACACAGGAACTGATACATTTTAAGTTTTTTCTCTTTGATAAGTTTGGTTACACTAACTTTGAATTTCACCATATTACGAAAAGCACGTACAACTTCCTTCTATCTCGAGCTCTCAACCTATCGACATCTACGCATCTAAATATTCACTTTTTTGTGTATAATAAATAAAGTTTAAACTGAAATATTTTACTTGTGTTAACGGATGTAGAATTTGACTATTAAGTTCCATCCAAATAACCAAAATTGCATTAAAATTTTAGTTTAAATTTGTGGGCACAGTGCAAGTTGGTCTATTATTTTTTTGATTTATAGCTACGTAGTGGCTTTTATCAATTTTTTTGGGTTCATTCCCTCGATGGGACTTAAACTCGTAACAGATCTACTCTACTTACCGCCACCTCTACTCAATAGCCAAACCAACAACTAACAACTTTTGAAAAAAAAACCGAATTAAAATAGCAGCACATACACACAGCACCGAAATTAATACAATTAATACAATAATGGCAATTTCAATGGTGTTGATAGAATTCAGAGCAGATGCGCATGAGAGTGTTTGTGTACATGTATACAAAAATTCATGGAGTTTGCGCTTGTTGCCGTAGGGCCAGCCCAAACACTTTTAATTAATCACTTTTGTGCTTCTTAACCGATGTTAATGAAATTTTCTACAGTACATCGTATTGTCCTATAGAATATTCGTGTATTCTCAAAAATTCAATTGCATTTTAATTGTGGCTTAAATTGGTGTGCAACGCAATTCACTTGTTTTATAGATTTCTGGTGGTAGCGGAGAGGTGGTGATAGGTATAAAATGAAAGATACTTGATATATATATACTATTCTAAAAGCAACATATAAAGTTTGGAGACTCTAGCTCTTATTATTTACCAAAATTGCTCAAAAAACAGGATTTCGATTTCGATAATTACCAATTACTTGGAAACGGGGCAAGTTATCGTATATCGGAAACAAACGCGTTCTAAGCGGGCACCAGGAGGAGCTATAGCCAATTTTCATTTCAAGTCTCTAGCTCTTATAGGTTCTGAGATCCTTGCGTTCATACATGCGGACGGACAGACGGACGGACGGACAGACAGACGGACATGGCTGGATCGACTCAGCTATTGATGCTGATCAAGAATATGTATACTTTATGGGGTCGGAGATGCCTCCTGCTGCCTGTTATATACATTATATTCTCTTTAGCCATTTTTAATGGGTTCAGGGTATAACAAAATACTAAAATATTATATACTGACAAGGGCAACAAAACCATGGCAAAGGAAGACTTATGCGCGTATAAGATACTTAGCCACGTTCCGACATCAAAACTACAGACAAAGAATAATAACTTTGTGACATCCTGAATAATGAATGGGACCTTTTTCAAAGCACGAAAGATATAAGATTACTACAACAACAGCGGCACTTCCGCGGATATACGGACTACCAAAACTACATCTGAAAGAAACACCATTGAGGACAATATGTTTCTCTCTCGGATCCCGATTATACAAACACATTATCAATATATTAAAAAACTCCACAATGGACTCAAATACAATGTTTAAAACTTGTAAGGGTTTAAAGACAGAGTCAACAACCCCCACAGTATTGTTGACGAAGCATTAGTATCGTTGGACAGAATATCCTTATATTCCAGTGTTCCAAAGGAATTGGCGCGGGACACAATAAAACGAAAATGAACCAATTAGAAGAACACACAACTTAACCTAAACAATTATTTATGGATACAGTTAAATTTTGTATTTTGGAAAGCCGGTTTTTAAAATGCGAAAAAAAAATACATTCAATTAAAAGGAATGCCAATGGGATCACTTTTCTCTCCAGTAATAGCAGATATAAGAAATGTTGGACAACATTACTGATAAACTGACAATAAAACCAAAACTTTTGACGAAATATGTAGATGACCTCTTTGAGGAAATGGACAAAATTACATAACATCCTGAAAGAATATAACTCTCTTCATAACCACACTAAATTTCCAATTGAACTAGAGAAAATCTTAAAATTGTCATTTTTAGACTCTATAGTAAGCAGAAAGCAGCACTATACCGCCATACGTTACGCTGTACGGGGACACTACGCAGCCCAAACCTTATGCATCACCACGACTGCCTGTTCCCTAGGAACGACTACGGTAACGTCGTCCCTTGCACGTGGCATCAGCCCTTTTGAGCAAATACCCGCCCAAGACTGCAGCCAGGTATCAAACGGAACCGTTCAAGCCCAAAAAGGGCGCCTCTTAAAAAAATAGAAGGTGGTGTTCTCTCGGCCAGTGGAAGTAGAGCTAACTGCCAATAACAACGTCGCTAACGGTGTAGATAAAGATGATAGACCACGCAGCACGCGCAAGGGCCAGCAGGTAACAAACAGCAAGCCAGAAGCTTGCCACCCACCTGCAACCCACCCAGACGGCGCCCCTTAATGAGCGCCCTTCCACTAAGGTGCCCAGAATAACTGGGCCAGGCATCGTCAGCTTCGCCACGTTCTGCAAGGAACTGGACAGCATCGTAGGCGAGAACTCTGGCGACTGAATCATCCAATGTCGCAACTCTGACGATAACCGAAAGGTGGCAAGGCTCCTTCGCCACACCACCAACTGACAGAGGACCGGCCATACCGCATAGTCCTAAGAAACATTCATATATTTCAGCGCAATTGGCAGACAAGGGGCACCATGTTGTCCGCATATACAACCCGCGTAGTGGAGTTAATAATGAGGCACTCAATATGAGGTTTGTTGACCTGAGGAAGGCGGATAATAACAACCTCATCAAATCCATAACTGCTTTATGCAGACATAAAGTGTCGTGGGAGAAGCCTCGCAAGACGTCGGGCCCAGTCCAATGCAACAGATGCAACAGATGCAACAGAGTACGGGCACACCAAGTCCTATTGCTCGAGACACTATGTGTGCAAGCAGTGGGGAGAAAACCATCGAACAAGCGAGATCACACTTGGCAAAGATGAGGATCGGTGCTGCTAACATTGTAGCGAATCACACCAGCAAACTTCAGGGGCTGCAAGAAGTACCTGCAATACGCCTTCCAGCAGAAAAATCAGCATAAGGCAAATGGCAGAATTGCAAGCCGCTCCAGGGACCGTCGCCCCCAAACAGCACCTCCTGCCCGCAGCTTCGTTCCCGTCCAACAAACCTTTGCCAACGTCCTGCGCGGTAGCCGGCATCCCCAATCGTTCCCACCCAGTCGCTGACAACAGTCCCAACTCAGCCCTCGAGATCAGGATGGATCAACTGTTCGCCAGAATAGATGAAATGCTGTCTCTCGTAGAGACCCTAACGCTAATAAAGGCTAGCGCAAAAAATAACAGTGCCTAAAATGACATCCCTTAGAGGAACGCCAACGGAGAAGGCGAATGAGATCTCTGCCTTCATTGAGCTTTACCACATGATGTATTTTTTCTCGCGGAGACTCACTTCTGCTCCCGTATCACCCCCAGAGTGCCAGGCTACACTCTCCACACCGCTAACCACCAAGCCAACATGGAGGAGCAGCAATACTGATCAGACCGTCCTTGTCGTCCTGCCACTGGCATGTGCAAGCCGCTGTTATCCGACTCGGATCCATCGCTGGTGGGGAAACTACCGGATGTGCCCCCAGAGGAAAACCATTTTCTCTGCCATCGAAACCGAATTCATCGAAGCTATAGCCACTGGAGAGGCAATGTGATACTAACGAGCTATGTAGAACTACCGCAACATCTAGTGCACTCGACATCGGGCTATACAAGGGATTCCAGACAAGAACAGCTGAGAATAAGAAGCCTTCTGGACCTGACCTCGGATAACCTTTCACCCCTCTTTGAGCTAGAAGAGAC
This sequence comes from Drosophila lacicola, assembly GCA_035045355.1. NCBI lineage: Eukaryota > Metazoa > Arthropoda > Insecta > Diptera > Drosophilidae > Drosophila > Drosophila lacicola. Next base: position 1,855,921 of record JAWNPB010000351.1, on the reverse strand, counting down.
ACCAAATGCATCCGTCTACCTGACCTGCCTCGAGGACACCTTAGAGGTCAGCGTCGCAACAAATACGGCAAGCGAACTGGATAGCTACGTCGACCACCTGACAGCGGAAATAACAGAAGCTAACAGACATGCAGCTCCACAAACTCCACCTCGCCCTCTCACCTTTAGAAGCTCCCTGCTAAGCCCAGAAGCCAGGAGTCTCCTCCAAAAGGTGTCTGAGAAGGTTGTACATCCGAAACGGTGATCCATCTGCCAAGGCGGAAACGGTCAGCGCGTCCAACCAGCTCCGACGACTGCTGGCTAGGACCCGAAGGGAAAACCTTGATAGCCTTCTAGAAAAAGCCGGGCATGGCGGCAACAGCACTTTTTCAGTGTGGAAGCTCACCAGAAGCATTAAAAGGCAAACATTTTTTACCTCCCCGATCACGGACCGCTCTGGCCTCTGGCTCCGATCGGACGGACGATCGGATGGAGGCGACCTTTACGCCATTCCATTTCGCAGATGTTGCACAGCGCCGTAAAGTGGCTGAGTCACTTGATGCGCCACTGGCTTGGTCACATCCCGAAGCAATGGAAACATGCGAAAATTGTCATGATCGGCAGTGCAGGACTGGCTGCTGCAGGACGAAACTTGGACAGCTAACTGGAAGTTTGCCATAAACTGTGCCAAGTCCGCTTGCGACACTTTCACGCTGCGTTGCCATGGGCTATGGTTCGATGGAGGAACCATTGAGCACACCAGCTCATTCTGTTACTTGGGCGTCCACTTGGACCGAAGCCTTGCGAAGGCGTCAAAAGCTCGACTGGCTACAAAAGCCCCAAAGCAAGCTGCATGTTTCCACAAAGGCACTGCTAGTCAAAACGATGGTTACGCCTACCTGGAAATTATAAATAAGTAAACTGTAAATAACATATAAATTACACAATAGTAACTATACACCCTACCCGTAGTCACTCGCTTGGTAGAGATCAGAAGGCACTGATCGATACCAGCGCAAAATAAAACATATATAACATATATAAAAAAAAAGAAAAAGAAAGCAGCACCCAAAATTAAATTATATAAGAAACCTTTTGCCTCTGATAGAATATTTAATTTATTAATAACATACGAAATTAAAATCTTGACGAAAATCTACGAAAACGCTAACATAACTTCTCTACAAGACAGTGGAAAAAATTTCAATAATGGACAAAAGCATTCGTTTTCCTCTTTAAAGCGAACAGACTCTCCGTTTTGTTTTGATTTTAATAAAACATCGGCGTTTTAATATTTCAATTTGAAATACACCATTATTCAGTTTGCCTTCTCGGTTTATTTTATATTTTATCGCGAGTGCATGCTTGTGGTCTGTGCATTTGATCATTTAAATATTTTTACTTTCAAATTTTTGTTCTTGTGCATTTTTGTTTGTGCAAGTAATGCGGTCAGTTGCGAGTTCGAACCCTGCCAAGGGAACCTTTTTTTTTTTTTGTCTTTATTACTACTAAAGCAAACGAGCGAGTTGGTGTTTAAATAAGAGGGTTCAGGGTATCCCCTAGTCGGGAGCTCCCGACTAGAACCTCTTACTTGTTTAAGATAGAATATGCTTCTAACATACAGACAAATTTTTTCGAATATCGTACACATTAGGCTGTCTTAGGACTTATCGGTCAAAGTATGAAAAACATTTTTATTTTTCAAGATATTTGAAACTCGACATCTATTATGCACTTTGTTCCCTACATGTATGTAATATCTCATCAACATCGGACCGGCAGAAGTTTTGTCAACATTCCGAATGGCTTTGAAAGATTGTTGCGGAAATTGGTAAAGGCGAGTCACCTACCCGTTTAATTGCTCGCGTTTACCTAGTGAACTATATGAATCCTTCACCAGTACATTATTTCTCGTTTGGCGATTTGAATAGAACGAATCTAACCTATTTTTAAATGTGTTTTAAATATTGAGCCATGACCTATTCTTGCTTGTTGTTTCGAAACAAGGATGCGATCAGTTGTTCTACTTTGTTAATCGGTCGTTTCACGCCTACAAAACTACGATCATTGCTGCTGTACATTTGTGGACATACGTACTGGGATTGGTTACTGATTTGAGATAGAGAGCAGAGGTGCTGAAGCAGATAAAAACATAAATGGCATAAGGTGTTGTACGATTTTTGAATGAAAATGCATTTCATACTTGTAGTATAAATCAACCATAAACTTTAGGCAAATATAAGTAAACTTCAAAAAAGATTTTATGGACCGAAAATTCAATAATACTGACGAGCTAGGCTCATGCTGTACAATGAATTGTTGTTCAATGTGCCTTTGGTAGAATAATCGGGTGTCCGAAACAGAAGGATAATTTCAAATTGTTTAGACATAAACCGACACGGAGCAATCCGGTTTCGTTGAAGCGTGCGTATCTTACATCTGGTGGCTAGTGAAAATATCCCAATCAGTGTTTGGGGATTCTGTTCAAAGACTACTGATGAGTGTCACAAGCATAATGAGCATACCTCATTGATCTCCTCAGATGTCAGTGATGATGAGATAGCGGGCAGCGTACATATTTCAGAGTTTCAGCTACGATAAAACCCATGCAACGAGGTCTTCCATAATAGATTATACAACGTTGAGTTTTGCCAACGTAGCCAATATGGTCAGGGAGTGATTCTTGCTTGAGTGAACCAATTTGCAGAAGCAAGTAATTTCAATGTCACCTTCAATCAGAGTTCGTCATCCGACTGTAAACAACAGCGGCATAACCCTTTATTGATGCGTTTGAAAAAGCATGAAGCTCGATGGGGCCCGATGTGTAACCAATATGTTGTGCCAATTTTTTTTTAACAAAAAGCTATAGTCTTTCAATAAAAATGTTTAAATATATGATTACTGACGTTAACAGGTACTTTTACGTTAAAAGTACTAGATATATGCCAGTGGGATGTAAATTTTGATTCTATTTTAGAGATATATATTGTCCTACAGGTGACGAACTTTTCTTGTAGGGTGTGACGGGCAGCAATGGAATAAAAGAAGAAGAAGAAAGGATTTATAAAAGAAATATAAAAGCGTAGTTGAAACAATAGAAGAGTATATGTATTTAATTAAATTGTTTTAGTGTTGCTTAATCAGAAGTGCCACTATACGGGAGGTGACGCAGAGAAGAAAGGCGAAGATCAGATCACCAAAGGAGCGGATTGGTTTTTCTCAGGTTTTTCTTAAAATTAAACGTTTTCTCCAAACAAATAGCAATTCATATACACCTATTCCTCGATTTACACGGTAGATTGGTTCTTGGAAAATCCGTGCAAAACAAAACCGTATAAAACGAGACACAGAGTTCATACAAGGTAAACGGATATGCTCAATTAACCTGAAAACCGTGTAAATCGATCTAAAGAAGACAACGAAAAGTCGAAGATATGTTCATTATAATCGTGTAAAATGAGATGAGGATTCAATAATAAAAGAGAGATTTTTGCATTCAATTCAATTTATTGTTGATAGTTAAAAACGTAAACATCAATTAATATTATTCCTTTCAGTAAAAAAAAATATTTTAAAAACGTAAAAAAAATTAAAAATATTCTGTACAAAACAATAAGAGAATTCAATCATAAATAACTTTATAAAAACTTAAACTTAAAAAAGCAGAAATAAAAATCAGCTTTTATTCTTCTTGAACTTTGTTAAGCTAGAATTCTCCTTTTCTTTGGTAGTGGTGGTGTAACATCACTATCCGAGTCACTAACAGAAAATTCACCAACGTTTCCCATAGGTTCAGCTTCACTAATTGAGATGTTCGCAACATTTTGCACTTGGCTACTAAAAGTTTTGGATGGCAAGATATTAGTGATTAGCGTTTGCTTACTTTGGCGGGTATTCTTATAAATTTCTTCATATTGACTGAGCGCATTTCTTACTTCAGGCCAAATGACTTTCCAGCAAGAATTCAATGTGGACTTTTTAATTTCGGCGACAGTAGAATAAGTGTTAAAGCGAAACCGTGTAAATCAAGTACCGTGTAAGTCGAGGGATAGGTGTATATATATATGAAATGGATGTAGTTTAATACTAATTTAATTATTATTATTCTAATTATAGTTACTATTTACCATTAATTGGAAGCAATTGCATTATTTGTTGGTAGCGGCCGTGCGCAAGCGCCTATGACTGAAACTTATTAAAAATGTTATACTTATTATTTGGGATAAAACTATATTTATTTATTTGTTCTCTGCGTCAGTATCGTCAAATTGTTTTCGCGTTCGTCCTGCAAAAAAAAGTGATATGAAATTGTAAATAATGTTAAGTGTTAGTTGATTAAATGTATTAGTCTAAGTAAGACTAAACATGTCCGAGTATAAAGTTAATGCCGGGTGTGATAACGGTGTAAGAATGGAGCGCGTCAGGAATTGAGAGTGGGCAGGGCTCCGTTGGGGTGGACCTTCACATCTTTTCACCATTTGCATGTTTGCAGGTTGTCCGATTGTGTGCTCGAATAGCAGCCGATATTCGTAAGTCCTCTTTATACCCTAAACCCATTGAAAATGGGTAAAAAGGGTATAATGTATTTGAGCAAATGTATGTAACAGGCAGAAGGATTCTTCTCCGACCCCATAAAGTATATATATTCTTGATCCGCATCAACAGCCGAGTCGACCTAGCAATGTCCGTCTGTCCGTCCGTCCGTCTGTCCGTATAAGAGCTAGAGAAATTTGAAATTGAAATTTGAATTTTTTGATATGTTAAGATATGGCAAGGGTATGGCAATCACATTCTCTTAAAAAAGCATCCAAACTTGGTACAACCTATTGGGTACACACGGGCTCCATCGAGCTTCATGCTTTTTCAGACGCATTAATAAAGGTTTATGCCGCTATTGTTTACAGTCGGATGGCGAACTCTGATTGAAGGTGACATTGAAATTACTTTCTTTTCGGCAAATTGGTTCACTCAAGCAAGAATCACTCCCCGACCATATTGGCTACGTTGGCAAAACTCAACGTTGTATAATCTATGATGGAAGACCTCTTTGCATGGGTTTTATCGTAGCTGAAACCCTGAAATATGTACGCTGCCCGCTATCTCATCATCACTGACAATGAGATCAAAAGCTCATTATGCTTGTGACACTCATCGGTAGTCTTTGCACAGAATCCCCAAACACAGATTGGGAAATTTCCACGCTTCAACGATTTCGGATTGCTACGTGTCGGCTTACGTCTAAGCAATTTGAAATTATCCTTCTGTTTCGAACTACCGATTATTCTACCAAAGGCACATTGAACAACAATTCATTGTAGAGCATGAACCTAGTTTGTCATTATTCTTGAATTTTCGGTCCATAAAATCTTATTCGAAGTTTACTTATATTTGCCTAAATTTTGTGGTTGATTTACTAGCAGTACAAGTGTGACATGCATATTCATTCAAATATCTTACAACACTTTAGGTCATTTATCATTTTGTGTTTCAGAACCTCTGCTCTCTATCTGAAATTAGTAACCAATCTCAGTACACATGTCCACAAATGTACAGCAGCAATGATCGTAATTTTGTAGGCGTGAAACGAGCGATTAACAAAGTAGAACAACTGCTCGCATCGTTGTTGCAAAACACCCTTGTTTTGAAAGCACTTACTACTAAAGGGATCAAGTGAAACCGCAGATCGAAGCAAGTGTAGATTATGGGTCAATTCAAATAATGTGCGCTGGTGTTGGATTCATATAGTTCACAGGTATGCGCGAACAATCAAACGAGTAGATGACTCACCTTTAACGAAATCCGCAACAAGCTTTCGAAGACACCCGGAGTGTTGAACTGCGTTGATAACCAGAGGCTCGTTTTCCTTTCAAAGAAACAGTTTGGGCTACAGCTAACCCATAAGAGCAATCACGCCGGCAGAAGAGCGTATATTATAAGAGAGCTGAAATGAGCGAATAACGAACATGCATCTTGAATGATTTCTTAGCACTCAATTGATCACATGCTATTACGATTGAGTTGAGTTGTATCTAATGGCTTTCTCAAGCGGTCGAGCTTAGAGTCCTGTTACTTTAAGTTATATTATTTTCTTGTATTTGTAATTCTATTGAGCTTTGAATTTGCTAGCTTAGGAACAGCGGAATTTGCGACACACGTGGAAATCTGTGAGCGGCAGTCCAAGTCACCGGACCATGCTCCGTGTATGTCAATTTAAATTTTATAAGAATTAGGTTATTCAATAAAGTTGAAGTCTTTAAAAAATAACAACCCCGCTTGTGAGCTTATGTGAGCAACCTTCTGGGATTCTTGTTGATTTCATCATTCCCAACAATCGTGCATTCAAGGAGGTGTTCCTGTCGCGTGTCCATCACTGCCGAAGACTTACCGACTTACATCGCTTCCATTATTTAAAGAATTCGCTATCAGAGGAAGCTACTGAAGAAATAGAGCACTTGACTTTGATAGAATCGAATTACTCAGTGGCATGGAGCATTCTGGTGAATTTATATGACAATAAACGAGTATTGTTTTTACATTGCATGGATGTTTTTGCTCATCAATTAGCAGTTCAACATGGAGACGACGAGTGTCTAAGGCGGCTTGTGCAGACCTGCCGCTCATGTGTGAAATCGTTAGAGAAAGCTGGAGTTGATATAAAGCAGCAACCTCAAGTTTTGTATATTATATGATGAAAAGCAATTAGCGTCGTCGCCAGATCTACCGACATTTGAAGAGCTTTGTGTTTACCTCGAGTCCCAATATAGAACGATGATTACAGCATCGTCGGGAAGTTGCGAGGAAATGCAGCCAATAGATAGCCGCACGAATAAAAAGCAAGGCGTATACGGCTTACGTGAAGCCAAAGAGACGCAAAAGCTTCATTTATTACTCGACAAGCGGATATATGCATCGTCTGCGGCAACGAGGAGCACCCCATTGGGACTTGTAATGTATTCAAGGAAATGTGTATTGTATTTACAATAGAACGGTTGTTTTTTAAGTGTCTTAGTCTGAATCATCAAGCAGCTGCTAATTGGCAGCTTGCGAAATTGTGCAAGGTGCGCCGAGCGGCACCATACTCTAATCCACCTGGATAGAACGCGTGGTCAAATGGATGCGCCTAGAAACGGCGCCCTGAAGAAAATGGATACAAGTGCACAGCAAGTATCAACAAATTTAATTAACGGAAAGGATGAAGTCCAACATTTTATAAGACAGAAGGTCTTATTGCCAACAGCAATGGTGCTTATCGAGTCCAAAGATGGCTACCCCTTGAAGTTTCGAGCTTTCTTGGATCAAAAAGTGCAGCTCAACAACTACGGCTGACAAGGAAAAGGGTATACATAAAAATCAACGGTTTAGCTAACGAAAGAGTCACCGAAGCGTCTACAGGAATTCAGTTAAGTTTAGGATCCCTATATGATCCACAGGTAAAGCATAAGATATTTGCGTATGTCCTACCCAAGGTGAGTCAAAGAATGCCTGACAGAAGAATATCTACCACGAAGTGACCACATCTAAAAGATTTCCTTTTAGCCGATCCTAATTATTTTATTCCACAACGTGTCAACATTTTTCTCGGGAGCGATATTTATGATGAGCTGATGTTAGGTGAAGCATACCGAGGACCAACAGGTTCACCTCTTGCATAAAATACGCATTTGGGCTAAATCGTATCTGGAAAGATCAACGAACGTGTGTCGTTGGTGTCAGCGAATACAGTGAAGGTACACACTCATGATGCAAATGAGAAGCTCGACAATGTTTTACGCACGTTTTGGGAACTAGAGCAATTTGACAATGAGTCTCCACATCTCTCACCGGAGGAGAGGTTGTGGGAGGACTTTTTTTGTCAATACTCATCGTCGCTTATATTCGGGAAAATATCTTGTACGTCTACCCTTTTTGTCCCATCTAGACCAAACTATGGTGATTGGGTCGTCATATCGAAGCGCACTAAAGCGATTAGATTATCTGGACATCATCTGAAGGAGGAATTCAACATTGTTATCTACCGCATCACCCAGTTATTAAGGAAACATCATCAACAACGAAGGTCCGAGTTGTGTTCGACGAAGCGATCAATTCTGTCAACAGTTGCGAGGTTATTCGATCCTATGGGATGGCTGAGTCCGAAAATACTAATGCAGCGTCTTAGGAAAGATAAGAATTGCTGGGATGACATTTTGCCATCAGCCGTTAGAAGAGAATGGGATTTTTAACGGAGTTGCCCAATATTTCAGACATACGCATACCACGATTCATAACATGTGGATTCTATAACGCAGCAGCAGAACTACACATCTTTTGTGATGCATCAGCGCAAGCCTAACGAGCGGTTGCATATTTACGTGTTCCAACCGGGGATCACGCATTTCATACAGAGTTGCTACTGTCAAAATGTAAGGTTTCGCCTGTTAAGCCACAATTAACCATATCCAGAGCTGAGTTGCGTGCTGCATTTGCGAATTAATATAAACTTCTGCAGTGCTATTTTTTGGTACTCAATGATAACCATCAGTTGGATCCGTGGAGGAGGTGCAAACTGGAAGGTATTTGTTTCAAATCGCATCAGCAAAATTCTAGAGATCTCGAATGGAAGACAATGCATACATGCTCCCTCAAATGACATGTTCCCTGCCGATCATCTGAGTCGGGGAATCAGCGTATCTAAGTTGACGTCATGTGAACTGTGGTGGCATGGACCGCAGTGGTTATAGGGGCCGGAAGAAGGAGGCCTTGCAATAACATTGATCAACAGTCTCTATCACAAGTGAGCATTGAGACAAGAAGCTTGACTTGCCACAAAATATCATTGGATGAGATGCCTAGCTCGATGTTCGTAGGTCAATATTCATCGTATACATGACTTCTTCTAGTTATGGCATATGTTAAACGTTTTATTCGAAACTGTCGCATAATAGAGTCAGCGCGTAAGTGAACTGAGGTATCAACAGATGAATTAGAGGAAAGCCTCAGAGAAGTAATAAGAATGGTGCAGAAGGACTGCTTCGAAAAGGAATGGAAAGCACTCTCTTCTAGCAAGCCGGTCCCAAGAGATAGCAGTTTATTACCCCTCAACCCATATTTTGATTTGGAGGAGCGTGTCTTACGGCTCGGAGGAAGATTGCGGGATGCCTTTGTGCCAGTGAATGGGAAACATTCATATAGTGACATATGTACCACACCCACAACAAATACTACACTTGCACATACACTCATAAAGCATATAACATATGTCCACAGCACTCAATTCCAACCCCTTATACATAAGCCCTAGCAACTAAGCACATCACCTAAATATTGTAATACGATACACACCAATTGGAATTTGTACGTGGTGACAATAACAATTCTGGCGTGGGACCGATCGTAAAATCACTGACATAAACATCCGCCACAATCGTTATTCCCATCAAATGCCCAAATTGCCAACGCAGAACAAATCCAGGCTCACTGGTGTAGAAATTGTATTTTGTTTTGTCACAAATATATATATTACAATAAAACAGTCAGCACTTCAGTGCAGTTTTGCGGGTATATTCTCAATGAATTTATTCGCCTTTTAAATTGTGCGCTTAGCCTATGGATATACATATATACTTATGCTGTTATTGGTTAACAGCTACAAAGAGAGGGAGAATGAGTAGCTCGCATATGCCTGTATTAGTGAGCATATAGATTGCTCACGGAATGCGCTCAGACGGAGCGTGGGATATGCTATAAAAAGTGCTGCATACTTTATATTTAAGTACAGGGTATTCTGTTAGGGCATATACACACTACACAAGCGCGCGCGACTAACGCGAATAACGCCAAAACAAATAAAAAGACACCACAAAGACAACAAAACAAAAAGTGAAGTGAATTAAGATGGCACAGCCAACGGAATCAATACTCCAGTTGAGTCAGTTGCATCTAAATCAATCACTAGGCCAGATTAGGCAAGTGCCAACGTTCAATGGAGCTACAGAAGATCTAAGCGCCTCCATAAGACGCATAGACTTTATAATGCAATTATATCCTATTCGGTGCTATTGAAATGCAAATCGGAGGAGATGCCCAGAGAGCAACACAGCTATCCGCTGCCAACACCTGGACAGAGTTGAGGTCAGCACTCATTTCGGAAGAGTTCCTTAGACGTATCTACAATACCCCCTTCGCTGAAAGTATTCGTAAGTTTGTAGAAGAACTAGAATACAAATCTCATATTATATCAAATAAGTTAATGTTAGAAGATTACCAAATGAATACCATGCTTTATACAAACTCTTTAAACAACACAGTTAAAGACGTGATAATGCGAAAATTGCCTGACAGACTTTATGATCCTAGCTCGTCATGATATAACCACAGTTTCTAAGCTCAAGCAAGTACCGCAACGAGAAGGCGTCTACGATGTAGTATTGTCCGATAAAACTAAAAATCAAAACAATCAAAATGGTCCGTCTAACTTTAACAAAAATCAGAGTAATAACGACTCCCGTGAGATTGGGAAAAAATAATAATTATGGCTACACGCCTTAAACACAAAACTCAAGAATTTAGGCAGAATTTAAACAAAGGCAGGGCTCAAAATCCCATTATCTACCAAAACCAAAAAAACTATTCAGCAGCCCCTAATCCAACGCGAAAGCGCTTGCGGGCAGATGAAAATGGAAACTAGTGAAAATATTCATCAAACTGCCTCGGATTCAGAAATGACACAAAAGAACCAACCCATATATAAAACAAACTATGAACAATAAAGTTCTAAAATGCATAATAAATACGGGGTCGTCTATTAATTTAATGACAGAAAATTTTCTAAAATTCCCCATAAAAAATTGCCAACTAGAAGTTCATACCATTAACGGTATAGCAATATTAACTCAAAGCATTTCGCTGAAACCCAGCAAGCTTTGTCCAACACATCAGAAATTCTATTTACATAATTTTTCAGTAAATTATGATTTGCTACTAGGTCGAGAATTCCTAGAAAGTTCTCAAGCATTAATAGACTTTAAAAATAAAACCGTTCGTATAAATGCATACACATTCATCATGTAAAACAATTCAGAAAATATTTCGTTCCACCCCCATCTTATGACGAACAATTTGTGTTCGCCATCAACAACGAACTCTCAGAGTTCAACGAATTCCGCCTAGATCATCTAAACGATGAAGAAAAAGGCAAACTAACTAAAGTTTTACATGAGTTTAGTGACATTCAGTACCGAGAAGGTGAAAATTAGACTTCCACGAGTAATGTCAAACATGTCATCCAAACCAAACAAATATGCCCAAACATTCGACCAAAAAGTCGAAAACCAGATCAAAGATATGATCATACAAGGGATAGTTCGCAAGTCGAAAACCCCTATTTGGCCTATTTGGATCATACCCAAAAAGAGGGATGCATCCGCCAAACCAAACTTTTGGATCATCAATGGGCGCAACGCAGCTCGTTTTGGTATACATAAATGTATTACATGTTTCAAAATGAAGCCTCAGTTTTCAAGTCAACAAATGGGAAATTTGCCAGCGGTGCGTGTGTGGCCCTCAAGAGCTTTCTCATCTGTCGGAGTTTACTATGCTGGACCTATTAACATTTCGCCATCAAAGGGAAGAGGACGTGTAGCACAAAAGGGATACGTTGCCGTGTTTATATGTTTGGTCACGAAGGCCATACATTTAGAGCCAGTTGGAGATTTAACGTCAGATGCGTTTTTAGGAGCCTTACATCGATTCATAGGCAGACGTGGTCTATGTACTGATATTTATAGTGACTGTGGTACAAACTTTGTTGGAGCCAACAAAAAACTACAAACTGATAGGGAGGCGTACTATTCGTACATTTCAAGATTGATCGCGCCAAAATTACTGAATAAGGGAATTACTTGGCATTTCAACCCTCCATCAGCTCCACACTTCGGTGAATTATGGATTAGTCCATGAAGTATCATCACAAGAGAACCATTGGAGAGCGAGTGTTAACCTTTGAGGAAATTGCGACCGAGTTAGCACAAATTGAGTCTTGTCTTAATTCCAGGCTTCTATGTCCTATTTCGAATGATCCTGAGGATTTGATGGTGTTAACCCCCGGTCACTTTCTTACTGGTGATGCGCTCTTGTCACCTCCTACACCTGAAGTACCTCAATTAAGATTAGTGCATCGGTGGAGAAACTTTCAATACTATTCACAACAATTTTGGAAAAGGTGGAGTTCTGAAAATTTGACACGGTTGCAGAGAAGCCCAAAATGGTTGCAGATGAAGAGAAACCTATATGTTTGCATGGTGTTAATAAAGGATTACCGATTTCCTTCGCATCGATGGCCGTTGGGTCGAATTACAATCACTCATGCTGGTGCAGATGGGTTAGTTAGAGTTGTGACTCTAAAAACAAGCAGTGGTGATATCAAACGGTCACACATGGAAGTCTGTGAGCATCAGTGCAAGTCACCGGACGTATGCTCCGTATGCTCAATTGAATTATTATAAAAATTGGGTTATTCAATAAAGTTGAAGTCTTTAAAAATGAACAACCCCGCTTGTGAGCTTATGTGAGCAACCTTCTAGGATTCTTGTTGATCTCATCATTCCCAACAATCGTGCAAAAACCTCAAAGCCGCCTCGGGTGGTAACTACGCCGCAGGCCGCATCATATCTACGGGCAGTTTAAGGCTCCGCACTTGGCGCAGCCGATATCCATCAGAAACTTTCGTTCTTTATTACAATATTGTAACTGACCAAGAGTTTGATCATAGCTTGTGTATTTATGTATAGAAGTGTGCTATTGCACCAGTCTTTGTAACTATCGGTGAGTGAATTTGTGACCGGCTTATACGCAAATAAAGCACTGTTTCTTATTAATCGAACAGCTGCTAAGCTTTTATAACTACGATGTATTTACATTTCCAACCTACACTTGAAAGAAAAGCTAATGCAAACTAAAATAGCTCCAGCGAGATAAAAACATTAATAATACTAAAAATGAAATCGATTAATAGAACGAAAATATACCACAACAGTTAATAAAAATGTAAAGATGCCACGCAATCGTTTTCATAAAGGGTAACTATTTGTATAAGCTTCGTAACCGATCAACTAGTTAAAAGAAGCTACAGGGATGAGAAAAGAACAAATAAATAATTAAGCGGCAAGTGCTAGGTCAACACCAAGCACACTTGATTGCAGCAATAGCAAATATCTTCTTTTATTTCTCAACGATGGGTAATTGTTGAGATCCTGCTCACAATAATATAATATGACCAAGGAAGAATTCCAAAAGGCAAAATACATCAGTTTGATCCTATTGATATGTTCGAATACTGTAATGTTCCTGAAATCTTTCAGAAAAAGAAGGAAAGGGATATCAGTTGCCTAGGTACCGACCTAAGGAGAAAATATCAACTAAGCGACAAATCAATAAACAATGTCCATTGTACATTTTTGTCCATTTTATATGGATTTAGGGTATAAAAACCGGACCCTGGATAATCACCGCCTTCTAGTGGCGTCTTACTACTATGCAAGGAGAGACAATCATGCATGGATTCAAATGGTGTTGTAACTGATCGTGATCAACCTCGTGATCAACCTCTTATATTCATTTCTGCTCTACAGCATAAGTGTTTGAATGTCGCCAATAATATCCCTACACGAGTCGCAACTTTTGTGCAAATCATTATACATAGGTCGATAGCAACTCCCACTAGGAATTAAGCAGACAGTCTTATGTTTTTTTTTATTGTGGGCTTGTTGTCTCCTAATGCAAGCCAAGAGTATTAAATTAAAAACAAGTAAGAGTGCTCCAGTCGGAGTTGTCCGCTAGAAAATACCCAGAAGCCAAGTATAAAACCCTAAAAATACTTTTGAATATAAATATGGGGCATAAATTTACTTATTTATATTTATAAAATAATTCTTAAGTTTAAATTAAATATATTTTAATGACATAGACCATTGAGTAACAAAGAGACAGAGCTGAAGACTCACTCCGAGCTTTTTTACCGTTTTAAAAATCCCGAGCGGTCGATCGGGTTGGTCCGCAAACGCAAAATCAAACTCAAAAATAAAGCTCATTTACTATAGGAAGCAACAACAAATCACTTGCGAAACAACAACAGTGCGCATGAAACCCCATTTTTTTTTTTCGTCGTCCGTCTTGATCTTCAAAAGTTTCTGCGCGATGATGAGGACATAGGAAACTCAGTGCAAAGAAAAGGGACAAATAATGGCACTGTGTTTGTTGCTGGTTTCTGTGTCGTTCCAACAAGGCGGCGCGTAGAAACAACAACATTATTTGGGTTCTAATGTTGTTGTTGCATAGCCGTCATCATATACTATTACGTCACGTTTTAAAGAATTTCATTTCGTGTGATGCTAAGAATATTTTTATATCTTTATTACGTACATTAAAGTAATATATTAATAGGGTCTTCTATAAAAATGCATGTATTTAATAATGTATTACTTTATTGTACGCAACGGTCGCATACAAAAAGCCCTATCATGTGACGTCACATGCGCAACAGAATGTTGCAATCTTCTTAAATTCATATACTTCCCATGCATAGTTTTTGCCAATGTGTGTGAGATGAGACACACATGCCAACAACTATTTGGCGCGTCGAGGCATTGATACCCTTGTACATAGAAATGGTATAGAATGTTTAAGGAAAACAATTATTGATTAGATAAAAATGTGTATATGAGAAGGTTAGTGGTATTTGGTTACAGAACTTATGAATAGTTAAAATATCCTATTTTGAGAAAGGGTGCCTTGCTGATCGACAAATGCAAAATTATAAAATCTGCCGGGCTGCTTGCAAGTTGAAAGCGAGTGGAGAAGAAGAAGACATAACTTTGCGATTTAAAGGCATAGCAGTGCTTAGAAACCACAACAATGAGTTAGAAGAGTGTAGAAGCTCAGGTCATAGGCTGTAGCTTCAAACCAAAAAGGGATAGAAGGCACAGAGTTTGGGGTGTGCTTTTTTCATTGTCGAGTCGTTTGTTTTGATTATGGTTGTTGTTGTTTCATATGGGAAATGTTCTGAAGTTGTCTTTGATTTTTGGACAACGGCAGAAGTAGCTGTAGACAGCCGGGTGTCGTGCTTGCAATTTGTCATTGAGTTATACTCAACTGTGTTTGCAACCTCGCTATCTCTCATGAAGTGATTCGAAAAAGAGCTTTTGATCCAAAAGCCTCCTCTGTCTCTTTATTACTCAATGCATAGAGCCGAAGCGCAGAGTACATTCTATTTTTAGCTTTTTGCTCTTTCGGCTGTGAGAGCGTAATGATACTGACTTCGTTTTCGTTCTCAAATTTCAAAAAAGCATCTCATCTTAGTGTTTATATTATCTTTGGTTATACCATCAATAATAGAGACGCGCCTTATATTCTCAATTCTATTAAAACTCTTATAAATACATATGGCATTCCTAAGAAAATCATTTGCGACCAGGGCGCAGAATATGCATCTAACGTCTTTAAAGACTTTTGTAAACAATACCAAATAGAATTACACAGGACTTCATTTCAACAATCTTCTAGTAACGCTCCGGTAGTGAGGTTACATTCTACTCTCATGGAAACATATAGGCTTATCTTTGACGCTAAGAAGAACAGGGAACTTACAATTACACACGAAGAAATTCTAACAGAAACGTTTATAACATACAACAATGCCATACACTCGGCAACACAATTAACCCCCCCACATCTTTAATAAGGATATCGTATTCAATAACGAACACGACTACCTAGAAAAATTGAATAAATATAGACAGGAAATCTATCCAGAAATAGTAAAAAAGGTAGAAAAACAAAAAAATAAAAAGATAAACAAGTTAAACGCCAATAGAACAGATCCAATACCATTACAACCGGGCGATACAGTGTTTGGGAAGGAAAACAGACGTAATAAACTAACCATAAGATTTTCAAAACAAGTAGTTCACTCGGACGGTACTTTTACATTTAGAACTACACGCGGACAGAAAATACATAAAACTAAAATTAAAAGACTTATTAGAAGAAAACAATAGTAAAGAATCGTTAATATCGTTGCAGGATAGTTGCCACATACGGTAACTTCATTAAAATAGAGACCTTACTCGAACAACAACCAGTAGCAACAATGAACTTAGGCGAAACAAGAACTACATATGCATACAAAACGATATTACATGTAATACACGTCGCCGAGTACGAAACTTCCATTAACAAAATCAAAGACTCACTTTTGTCCTTACAAAACAAAAACGACTCAGCAGAATTAACAAAAACATTGTTGAAAAAATGGGAAAAATTAGAAGATAGGTTTAATAGCCTGATGTCCACCAAACAACAAATGCGGAGAATTGTCAATGGCTTATGGTCAGTTATTAAAGCTATTACAGGAAATATGGACGCAACCGACGCAAACTAAATTGAACGAACACTAAAACATTTACAAACTAATACCAACGATCTTACTAACAACTTTAAAATACAAGTAACCTTTAATAACGAGGTGCTAGTGAGATTTAATAATTTGACACAACACATAAACAACGAACAAGATACCAATAACAATTTCATCTCATCAAACCAGAATAGAATTTACAACGATATAAATGAAGAAAACAAGAATATTCAATTACTAGATTACGCCACCAGAATAGGCATAAATATCGACATCATTGTTAATCACATTAACAAAATTGCAGAAAGTTTGCTTTACCAAAATTCATTCTAAATAGAGAAGAATTGGACAGAATAAAAATAATCATGTACCATCAAAATCTTAAAATTATATCAGACGAACACATATATCGTATACTATCACTAAATTCCATAATAAATAATACTGACATTATATTTTCTATCAAAATACCTCGGTTAACACACGATAACTTACAATTAGTACACCTTATTCCCCTTCCGATCAAGAATTCACAATTTGTAATAGCCCCACATTTCATCGCATTTAACAAAAACCATTTGTTATATTTTAATAAACCTTGCGCTAAAATTCACAATATAAACATTTGTAACTACCAAGAACATGAGTCAAGCTTAGTTAAGGTAGATTGCTTTAGAAATTTATTAAATAACAAAACGAGTAAATGTGAGACTAGAGATATAGGAATTAAGAAACAAATTTTCGAACCTGAGAAAGGGCATATTTTCATATTCAACGCACCTGGACTAAAGATCAATTCAAATTGTGGTAAGGAAAGCATCATCAAACAATCAGCAATAATCCACCACAACAACTGTTCAGTCATCATCGAGGACCAAAGCTTCGACGATACTATAAATCAGATCGAAGCCCAATTCCACTTCACAGTCCCAGAAATGCCGAACCTGGAAACTTATATCTCAATAGACGAATTAGATCTTAAACTACGATTAAAAGGCATTAAAAGTCGAACGAAAATCTGGCACCTAAACAACTCATGTAGCTTAACATGTTGACCGAACTTTTGTATACAGCAGGTTAAATATAAGATAAATATGAGATTAGTTAGAAATAAAGACAAATTTACACTTTAAACGAACTTCAACCAGTCCAGTTCAGTATTTTTAATTCCAACAAATCATTTAAACCACATAATCAACTTAAAACATAACTACAGCAAAACTATTCTTGGGTGTTTGCATATTAACGCACACCTCCGATTACTACCACATCCTTTGTTACCGAGGGCCACACTGGTAACTCAGGCACCCTTGGGGCTCGCTCGTTTCGATTTATCGGGATACGATTATTCTGCTACTGACATGTCTATGCATTGTATGGTTAGTGATAGTATATACAGATCAAGTATCTTTAATTGTATATCCAAAGACAATATAAACACTAAGATGAGTAACGCCATACAACAAAATGCCAAAATGCAGCTTGCTTTTTTGAAATTTGAGAACGCTAACGAAGTCAGCATCATTGCGCTCTCACAGCCGAAAGAGTAAAAAGCTAAAAATAGAATGTATTCTGCGCTTCGGCTCTATGAGAGCATCAGCAAGCCGCGATTTCGGCATTCGTTCGTCTGGCTTTTGGAGAACGAATAGCCAGTCGGCAAGCATGTCGTGCGAAAACTCAAACGCCAGATGAAACGCCAGGCATGAAATTTTTCGTCGCATGCAAATGTATGGGCGTTACTCATCTTATTGTGTATATCCAATGCCAAAATCAAGATTGGTTAAGAAACACAGAAGATTAACAACACAGATTAACAAATTTAAGTTTTAGTTTTCGTGTTGCTACAATTAAGTCCACCCCATTTTTTTTACTCCGGTGGAATTCAGTCCAGCACAGTTCTGCGCTGTTCATCGGCACAGCTGCATATATCGGTCAACGTCCTAGATGAAGGTCAAGGGCATCTCAAATGCCACCCAGTTCGCTCCCCTCCTACGCATCTCTCTAAGCAGGCAGGCAATCGACAATGCTCTGCTACCATCCCGCAATTGGGGCACTCCTATGTGTTTGCCAACCCACCCATACCTTGACTACCTAATAAATAAATACCGACGCTGACGATAATACCAAATGCAACACAAATTATTAAATATCGTGATGTTTTATATTCTATCGATATTAAAAGCACCATAATATATATCTATCGAAATACAACCTTGCTATTGTGAGCAAAAACATATGTGTGTGAGAGCACTAGGGAATGCAATATTTTGACATTTAAGCAGTTCTTTACGTATTAAGTAGTAACAGTTAGTATTTATAATAAATTGTAATGTATATATGAATCCGCATAATTTCTTTACTTAAACCATATTGTATCTTGATTCCCACAACAACAAATATATTGATACAATTAAAGTTATGGGAAGTATTGAAAAGGCTTGTATATCTGGATTTCTTTGCCGCCTTTGCTCAGAAATGCATAGAACAGTTATACACATCTATGGAGACCATGGCCAGCGTTTATGTCTTGTCGAAAAAATCAATGGCTATTTGCCTATTACTGTAAGTGCATTTACATAAATATTTCAAAATTTCCAAACGCTTTCACATCATTTTTTTTTTAGATATCTCCTACCGATCCATTACCCAAAACTATTTGCAAAACTTGTTTATATCGGGTGGAACAGCATTATACTCTTTTAATGAGACTTACACGTATGAGAGAAGAACGCAAGCTTAAATTACTGGGCTACAAAGCACAAAGGGAGGCGGTAAGAAAGAACGTCACACTTTGATTCAGTTATAACATTCTTACTGAACGTCTTCATTTCTTTTTAAGGATAATTTTTCAATATCCAGTGTCGAATGTTCCGATGATGAAGAGCCAGCATCTACAGGAAATAATAATTTGCGTGGCTCAGCTAAAAAACCCAACTCCAATAAGTCAACATCTTCAATTAGAAATATCAGAAGCATTAGTAATTTAGATATCGCAGGGACAAGCAGAACTCAGTCAAGTATGACTATTACCCCTATTGCTACAGAACATGACCCACAAGAACTTTATCCAACGACTTAGACGACTACCTTTAATTTATCTTTGTTTAACCTAATCAAATACCATTGTCATATGTACGTATTGATAAATAACAATAATATATATATAAATAATATCAGCAATGTATAAACTTAGTCCTATTTTTAATGGATACGACATATTTTTTTCACTAATTTTATATTTTATGAATGTATTTTCGAAGGAAAACAATAGTTATTATTGATTAGGAAGACGAGCTGAGTCGAAATAGACATGAGACAGCATAGTTTTTATTTAAAAATGTAGAAGCCAAATGTTGCTGGCAAACCCAAACACGAAATAGTCTTGATGTGTCTTTTTTATTCTGATGTTCAATAGCGAATATGCTATTTTATTCATTTCTTTTTATGCTTACAGACATACGAAAATTGACGAAGTATTTG
Organism: Drosophila lacicola; assembly: GCA_035045355.1. NCBI lineage: Eukaryota > Metazoa > Arthropoda > Insecta > Diptera > Drosophilidae > Drosophila > Drosophila lacicola. Next base: position 1,836,072 of record JAWNPB010000351.1, on the reverse strand, counting down.
TACAAATGTGAGAGAGACACGAAGTAATCGAGCTATTAAGGTTTTAAAAAAATATAGGATTAGTAGAATTGAGCCCATTAAAAATGGGTTAAAATGCTATAATGTATTTGTGTATGTAACAGGCAGGTGAAAGCATCTCCGACCCCATAAAGTATATATATTCTTGATCAGCATCAGTAGCCGAGTCTATCTAGCCATGTCCGTCTGTCCGTATTTATAATCGCAAGGATCTCAGAACTTATAAGAGCTAGAGACTTGAAATTGAAATACTTGAAATTATGTAAATAAACCAATGTGTATTGTCCACCAATTTAACCCACAATTTTAATGCAATTGTCTTTTTGAGAGTATACGAATACTCTATAGCACAATAAGACCTACATTGAAAATTTTCCCCTAGTCGGGATCTCCCGACTAGAGCCTCTCCCTTTTTTTTTTTAAATTACAATATATGGTCCTTAAAACTAAAATAATAAAACACTTTCTTAGCTTATTTCTTATTTCCTACCCCTAGTCTTATGTTCTGAACACTTTATACACCCTTGTAAGGGTAAACTTGGAAACTTTCCACCTTAAACAGAACTCTGTCATGTCGCAACAGCTTTTCTATTACATATGATCCTTTATTTTTAGGAATTCATTTTTTGGCGGCTACTACAATACCATCGAAATTTTTAGCCATGTCGTAGTGTCCCTTCTTATAAGCGGTTGCCTTTTCTTGGTTTTATTCTAATGTAATTCATTGTAAACTTGTGCTTGTAACTGGTTTTCCTTTGCCGCTTTTCTAGTTTCGTTCAAACTTTCATTCGTCCCAGGTGCTTCGTTTATTTCTTCCAGTTCTTCCCTTAGCTCTTCTATAATTTCGACTTTTTGCAAAAAGTAATGTTTTTGGCTCTGTAACTATGGCGATCATTGGACATTGACTCCTTTATGTACGCTCAAACTATTTCTTTGCCTGTGGAGAGCCTGTAGCTATTTTTATGTGTTTAATGTTGAAATCCTTATACATGAAACAACTGCCCCTGTCTGAAACCAATCATTGCTTTTCTGACCTCTTTTGTGTTTGTTGTTCGGTGGTGTACAACCTGACGAAATTGGTAAATCCGTCAAAATTCCCGAAGCTAGCGGTTCATAATGATCTCAAAAGGTTTATATCCTTTGGGCCATTGAGTAATAAAAGACAGAGGAGGCATTTGGATCAAAAGCTCTTTTTTAAAATACTTCATGAGCGATACCGAGGCTGCAAACAAAAACTGCAAACAAACACCAACAACGACAACTTCAGAACATTTTCCATAAGAACCAACAACAACCATAATCAAAACAAACGACTTGGCAACGAAAAAAGTAGACAATTCTGTCCATGCTATCCCCTTTTTGTTTGAGGCTACATCCTACGATCTTAGCTTCTGCGCACTTCTAACTCATTGTTGTGTTTTCTAAGCACTGCTATACCTCTAATTCGCAAAGTCCCAAAGTCATGTCATCTTCTTCTTCACTCGCTTTCAACTTGCAAGCAGCCTGTCAGATTTTTATCATTTTTCGACCAGCAGTGATCAGTGCTTTGATCAGTGCTGGAACCAAATAGCACAAACCTTCTTAATTACAAATTTTTACCCAATGTCTGAGTAAAATATAATTTCGTGTTTACTGTGCAACTATTGGCACAATCAAATATAATTATTTTCTTTAAACATTATACACCATTAATATTAATAAGGGTATCAATGCCTCGAAGCGCATAAATGTTGTTGGCGCATGTGTCTCAACACACACATTTTGGGGCAAGTGTACAAACTAGTAAATTTGTAAAACGTTACAATTAACAGTTTTACGGCCAATGCCGGAGCGATATATTTCCGAAGCGGTGCTTCGCGTAAAGAACGTAAAGCTAGCTGCGCAACCAGTGCTGCCGCGGAGCCGGCGTCGCTGCCCCAAAGTGCAGCGTTAGCGCTGCGTCAATAATATTATGTCGAGAAGTATCATCGATTTTACTCTGACTTCTTACACTTTCTCTGACTTCTCTTGTGAAGTGCAGATTTTCCTCGCTCAGCAGGTGGATGTGCGGCAGACAGAGCACCGTGTCGTGCCCGCTGATATTGAGTAGCGGAGATGCTGCCACTGCCGGAAATCAACTTTGTTTGCTGTTGCGGTTCAAGTATCGCGTGCCGTTAATGATGGCGTACGCACTGAACGTGACGAGGTTCGTCCCGCTGCTGTTAATAGCAGCACAGTCGTCATGGGCAAGGGTGGCACTGCGATCGTTCACGATGATGATGCCGTAGTCTACTATAGTCACAGGTGTTGTCTCTGCCTTGCCTGCAGAACGTGGCAGTTGCTGTCTGTGAGCAGTTCGCTAGGGCCAACATTTGACCGTCGCAATCGGCTACCAGGTTGTCATGGAGCTGGAGTGTTGACCCGTTGTGGGCGACTGGAGAGATGTTTATTTTCCTGCGGTCTACCTTTGTCATTTTTGGAAAATAATATTCCAACGGCGGTTAACAACGGCTTTAAGCCTTTCAACCAATGTATCTCGACCAGTGAAGTTTATCAGGTGGTGAGTCTTCTCGCCAAACAAGATGAAATCTATTTTTAGAGGGAAGCGAGTTTCCTCTAATACAATTTGATTCCGAAAGCAGTTTAACGGCTTTTCTGTAGAATCGATTGTGTAGGTCACGGACAATTTGCTGTGAATTGTCGCTGCGTCTGACTCTGGTACGACGCGCTCACCCTGAAGAGCATTCACATTCTGGCGCGACAGTGCGTTGGTCACATGATTCTCTTTGCCAGGGGGGTTTTTGGGGCTACCCTCGGACACCGAAAACGTAAGCGGCTGGTGGTCTGTAAATATATTTATGCCCCGTAGAGGAAGTGTCGCAGCTTACCCAATGCCCAGACGATGGCCAGCAATTCTCGCTCGTTAGTTGCTTAGTTTGCTTCTGTGTCTTTCAACACGCGGGTAATCATTGTTATAGGGCGGCCATTTTGGGACAAAACAGCCCCTATGCCGTGTTCAGAAGCGTCACTGGTCAGGTCAAACGCTTTGTTAAATGCGTTGCGCTGGCATTCGTCGAACTGCACTGGGATTTTCCTCGACCTGTAAATACTAACAGACCCTTTAAAATGTCGGCGATAGGTTTTGCGATTGCCGCGAAATCCTTGATAAAGCAACGGTAATAGCTTGCTAATCCCATGACCGACCACACCCCAAATACCGTTGTCGGCTCAGGGTTCTCCTGAATGGCTTTTACTTTTTCAGAGTCCGATTTTGCGCCATTCTTTGGCGCTATGAGCCCAGGTGCAGTCGACATGCCTGACAAGAATAAAAATGGAAAAATTTTAAAATTTGTATTTAAAAAATTGTCAACGGAGGTTGTCCTTTTGCCCCGCGTTGGGCGCCAAATAGTAAATTTGTTAGACGTTACAATTATCATACCGGAGCGATACATTTCCGAAGCGGTGCTTCGCGTACAAAACTAAATATTAAAGTTTTTTACAATATGAACTTAAGCTAGCTGCGCAGTCAGTGCTGCCACGGAGCCGTCGCTGCCCCAAAAGTGCAGCGTTAGCGCCTCGTGCATGATGTCGGATGACCGTCGCGTCGGATGACCGTCGGCAACATAGTTGTACATATGTATGTGTCTGCCAAGCCAAGGAAAGTATATGAATTTGAGAAGACTGCAATATTTTGTTTCGCACATGACGTCACAGCTTAAGTGTTTTTGTGTGTTGCGTACAATAAATTAATACATTTTTAAATAAATTCATTATTATTAAAGACACTTTTAATAAATTATTTAAATGTACGTAATAAAGGTAAAAATATATACTAATCATGGCCTGCCATGGCCTGCTTGTATTCAAATTGTCTACTACTTACTTGGAAACGGGACAAGTTATCGACTATCGGAAACAAACTCGATCTGCGCGGGCATTAGGAGGACCTACAGCTTAAATTTCAGTCTCTAGCTCTTATAGGTTCTGAGATCCTTGCGTTCATACATACGGACAGACGGCGGTCGGACAGACAGACGGACATGGCTAGATCGACTCGGCTGTTGATGCTGATCAACAATCGGAATCAAGGGTTTTAGATGCTTCCTTCTGCCTGTTACATACATTTTCATACATTTTACTCTTTTACCTATTTTGAAGGGTTTCAGTGTATAAACAGGCTACTCTACTTTAATACTCCGACGACGCATGGGCCCACATCGAGAACAGTTTAGCACATGTTAAAATTCCACTCAGACTTGTTTATTATAACACTTGATTTCATTGTGGCCAACAGAATTCACAAATAGCTTAGTAAAATAAGAACATCAATTTAGATCGAAACTTAAAGTTAAATATAAAAATATTTTTAAATGCATGCTTCTTAACATATTAATTGACTAATTCGGTTGTTATAAGTTATAAAAATATATTTATTTATTTATGGACAGCTCTATGTGCTTACTTTGAGTTGTTATTCCATAACAAAATTAATGTATAAATTAAAAGCTAATTAAACCACTGTCCAACGAGGAAACGTCGCTGTCGGCATCGGCATCGCCAGCTTGGTGTTGCTGCGTCTGTGGAAATGCAGAATTGGTGCATTTAGAAGCGGTTCTCATTTCTTGGAAACCAATGAACTTTATTGTTTCCGCTGGTTTTACAATTATGCACTTGTGCAATCATTATGCCGAATTTGTGATCTAGCGGTAGCTGGCCAGCAAGCACGATGACCTCCAATGCACCTTAGTTGCATACGCAACATCTTTATGTCAGCTTTTCCCAAATGTAAGAAAGCTGATTACCCAAATGCTGGTGTTGTGGGTAACGTAGGTGTTAACTCCTTCCTCTCTGATCTCGAACGTACCAGTTGATTGTTAGAAACCAGGTAGATCGTGGATGCTTCTGTATTTTTTTTATGTTATTTTCCGGGGGAGCTTCTGTTTCGCATATTCAACGAAAACCAATAGTATTCCGGACGTTATTCCGAAATTAGTGATGGTGTTTGTCTTGAAATTGGCTCGAAAAACACCCAACCTCACATCTTAGTATGGACATCTTTCATCATCTGCTGGGACATCACCTCTTCTATCGCCGTTAATGGTCTCTCTAGTTGGTCATGGTGGTGGTTTAAAGTTGGAGGTTTTATATGAAGAACACAAATTCATTTCCTATTCATTTCCGTAATGTACAGTTATTAAATTTAATTACAAATGATCATTAAATTAGTTTTAGTTCATTATCGATAGACATGTTGCTGTTAAAGTCGCTTAGAAGTGTAATGCCTGTATCTATTGTCTTTATTTGATCATTGTTAGTAATGGTACAATTATTGTGTCTACTTGTTAATAGTTTAGAAATGCAGTTATCGTTTGAAATATCTATAATTATTGATTTTAAGCATATACTGATTTAATTATTATTTGTACATTAATTGCTAATAGCAAAAACTGAGTTTTTAAATTTTTTTACATTTTCATATCATATTTTAATGACATTTCCTGTTTTCTTTAAGGGTTTTAAAAGTTTACAATTTTCTTTATCTGATTTTGGGATGTCGATTATGTAAATGAGTTTTGCGCCATTAAATGCGATTTTGATATTAGCGAAATATAAATCTTCCTCTATATTATTAAATTGAATATTTGCTTCTGTAAAAGTGTCACTTATTATTCTAGATATTCTTCAGAAATTATAAAGGTATTTACTATAGACAAATGTATTATATTATCTTTTTTTTTTTTGAAATATGTGTTTTATTTTGCGATGGACTCGATCAGTGCCTTCTGATTTCTACCAAGCGAATGACTACGGGAAGGGTGTAAAGCTACTATCGTGTAACTGATATGATATTTACAGTGTACTTATTTACAATTTTCAATAATAGGGAAGGAGGTGTTTAAGTAATACGCCTCGTTGTTAGGTCGTCGGGGTGTAGCCTTCGGAGGCATCTCTCACTGATGGGGTCAGCCAGGACCCGGGCGGTAGCGTTCGGATGCTGCAGTAGCTTGTCGGCGTATCGGCTGCTGAAGAAGTTTAGCTTTTGTCACGTACCATGGTAGGCCGGCAACCTTGCGTGCTGCCTTGGCTTGGACCACTCTTATGCGACGCAGCTGGTGTGCTGACGGCATTCCCCAAACTTGGAACGCGTATTTCCAGATAGGCGTTACCATCGTTTTGACTAGCAGTGCCTTTGTGGAAACATGCAGCTTGCTTTGCGGTTTCAAGAGCCATTCGAGCTTTTGAACCCTTCTCAAGCCTTGGGTCCAAGTGGACGCCCAAGTAACAGAATGAGCTGGTGTGCTCAATGGTTCCTCCATCGAACCGTAGCCCTGGCAAATTTCTGGGCGCAGCGTGAAAGTGACGCAGGCGAACTTCCAGTTAGCTGCTTAAGTTTCGACCTGCAGCAGCCAGTCCTGCACTGCAAACTATGAAGGCAGTGTCATCCGCGTAAGTTGCCACCAGCAGTCTCGTAGGGCTGAAGACTGCACTAATTTATCCTTGTATGGGGAGGTCCGCCGTGTACAGCGTGTACAGCATCGGACCGAGGTCACATCCAGGGGTCTTCTTCAGCTCGAGCGCTTTCAGCTGTGTCCCGATTTCCTCGGGGGAGAGCCTTGTTGGGAGAGCCATCTGCAGTGGCGCATCAAGTGACTCAGCCACTTTACGGCGCTGTGCAACATCTGCGAAATGGAATGGTGGTCAGGTGGTCAGCAAACGCATTGGTGTCTCCTCTAGCTCAAAGAGGGGTGGAAAGTGATCCAAGGTCAGGTCCAGAAGGCTTCTTATTCTCAGCTGTTCCTGTGTGGAATCCCTTGTTAAGCCCGAAGTCGAGTGCACTAGATGTTGCGGTAGTTCTATATAGCACGTTAGTAGCACGTTGCCTCTCCAGTGGCTATAACTTCGATGCCTTCAGTTTCGATGGCAGAGAAGAGGGGTTTTCCTCGGGTGCACATTCGGTAGTTTCCCCACCGGCGATGTTTGGCATTCCAGTCTCCCCCTGCCAAGAACTTTGGGCCGAGCTGGTCAAAGAGGGCTTGAAAGTGTGCCACAGTTACTCTCAAGGCCGGAGGGCAGTATACTGACGCGAGGTGTGACGGAAGGTGTGACAAGGACGATCTGATCAGTATTGCTGCTCCTCCATGTTGGCTGTGGTCTGAGTGGCTCGCGGTGTGGAGATTGTAGCCTGGCACTCTGAGAGTGGTACGGGAGCAGAAGTGAGTCTTCGTGAGAAGAAACATATCGATGTGGTGGAGCTCAATGAAGGCAGAGATCTCATTCGCCTTCGAAAAGACTCCGTTAGCGTTCCACAGTGCTACTCTAAGGGAGGTCATTTTAGGCACTGTTATTTTTTGCGCTAGCCTTTATTAGCGTTAGGGCAGCATTTTATCTTTTTTGACGAACAGTTGATCTATCCTGATCTCGAGGGCTGAGTTGGGTCTGTTGTCAGCGACTGGGTGGGAGCGATTGGGGATGCCGACTGTATTCCTTCTGCGAGACGAGGAGCGAGCTCTGTGCTCGGCGGTCGGCTACCGCGCAGGACGTTGGCAAAGGTTTGTTGGCCGGGAACGAAGCTGCGGGCAGGAGGTGCTGTTTGGGGGCGACGGTCCCTGGAGCGGCATGCATCTCTGCCATTTGCCTTGTGCTGATTTTTCTGCTGGAAGGCGTATTGCAGGTACTTCTTGCTGCCCCTGAAGTTTGCTGGTGTGATTCGCTACAATGTTAGCAGCACCGATCCTCATTTTTGCCAAGTGTGATCTCGCTTGTTGGATGGTTTTCTCCCCACTGCTTGCACACATAGTGTCTCGAGCAATAGGACTTGGTGTGCCCGTACTCTGTTGCATCTGTTGCATTGGATTGGGCCCGACGTCTTGCGAGGCTTCTCCCACGACACTTTATGTCTGTATAAAGCAGTTATGGAATTGATGAGGTTGTTGTTGTCCGCCTTCCCCAGGTCAACAAACCTCATATTGAACGCCTCATTATTGGCAGTTAGCTCTACCTCCATGTCCATGTGGCTTTCCCCTTCGTCACAGAGGGCCGAGAACCGGTTTTGGCTGCCTTTTTTGGCTAGGTGTTGCTCGCCTTCTTGCGAGATATACTGGCCGAGAGAACACCACCTTCTATTTTTTTAAGAGGCGCCCTTTTTGGCGTGAACGGTTCCGTTTGGTACCTGGCTGCAGTCTTGGGCGGGTATTTGCCCAAAAGGGCATGGAAGTCCGGGCTGTGGAGAGCGTGGTAGAGGGGCCCAGGGAGCTGGTGCCACGTGCAAGGGGCGACGTTACCGTAGTCGTACCTAGGGAACAGGCAGTCGTGGTGATGCATGACGTGGTGGGCTGCGTAGTGTCCCCGCACAGCGTAACGTATGGCGGTAGATCATTTACAGGTGGGTTATAAATTGGAAAAGTAGGATAAAGGTGGTTTGAATTGTTTGACACCATTAGTATTAATTATTTATTAATATAATCAAAATAGGCACTTAATTACACAAATCACCATTATTTTTTTAAGAAGTGACTTTGGTGAACAGGAAGCAAAACGGTGACTGGGTTGTGTCAGCACTGTCGCGGGCAATGACTGACTTGCCAGCACTGCCTGTGCTCCTATTGGCTAGTGCTATGCGTGTGTTAGTGAGACTGCTCACTGCTCACTCACACACACGCACACACTACGCTTGTCCTCTTACGCTCGCACGCAGTTTCACTTTTGTAAAATAAACAAGAATTTTGTAATTTAAATGTTTAAATTCGGCACATTGGCTGCCAGAGGCAGCACTATAAATTTGTTGCGCTCTACAGGCGCGATTTGTTTGTTGAGCCGTGGGGCGGGCTTAGTGACACTAGACTGTCACTGTAATTGTTCGCTTTTTGCCTGTGATGTACTGAACATACACACACCCGGGAATGTACAAAAACACGACCGATCTCCGCGGAAGTTCAAGGCAACTTGATTATATTACCTTAATCTTATTTAACTAAATATATTTTACATTTTAATGGTGTGGCAAGAATTTTTTGGAAGTTTTCAGAATTTTTTATTGATTTAATTATTACATTATTATCGTTGGTTATCTTATTTATTCTATCTATAATGTCTTTACTTATGAAAACTTGATCATTATTATTTCCATACTCTTGCAGAGGGTATTATAATTTTGTTGTGATATGTGTATATCTATGTAACGCATAGATGGAGACATCTCCGACCCCATAAAGTATGTATATTCTTGATCAGTAACAAAAGCCGATTCGATATAGCCATATCCGTCAGTCTGGCTGTCTGTTTCTATGCGAACTAGTCTCTCAGTTCTAAAGCTATCGTCTTGAAACTTTGCAGAACATATGTCGGAACCCTCTGGATCGGACCACTATATCATATAACTGCCATAGGAACAATTGGTCGAAAAGAAGGTTTTTGACAAACTTTTTTGATTATCAATAAATCTTAGCCAAATATGGCATTTATTAGTTTCACTATGCTCCTCATATATATACACAAAATCTTATCAACCTCGTACCACTATATCTAAATATTTTTTCAAGATATCTTGACCAAACCATTTGTAAGTTTCACTATGCTCCCTACATTTATAAAAAATCATATTTACATCGGACTACTATATCATATAGACTCCATAGGATCGATCGGTCGAAAATTAGGTTATTGTATGGAAAACTTTTTTGTTTTTCAACATACCTTTACCATACTCGGCATTAACTATTTTCCCTGTGCTTCTTAGATACGGGCAAAGCACTATTAGCATTATGAAATCTTCAGCGTGCCGAAGATATGTCCTTCTTTCTCGTTTATTATATTGTTCAAATTATTTGATATTATCTCGAAATCTTCATGGTCAGGATTTCCTGCAATCCATTTCGTTTATGGCCCTTTTTCTTATTACATGGAATGTTAGTTTATTAGTTTGAAAGTTAATTAGGTCGATTTCGCTTTTTATGAAAGGAAAAAGGGTATTGGTTTGAGAAATGTTATACCCTGTTCTTTTTATACCCTGAACCCATTGAAAATGGTTAAATAGGGGATCATGTATTTGTGCAAATGTATGTAACAGGCAGAAGAAAGCATCTCCGGCCCCATAAAGTATATATATTCTTGATCAGTATCACAAGCCGAGTCAATCTAGCCATGTCCGTCTGTCTATCCGTCCGTCCGTATTTCCAAATAATCGATACAAATCCATACCGAAATCCTGTTTTGTGAGCAATTTTGGTATATAATACGAGCTAGAGACACCAAACTTGACATGTAGCTTCTAGAAAAGTATATATAAACCAAGTAGCTCATTTTATAGCCGAGTCGATCTAGCGATGTCCGTCCGTCCGTCCGTATGTATAAACTCAAGGATCTCAGAACCTATTAGAGCTAGAGAAATAAGAGACACAGAAAATTGCGCTCACTTGTACAGACACCGCTTAAACAGTCAAACAGCCTCAGTATCAATCTCCACATCAAAAAGCGCAGACGTGTAAAATAATGTAAGTAAAATGTTTAAATTAATGTATTCTAATTGTTAATTGTTTTTTGTATCTTGTTGTTAGTGCCCAGAAGACGGTTTGCCGATGTGCAACCGAAATATATTGGAAGCAAAATACTAAATAAAACTGTTTTTATTGTTTGTCTTTACAAACACGGACCTCGAGTCAGCCAACAAATATTCTATATATCAAGTATCTTTCATTTTATGCCTATCGCCACCTTCTTGCTACCACCACAAAGCGATAAATCAAGTTGATTATCCAACTTGTATTGCCTATCAATTTAAGCCAGAATTTATATCCAATTGAATTTTTCAGAAAACATAAATATTCTTTATTCTATTCTACAATAAGATGTACTGTCGAAACTTTCATTAAGTACGGTTATGAAACACAATAGTTATGTGCGCACGTGTTAGAAGCATAGCTGCTGCGCGAATTCCAAGAATTTCTGTATACATGCGTGTTTGCTTTGAATTCTATCAACAGCATTGCAATTGCGATTGTATTGTTTTCTGTGCTGCTATTTTAATTGGTTATTTTCTCATTAAAGCTCAATTATTGGTGTGGCCCTTAAGTAGAGTCGGCGGCAAGTGGTTGCGGTTGCGAGTTCGAACCCTGCCAAGGGAACAATTTTTTTTTTTTATTTTTCTTTATTATCTACTAAAGTAAACGAGCGAAGAGGGTTCAGGGTATCCCCTAGTCGGGAGCTCCCGACTAGAACCTCTTACTTGTTGATATTACGCGAATAGAATACTATAGAATAGTCCAAGAAGATGTAGAAAATTTCATCAAGATCGTTTATGAAAAAAAAAGTTTTAAACTAAAGCATGTTATTGCTGGCCTAGAGTTTGGGGCAGCAAGCGCAAATTTCAAGAACTTCTGTATACATGTACACACACACATTCATGTGCGTCTTCTTTGAATTCTATCAACAGCATTGCAATTGCGACTGTATTGTTTTCTGTGCTGCTATTTTAATTCGTTTTTTTCTCACTAAGACTTAATTATAAGTGTGGCTATTGAGTAGAGGCGGCGGAAAGTAATGCGGTCAGTTACGAGTTTGGCTGGTGTGGCTGTTGAGTAGAGTCGGCAGCAAGTAATGCGGTCAGTTACGAGTTCAAACCCTAGCAAGGGAACTTTCTTTTTTTTAATATAGTTTTATTACTACTAAAGAAAACGAGCGCGTAGCGCGAACTCATTTGATGTTGGTAGAAGAGGGTTCAGGGTGTAAAGTTGTAACTTGGCCGGGGTGGTAAAACTCAATCTTACCAGGTTCACTCTACAAGAAATTTGTAGTTTGCTGAGACGTAAAGCTGAAAAGGGGTTGGGCGGGGGTGGGGGGGAGGGTTAGAGAACTGTCGGGAAGACTCCGCCACAGAGGGATTAATATCTTTGGGAAGAGGGAAGGAAACCGCCGGGTTCACTCCGCTGTAGTTAGGTTAGGGTAGGTCAGCGTGATGGGTGCTGCTGGGATCACTCCGCCGCAGAATAATAAGCCTACAAAACACACACAATCGCTATATGGCCTATGCCGCCAACTTGTACAAAGCAATGTGAACACCGTCGTCCGTCGTCGCACGCGCACGTCTCGTAGTTACTTTCGCTGAATTCTAAGTGATCTTGCTAATCAGCTTCGGCAGCTCACGACCCGTTGTTGCCCTTTTTTCATATTGCGCCGAAAATTTTATCTCTCAACAATTCGCTCTCTTCTACTCCTAACGACGTTAACAGTCAGAGTTGCAGGTGATTCGATTTCATTTGCAATGATAAGTTATTTTTATTCAGATTTTGTTATACTCCATTATTTGCTCTTAGCCTATGATTATTATGTGTTTCTATTTTATAATGTTGGTGGGGCTATTGTGACTCCGCGCCCCCCCTTTCTTGACGGCGTGTGATCGTCACCTTGCGGCCGTGATGGTCGCTCTAAAGAACTGGTTGCCGTCCTTTACGCAGAATCGGTTCCGGCGTATCCGGGGAAGCCAACCCTCCATTTCAGCGACGACTCGGTCGCGTACATTGGGCGACAGCTTACCGTCCGCGGTGCGGACCGTCCAACCTGAAGGTGGGAAAACGTCCTTCGGGATCACCGGTCGCCACTCGTCCACGTCGCTTTCGAATGACACTGAGACATCCTCTAGGCCGGGTTTCCACCCCTCGACCCCCTCGAATGCGTCTTCCAGAGCCTCCCAGAACAAGTGAAGCTGGGGAGATGGGTCTCGCCTCAAATCCGGGATGACCCCTGCGATGGACGGTGGTCTTGGTACCAATTGTGGTGGCGAGTCCCGCCACTCCACGTTGCATGTCCTGAGTATAAGTGGCGGCGGCGAGTCGCGACACTCTGGGTCGTCGGCTTTTGGGGATGGTGACGGCGACGAGCCGCGCCACTCCGGGTCGTCGGCTTTTGGGGATGGTGACGGCGACGAGTCTCCCGACTCCTAATTGAGAGCCCATTGCCACGGGTCGTCACTATTGTCGCTGTTCCGTTCCCACTCAAGTTCGAAACTAAGGTCGCGTTCCATTTTTACCTGTGGAGATACGAATTTTTATAAGCCATCTACTAAAATCCTCTACCATTCCGTTCCCCTCCCCCTAATATCGACTTCAGCCTACATTACTCTAATACGTTCCTATGGTGCAGCTCACAACGACTTTTCCTTTTAATAGTTAAACATAGGGGTTATTAGAAATGGTTCTTAATCTATTCTTCAATTAGCTGCTCGGCTCTCCATCTTGGCTGGGGTCTTCTTGGCCTGGTCCGTGGTATATCTTTAGTTGGGCAACGTTGGCGCACGATATTGGGCGAGACGAATTTTACGACCCGGTAGAGACCGTCAAACTTCGGCGCTAACTTCGCCGCGAATCCGTCGGCGGCCTTCGATAGCTGATGCTGACGTAGCCACACCTGCTCATTGATCTTTGGTCGCCATTCTCTTCGACGCAAGTTATAGTGCCTGCCCTGGTCCTAGGAAGCACGCTGCAAGTTGTGACGAACAATGTTGAACACCTCTCTCAACAGACCGGCCTTTTCCCCTGGCGATTGCTGAACAGTGGCGGATCCGGGCGTAACCTCGTCGTATAATGCAGCGGGGCGACGAGGTTTGCGACCTTGCACCAAGAAGGCGGGTGAAAATCCGCCAACGCTATTTCGGGTAGCAACTCGTTCCACGAGCTCTGATGTTCTTCGATGAACTGAGCGATCATTGTCTTGACCGTCCGGTTCGTTCGCTCGGTGGGGTTTTCCTGAGGGCAATACGGTGCCGTGTATTGCATCTCTACGCCGATCGACATCAGCCTTAAATGCCCGACTTTTAAATTGCACTCCGTTGTCGCATACAAACTTCCGAGGGACTCCGAATCGACAGGGTATCCGTTCTCGGAACGCCCTCGGCAAGTGTTCCGCCGTCGCTCTCCTTAAAGGGACCAGTTCCACCCACTTGCTGAACGCACCGTGAAATACCAGCAACATCGTGTTCCCATGCTTCGAGCGTGGTAGGGGGCCCATGAAGTCGGCGCATAGGATGGACCACGGTTCCATCACCTGGCGCGTCAGCATTCGTCCTGCCGGCCTCACCTGTTCCACTTTGAATTTTTGGCACACCTCGCAGCACCTAACATGTCGTGCGGCGTCCCGGAACATCCCTGGCCTGTAGTACTTCTGCGCTAGTCGAGATATCGTCTTCCTCACACCTTGATGACCCGCCGTCGGGGCAATGTGGCACTCCTGCAAGACTCTCTGCCTCTGCGTAGTCCGGGTACTTCTCTGGCTCCTTAGCATGCGTTTGGTCCATCCGCAGGGTTGCTGCTCCTCCAGGGCCTGACAACATGTCTCTAGTGGCTGTCTGGATAGTGCGTCATTGATGAGCAATTCCTCGACTTGCTTGTCGATGACTTGCTGCATCGCCGGGCTCCTTGGGTAGTACCTCTGCTTGATGTGCTTGTTGTCCTTCATGTCCTGGGACACGCCCTTCAACCCCTCGAATCGCGCCAACTCTGCCTCCAGAAGCACCTGTAGGCTGGGCTCCAGATCTGCTGGCCAGATGTCCTCGCTTCTAGGTTTCCCCTCTCCAGACCCTTCACCACTACTAGCCTTGTAAATAGTCTCGCGGCCTGGTTTTCCCCCGCGACTAGCTTACCTGCTAACACGACTCTGTCTGAGGTGTGAGGTTGTTCGTCTTGCCCGTTGGATCCAGCTACCCTCCCCAGCTTCGCGCTTTTAGATGCTGATCCACGCATAAGCCCCGAATCCACGCCTCTACTGACCTCCGCCGTGTCCTGCCCGCTCATGCTAACCCTTGTCGAGTCCTCCTAACGCTCCTGTTTCCAATCCTTTACCGGCACTCTAGACGCCCCGAGTTGTCTGACCGCGCCTCTAACGGTACCCTGAACACCTTGAACACTCTCTTATCGACCGACCGCGCCTTCACTGGCACCCTGGACACACCCTGATTACTTGACCGCGCCTCCGGGATTCTCTCCGCGGGACGGACTGCTGCCCCCTGCCGAATCCCTAACCTTGCCGCCGGGATCAGCTCCGCTGGGCAACCCGTCGCCCCTTCACTGGTTTCCAGTCTTTCCGGCGTTCCTAGCGTCATCTCGCTGTCCCCACAACGTATGGTTGTGCCTATCGTACGGAGAAAATCTATACCTAGAATCACTTGATCTAGCATCGATGCCATTATTGGTAGAGGCACGTCGATTGTACGTCCCGCTAAACTGATTTCCGCGTGCACCATCCGTGCGACATCTAGCCCCGATCCGTCCACTAGCCGTATCCTAGTTTGCACCTTTCTAATCTCCACGTCCTTCGCCACCTTCGCCGCGCAGGCCCCACCGATGAAGTACCGGGTAGCGCCGGTGTCGATTGTTGCCGCGTATTCTTCCTCGCCTATTCTGACCGTCGAGACGACACGACCCCCCTCGACTCGCAAGATCTTTACTGGTTCCGGGCTCCGTTGACATCGCTGCCCATCCGCTCCCGGTCCGGATGGTGCCGCTTCCCGTTTCCCTGAGCCGGTCGTCTCTCCCCTCTGGTTCCACGTTGCATACAAAAGACCGCCTGAGGGTTGGGACATTCCCTCTTTAATGGTCCTCTGGCCCACATCGAAAGCATATCGGGCGTCGCCTGGCTGTCCCTCCAGATTCCTGACTTATCATCCTGTTGGCAGCCTCTTCTCTCGGTGCCGGTAGTGCCTCTGGAACCGCCCCGCTGAGAGCCACCCCGCCGACTGGCGATGAGGCTACCCTGAACGGGTTGTTTATGCCGGTCGTTGTCTGCGTTTTCCCGTCGCCTAGATACGTGCCCATGCGAGAGATCGCGAACAGGATGGGTACTGTTGACCCTGCTGCTTTATCTCTTCGTATTCGACGGCTGGATGTATGAGCTTCGACAACGATGAGAAATCGTGTCTCCGCACATACAATTTATACTCTGGGGCTGCGTTGTCGTATATCCTACTTAGTTCCCTCTCCGGGCTGTAGCCAGCGTGGTGCATCAATGCCCTTATGTCCACCACATACTGTTTGAATCCTTCACCATCTCGTTGACGAAGAACCCAGATTTCGCGGGGGTAAAAAGAAATCTAGGAATCATGGCACGCCCCTTAGCCCGCTCGTCATGAACCAGCGAGCTGCTTTGCCGATCATGACCTCATTCATCGCCCTGGGTAACCTGTCTGGGTCGATGTCGTATGACAGGGCTCGATCCTCGATGGCCTCCACGAAGGAAAATGGATCAGTCTGTCCATCAAATCGTATACCCCACTTCCTGACTTGTTCGGGTACGATACAGTGTGCCCTCAATTCCAATGGCAAGCGCGTCGGTGTCGATGGGGCACCCTCAGCAACACGAGAAGTCACCGATTCTTTTACCCTATCACCCGCATCCCGGATCTTATAGCTCGGGATCGCAGGGACTTCGAGCAGGCCAGGAGTGCACAGACGTGGGCCGGAATTCGATTCGGATTTCGATCGCCGATCCCATTCGACGGGGTCGAGTTCGGGCTGGGCTTTCTGCTCGGGGGTCCGGTTGTATTTGGCCTCTAGCTCGGCTAGCCGAGCCCATACTTTGGCCGAGTGCGAACCCCCGGTGACGAAACTTGCCAACCGGCGACGCAAGTCTTCGACCCGCCCTAGTTCGCTCAACCCGAACTCGCGAGTGTTTGACTCCAGCTCCTCCTTTCGTCGCAAGTGGACCCAACACATGGATTTTGACACTCACCCGTATCCATCCAGTCGTACGTCACCTCTTATCTTAGTTGAACTTATGACAGAGCTCCGAGTTTCGTTTCCTTATCTGGGGTGTTTTTCTGTCTCCGTCAGCCAGCCTGTTCTTATTGCTCGCCTATTTCCGATTATTTTATTTTTATTATGATATTATTTTATTTTTAATTAAATTTTATTTTGATTATTTCTATTTTTATTAATTTTATTTTGATTATTTTTTTTTATATTAATATTATTTTTAATTAATTTTGTTTTTAATTAGTTTTCTTTTTTATTTATTATATTTTTAATTAGTTTTATTTTTATTATTCTTATTTGGTTTTATTTCGTACCGAGCCGCAAAACAAAAGTCACTGCGCACTTTAGTTGACCAGCCTAAAAAGTGACGCTGCGTACTGGCCTCACTCTATAGTACCGTTTCGCTGCACTCGTTTACTCTTTCACCGTGGTACCATGTTCACTGTCATGGGCCACTCTCACTTTATCCCATTTTTTTTGGAACACCAAAAACAAACCAGTCCGGTCAGCTGTGCCCCTTTTCACAGCTAATTTTGTCAGTGACGCTATTGGAGCCTACATCTAAGAAGAAGGGTGTAAGTAGGAAAAAGTGTTCTTAAGTAAAATTAAAAATAATCTTAATTTGCTATATTATTTAAGAATATACCATAAATAGGAGAAAAGAAAGTAAGAAGATTGTTAATAAAGTAAAGAACTGTATGCTAGATATACAGAGTGTTAAGTAGTTAGGATAAAGAGATAGTATTGGGAAAGTAATGGGAAATCAACGACCCGGTGGTGGAAAATTTACAGCCTGTCCGGCAAGCAATACCCCTGCTCATAGCTGGGAATGGTCAGTGACTTCCCGAAGGTATCCTGAAAGCAACGATTTTATTAGGGGTAGAGAAAGTTCGGTAGAGAAAACGTGATGCAAACTATTGTAATTTTACACAGCCCGCGAAAAGAATTGTGCATAGCGTAGTCTGTTGTGCACGTAGATAAGAATAAGGGGCGATAATTCCTGGTTGGTCTAGCCGGAACAGAGAATTGAAGACGCCCTAACAGAAAAGGAGAATCTATATCGCCAACAACCAACTTATGTAGAAAGACAACACCGAGAATTGTCCTACGGTTGGTCAACAACGGAAGATTAAGAAGAAGAAGCCTGCTGGAATAGGATGGCAACCGAAGATTAGGGTCCCAATTTAAACCTCGTAAGGCAAAAAGCAGAAATTGCTTCTGAACAGATTCAATACGATCCTGGCTATTGTTATACTGCGGAGACCAGATGCAAGAGCAGTATTCAAGGATAGGTCGAACAAGAGAGATGTACAGCAGTTTCGTTGTAAAAGGATCGTTAAACTCTTTAGACCATCGTTTAATGAATCCAAGTACACCTTTTGCCTCATTAACGATGGTATCTATGTGATTGAAGCAGAGTTTAAAATCAAAAAGAACGCCTAGATCCTTAACTGTTAGTATACGTTGCAATGGAGTATTGTCGATTGTATAACTGACAAGATAGGGTGTAGTACGATTAAATGTCATAAACATACACAGAAGTTTCGTTGTAAAAGGATCGTTAAACTCTTTAGACCATCGTTTAATGAATCCAAGTACACCTTTTGCCTCATTAACGATGGTATCTATGTGATTGAAGCAGAGTTTAAAATCAAAAAGAACGCCTAGATCCTTAACTGTTAGTATACGTTGCAATGGAGTATTGTCGATTGTATAACTGACAAGATAAGGTGTAGTACGATTAAACATAAACATACACTTTGAACAATTGAACATGAAGATGCAATTGATTGGCCGAACACGAAAGTTGCATAGCGTTCAAATCGTCTTGAAGACGAGAATGATGTAGGGGATTAGTGTATGATAGAATAAGTTTCACGTCGTCCGCATACATGAGTACACGGGCATGGGATATAACAGAGGGGAGATCATTTAAAAAAAGGGTAAAGAGTAAAGGTCCAAGATGACTAACTTGAGGAAGATGACTACCTTGAAATCTCGTCCTATTTCACTTGCACTTTTGTTTGTTCACATTTTTTTTGTTTTTTTTTCTCTCTTTTTTTTGGTTTTTGTTGTATTTAAAAGAAAAACTCCGCCTTTCATTAGGCAACGTTCACTTATGCTGACGCCGTTGTCACTTTGCACTTTTCACAATTTCCGCGCTGCGCTCACTTACAGCGCAATTTCGACGCGTACCGAACGATTTGCCCCACGGTACGCTCAGGCAGCTGTGCCGTTGGCACGCGCTCTGCCAACACCCGACACCCGCTTGTGCGTGTGAGCGCACACTCTAGCGCGCTTGAACGAATTCGCACCGTTAGTTTCTCTTGTCTCTTCTATGCTATTTCTCTCATGCCATCACTTGCCTGCCTGCACGTATGCGTTTGCTGCTGACGCCCAGTGGTACTTTTGATGTTCCCTTTTCTCTGCCGCGGGCAGCTAACTTCTCAGCTAACACTGTGGCATTTAGGCCACGTTAATGCCACGCTCCTTTACGCCTAGGGTCCCTGCTCGGGCGCCACTTGTAAAGTAGTAACTTGGCCGAGGTGGTAAAGCTCAATCTTACCAGGTTCACTCTACAAGAAATATGCAGTTTGCCGAGACGTAAAGCTGAAAAGGGGTTGGGTGGGGGCGGGGGGAGGGTTAGAGAACTGTCGGGAAGACTCCGCCACAGAGGGATTAATATCTTTGGGAAGAGGGAAGGAAACCGCCGGGCTCACTCCGCTGTAGTTAGGTTAGGGTAGGTCAGCGTGATGGGTGCTGCTGGGATCACTCCGCCGCAGAATAATAAGCCTACAAAACACACACAATCGCTATATGGCCTATGCCGCCAACTTGTACAAAGCAATGTGAACACCGACTAACTTCGCGTATTATAATTCGCACTTTATTTTTATTCGACTTTCCCTGCTGCACTGTCACTTCTTATTTTTTTTCCTAACCTCGCGGCTACCTCGCGGTTCCCCTAAGTCTTGTCGTCCGTAGTCGCTCGCGCACGTCTCGTAGTTACTTTCGCTGAATTCTAAGTGATCTTGCTAATCAGCTTCAGCAGCTCACGACCCGTTTTTGCCCTTTTTTATTTATTATTTTTATTCAGATTTTGTTATACTCCATTATTTGCTCTTAGCCTATGATTATTATGTGTTTCTATTTTATAATGTTGGTGGGGCTATTGTGACTCCGCGCCCCCCCTTTCTTGACGGCGTGTGATCGTCACCTTGCGGCCGTGATGGTCGCTCTAAAGAACTGGTTGCCGTCCTTTACGCAGAATCGGTTCCGGCGTATCCGGGGAAGCCAACCCTCCATTTCAGCGACGACTCGGTCGCGTACATTGGGCGACAGCTTACCGTCCGCGGTGCGGACCGTCCAACCTGAAGGTGGGAAAACGTCCTTCGGGATCACCGGTCGCCACTCGTCCACGTCGCTTTCGGATGACACTGAGACATCCGGGATGACCCCTGCGATGGACGGTGGTCTTGGTACCAATTGTGGTGGCGAGTCCCGCCACTCCACGTTGCATGTCCTGAGTATAAGTGGCGGCGGCGAGTCGCGACACTCTGGGTCGTCGGCTTTTGGGGATGGTGACGGCGACGAACCGCGCCACTTCGGGTCGCCGGCTTTTGGGGTTGGTGACGGCGACGAGTCTCCCGACTCCTAATTGAGAGCCCATTGCCACGGGTCGTCACTATTGTCGCTGTTCCGTTCCCACTCAAGTTCGAAACTAAGGTCGCGTTCCATTTTTACCTGTGGAGATACGTGGAGTATTATTTCCATACTCTTGCAGAGGGTATTATAATTTTGTTGTGATATGTGTATATCTATGTAACGCATAGATGGAGACATCTCCGACCCCATAAAGTATGTATATTCTTGATCAGTAGCAAAAGCCGATTCGATATAGCCATATCCGTTATATATGCTCCTCATATATATACACAAAATCTTATCAACCTCGTACCACTATATCCAAATATTTTTTCAAGATATCTTGACCAAACCATTTATAAGTTTCACTATGTTCCCTACATTTATAAAAAATCATATTTACATCGGACTACTATATCATATAGACTCCATAGGATCGATCGGTCGAAAATTAGGTTATTGTTTGGAAAACTTTTTTGTTTTTCAACATACCTTTACCATACTCGGCATTAACTATTTTCCCTGTGCTTCTTAGATACGGTCAAAGCACTATTAGCATTAAATTTTTTTGTAGAGAACTGACGGGAAGACTCCGCCACAGAGGGATTTATATACACAAAATCACTATACGGCCTATGCCGCCAACTTGTTCAAAACAATGTGAACACCGATTCGTGCATTACAATTCGCACTTTATTTTTATTCGACTTTCCCTGCTGCACCGTCACTTCTTATTTTTTGCCTAACCTCGCGGCTACCTCGCGTTTCCCCTAAGTCTTGTCGTCCCTCGTCGCACACGCACGTCTCGTACTTAATTTCGCTTAATTGTAAGTGATCTTGCTAATCAGCTTCAGCAGCTCACGACCCTTTTTTGCCCTTTTTCATACTGCGCCGAAAATTCTCTTTCTCTACAATTCGCTCTCTTCTACTCCTAACGACGTTAACAGTCAGAGTTGCAGGTATTCGATTTCATTTGCAATCGGCCTCTCTTAATTTAATGCACGTATTTTTAAATGTCAAGTAGTTTTTATTCAGATTTTGTTATAATCCATTATTTGCTCTTAGCCTATGATTATTATGTGTTTCTATCTTATAATGTTGGTGGGTCTATTGTGACTCTGCGTCATAAGGGTATTCCATTGACGGGAGTTCCCGACTAGAGCCTCTTAGCTATTGTATTTAATCTTTAGTAAATTTATAGCCGTTAATGTTAATATGAAGTAGAATTTTAACATTTCCAGACTGTACTTTGCTATCTCCAAGTTCGATGATAGCTACCTCGGACTTGGAATAGTCCAAAATTTCATATGATGCATTGCAAGATGAGATAAACCTGATAAGGGGGAAAACAGAGCAAATTTATATTTCCTTTATGATTTTTGTTGTCAATTTTTCCGCCAGGTACATACTGAATGACTTCTTTTTTATTATTTTGTAAAAATCGAAGTCCTGTTGTTGTTTATTTTATTAGTTTGCCATAATTATTGTTTCTAGTTTATTCGTAGTCTGCTGTACCAAAGTTAAGAGCTCTTCCTTAAGATAAATCAACGAATTTTTCCCTGTGGTAGTATGAATAGTATGATTGTACTCACTGCCAATTCGAGTTGTTCGTCAAAGTTCTCTTTGCCTTTTTCTTGTTTTATGCACCTCAATATCCCCATTAGAGTTGACTGGAACGTTTCGACCTGATTATTTACAGTACTGTTAAAAATATTAATTCCTAATTCATTTTTTTAGCATGAACTCTATTGACTGTAATCACTAACCAAACAACATATAGACGAGACATCCAGTACAATTAATGTGAGCATTCAAAATTGCTGCTCGTTTTCGTTTTTGTTCGGGTATGAAACACGTTTACTAGCTAAGCGAACAAAAGAGTAAAAAATACATACACAAATGTGTAGAGCTCGAAATTTAGACATCCCAAAAACTGCAAATCTTGTCAAATTTGGCTTGGACAGGCAGGCAGGCGACCAACAGGCAAACAAACGCATAAATGCTTCTATTCATATACAAAATGTGCAAAGTGTGCGTGCATGGCAAGTCCAAAATATTTTAAAAGCACACCTGCCAACGCTTAGGTGCCCTTATCAACGACAATGAGCTAAATTGCAAGAATTTCGCATCGACGTGTCAAACCCTTTCATTATTTCATATTACTCGTCCCTTAAAAGGGAAAGAAATGCCTTCGACATTTGAGAAAAAATTGAGTTCGTACGAACTGTTGCTTGTGGGGACACATAAACACACATACATTTAAACAATACCTAGACATAATGAGAGAGAGAGTTAGCCACAGCAGTATCCTGTTGTAAGAGCGAGATAGAAAATAGCGATGCCTTTCTATCGCACAAATCATTTGGAGGAGAGTAAGCCAATGCAGTTTCTTGTAGACGAGCTTGGACCAGATGTCAGCAATTTTGAATGTCCACGGCTTGCTCTTCGTCTGTAAGGCAGTATTTTCCATTGTGGCGAAGAAGGGATTGGATTTCCAGGGTTTGCGCTTCAGGTTTTAAGTTGCTCGCCAGAGCGAGTATCCTAAGTCATGGGTAGAGTTCATGCTCTCCAACCTTCTGGAAAATGATGCGTCTTTGAGTCTGTGAAGGGATTCCTTGAGTTGCCGCTGCGCTCTTCGCCACTCCGCCTTCTCCAACGGTTGCTGTGTCGACTGGAACCTGCGTATACATCTACTGTTACTTCTGAGCAGGTTGGCAAAGTCTGCGAGCTGTCCGTTGCCAGCACTATCCAGCCGCCTGGCAGCTGGTGGAGAAGTGGCTTTGGCTGCTGCTGCGCGAATCTTTGCGTTGAGCAGCTCAATGGCGTCCTCTACATCCAGTCCATTGCAGATTTCTGTGTTGAGGTGGATACTTTCGCTCATCTGTCTCTGGAAGACCTCGAGATCAGTGCGTGCGTTGATCAGCCTCGGTATTGCGCTGACTACCTTGGCCCTGCTCTCCAGGGTAACTATCAGGGCTAGGTGGTCGCAGGGGTGTCCCAATCTTCAGCGATTGAGAGGAGCTGGTCAAGGATCCCCTGGTAGCTGGCGAAGTCTATGCAAGACGGAGTGCCTCAGCTGCCGTACGGGTATCTTGTGGGAGAACCTGTGGCCAGTACCTTCGCTTTAGGCGGTTAGCTAGTTGACAGCCGCGCCCATTGCTGCTATTTGCGCCCCACAGCCAGTGATGTGCATTCCAGTCGCCTCCCACCAGATATCTGCTTCCATCCGCGTTGAGTGTGACGTTTAAGTCATCAGTCGACGTCTGTCATTTGGCCTGCAATAGACTGCTCCAAAGTCTGCTGTTGCATACCCAAAACCTGCTGTTAAATTTCTGCCGTCCTCTCTATAGCTCGGCTCATGCCCATGATGGTAGAAGAAAGTTCATCCCTGTTTCCAGATGTGTGCTGTTGCTGTTGTTGCACAGTCAGCCTCTCCTGTTCCCTCAGCAGTCTATATAGCCTAGCTTGCGCTGTTCCTTCTCGCTGGCAAGATCTGGGGGCGTTGTTCTCCTTGCTGAATGCAGCTGGTCCTCTTCTGGTGGCCGCGGCGTATGAAAGCCCTTCTACTTGTTCAGTGGGTGCTGTACGGGCGAAGTCAACAGGCGTAGGCCCCTAAACTTTATTGCTGCGGCTTCGATTCGCTTGAATCGGTTGGAGATTTTTTAATTTGGCGGGCTTTGGGGCCTCCGCACGGTTTTTATATTCGGTGAACTACTCGCAGCCCTTATAGTTGGCAGGGTGGTTACCACCGCAGTGGGCGCATGTTGCCGAACTAAGTCGGGCCGTGTGCAATCAGCAGAGCGATGATTGAGCCCGCATTTAACGCATTTGTGTTGTTTTCTACAGCAAGTGGCCATGTGCCCGTAATCCTGACATCTTTGGCATTGTACCACATTCTGGCTACGTGGATACGTGGAGAACGGTATGGCCCTGGCTCCGCAGGTCGTCGATGAGGTCTCGGTTGAGTGTGGAGAGGTGGAGGCCCTTGATTACTATGCGGCAGGGCTTCTCCTCCTGCAGCTGGTATGAGTGGTACTCAATTTTTTGTTCTTCCAGTTTCTGTATGATGGTCCTGTATGTGGGCACATCATTAGATAGAAGTTGCATATTCCTAACTAGGTTGGATTTGATGGTCAGGCTCCCCAGGTCCACTACTTCGGATAGTATGTTCGCTCCACAAAACTCATCAAAAGATTCTTTTGAGTGTTGTTTTCGTAGCTCTATTTCAACGCAAATATTTCGATCAGTGCGCGTATCTTTAAAATGTTCTCTAATTGCTTCACAAAGTTCATTCCAACGAATGAGCGGCAAACTTTTATGATATCGCCAAAACCATTCAGTGATATTACCTTCCAAAATACTGCTGGCATACCGAGCTACTAATTCGAAATTACCATTCAGGGTCTGATAAATCAATGCTTGTACTCTATAACTAAAATTATCTAGGGAAACTGATCCTTTACCACTGAACCACAATTTCCAGCTTGCCATTATTTGACTTATAAGATCGCGACGCGAATCGAAATAAGTTGGAGTCTGGCTCGAAGTTTGTTCGGACCCACTCGCTTGAGCAGATGCTGCATGCGTCTGCGAGCTGGACAAAAGTTGTTTCAAGTTTTGCTGCTCAATGTCTGCCAGTGTTGGCATCGATTCCGTTGGAAGTGCAGATCTTGCTCCTGTTGGAGCTACGGAGCCAAATTGTAGCTCTGAAGAATTACTTGGACTAGCCTCTCGGAAAGCTGGGCCAATGCTGATGTCATCTCTAGGGTCTTCTTTGCCATCTCAGCGGATACTATGCCCGCCATCACTGTTGGCAACACATCAATTGCTTCTCTGTTGCCCACAGGGGTGGACGCGTTTAACGGCTTGTAATTCATTGGGGGGTCAGCCATGTTGGGTTTATCCATTTGCTTGGACGGCGATCTAGTTGAAGTGATCGAGTGATTGGAGGAGCGTTCTAAATTTAAATGTGATACAGACTGGGAACTTTCAAATTGTAAAACCTTTTTACACACTGGATAATTCTTTTTTTTGCACTTGCGGTGTTAAAGCAATCGTTGTGAAAGGCGTGGCCGCAACTGGTCATTAATATCTGACCTTGACCTAAAATGACTTGCGAGCACAAACAGATAGTTGTGTCAGCGTCTTCGCGATTTGTCCAATTTCCAGGACTTCTAGAGCAGGACATTTCTCTCCAATACTTAATAAATTAAAAATTCATAAAAAGTTTTCTTTACGATACTGATCTGAATCGAAATGCAAAAATAACAAATATTGATGTCGTGCGGTCACTTTCATGAAAAGGTAACAATTGGTATTAGCCCCTTAATCGATCAACTAATCAAAAGAATATAAAAATCGGGATGAGATAACCACAAGTTAATAACTAAGCGGCAAGTGTCAGTTGTACACCAAGCACACTTGGCTTCAGCATTAACTGATATCTTTATTTGAATTTCGCACATAAGAAATCAAAGAAGGCAAAAGACAACATTTATTTGCATCTTATTTATTGTCATCTCCCAGAAAGAATGTAAATAGCAATATAAATGGGCAGAAAGGGATAACAATTTCCTAGGTAGCGACTTACTCAGATAGAGTTCTCAGTTGAGAGTGATTGACGTGTTTTACTTGTGCTCCAAGATTTTTATATATTTTTGCGCTTAAATCCTGCTTTTATTTCCAAATTTTGCATTTTTTGTGCTTTATTTAAAAAGCTTTTATAACTTGTGCAAAGTGTTATCTGTTGTGCAGCGTAAGTCTGTTAATTATTGCATTTATTAAACACTGCGTCAGTTCCGTATTGTTGTTATTGCCTGTTTTGATTCTTTTGCTTTGGTGCTCCCCTGTGCAAACACTTGTTTGTGCGTGTGTTCGCTGCTGCAAATTTATTCTTGTGCATAGCGCTCCCGCAAATTTTTGCTGTTGCTTTTCGCTCCAAACAATTTGTTTGTGTACGAATAGCTATTTTTTGAGCGTTTACTTGTTCTATTCTTGTGCACTGTTTTTCGTTTCGCTCTGCGCTCTCGCAACTTTTGCTTATTCTTTTAACGCTGGTAGAAAATATGTCGTGCTGTAAGAAACCTTGCACGTTCAAGCAGGCTGATGATTCTGCATTGCCGCAATTTGTTAATTGCTGGCTGTGTGAGAACATAATGCATGCTAAATGTGCAGGTCTCACTGGGCGTGATTGCGACAAGATCGCTGCAATTGCCAAGAAGGGCTGCGGCGGCTTGCGTCGGTCGTGCCCAGAATGCATCGACAAGCAAATTGATTTCTCCAGAATGTATAAGTCTGTGAGAAATCAATTCTTAAAACTAAATAACGTGGCTAAGCAGCTCTCAAGTAGTTTTGATTCGAGCTGTGAGTTGCTTAGCAAATATAAATTCGAGTCTCCAACCAATCGCCGGTTGGAGCCTCAATTTTTACAGTTGCCCTCTCCGTCTGTCCAGACACCTTTGCCTCTGCTGTCCCTTCCGAGCAACTTGGATTCATCTCCAATGTTGTCATTATCGCCTTCTCCGAGCGACTGCCCAAATATTACCCCAGTTTTATCCCGTGAAATAGTCCCATTAGACCCTGTACCTGAACCTGTCCCAGTTACCCAAACTGCCTCAGCCCCCTCAGCTCCTGGCCGCAAAGGTAGACCTGCGCGCAATCTTGCCCAGATTGTTAAAAACAATCAGGGTGCCTCTTTAGCCCCACCAAATCCTGTTCTCCCTCCAGCCCCAACAGCGCCTACGTTAACTGTTGTTGCCCCTCGTAGGCAAGTTTTTGTGTCTCGACTTTCGTCTGACACCACCTCTGAGTCATTGGCAGCCTATATTGCTAGCAAATCTTCTGCTAGCGTGTCAATTACTAAATTTAATTTCTCCACTCCTCGTGAAATATCATCATTCAAAATAAATGTTTCACATGATATGTTCCCAATCATTTGTGATCCCAAATTTTGGCCTCCACACATGATTGTTCACGAGTTCAAGCCAAAAAAGCGTAACCAGCCTGTCACCCTTCCAGTCCCTTCAATACAGGGTACCATTTCTGCCCCAAAAAACTAACTTCTTCTTCTGACCAAGTCTCTATTCATTATCAGAATGTCAGAGGTCTCATTTCAAAACTCAAAAATCTTTTCATGGCCAGCACTTCCTTCGATTCGGATATAATCGCATTTTCAGAAACATGGTTAAATTCAACCATATCTGATTTTGAGGTTTTTTCGAATAACTTTATTTTGCATAGAAATGATCGGCCGACTCGAGGTGTTGGGGTATTAATTGCCGTTAAAGCCACTCTCCAGTCAGAACTTTTCTGTTTTAGTACGCCTACTGACGCTGAGATTGTCTCAGTCAAGGTGTCTTTTCCTACACGGAATATTTATATTTCATGCTCTTATGTTCCTCCTTCTTCTGATAATCAAGTTTATATGAAACATATTTCTTGTATTAAAGAAGTTTCTTCACACGTGCGTGATAATGACCTATTTATTGTGTTGGGTGATTTTAATTTGCCGAACATCACTTGGTCACTTTTCACTGCCGAAAATTATCTAGTGCCCTCAGCACAGCATGACTTTATAGATTGCATGCTTGACCTTTCGTTGTTTCAAATCAATTCAATTTCTAATCATTTGAATAGAACACTTGATCTTGTATTTGTTAACGACTACCTTATTTCTAACGTGTCTAGGTCCCCTCCTTTATCTCTTCCTGAGGATGTATATCATCCTACTTTAGAGGTTGCAATGTTCAATTGTAATCCTCTCATTTCGTGCTCATCAGCCAATAAGCCCCGCCGTTGCTTTCGCAAAGGAAACTATTCCTTGCTGAATCAGCTTATTTATGCAACCGATTGGTCTTTCTTATATGACTCGGTTGACATGAATACTGCTATTAACTTTTTTCATAACACCCTAAACTCCCTGTTAGATATGTGTATTCCCAAGTCAATTCCTTCGACTACCTCTTCAAAGCCACCTTGGTTTACTCCCAGATTAACTAATCTAAAAAATATAAAATCAAAATATTTTAAAAAGTTTAAAATGTCTGGTTCGTGTACTGACTTGGCTAAATATTCCATAGCCAAGTCGAACTTCTTCCTTCTGAATTCTCAATGCTATGAGAATTATCTAACTCGTTGCAAAAGGCAATTTGCCCTAAATCCAAGACAGTTTTACAATTTTGTAAACTCGAAGCGTAAATCTTCAAGTTTGCCATCTTCTTTTTCTCTCGGGTTGGATAAAGCTAGCAATGACTCTGATTCTGCTAACCTCTTTGCTAATTTTTTTCAATCAACTTACTCTTCAGTCTGTCCTAATAATAATTCTTACCCTTATACTATTACTTCCTCTACTTCCTCCCCCTATTATTTCCCATTCCTCTCTCCTTTTAGCTTTAAATTCTTTAAAATCTTCTTTCTCTCCTGGGCCTGACAATATCCCTAGTTGTCTACTCAAGGAGTGTAGTTCTTCCCTTGTTTATCCATTGCTAAAGCTTTTTAATCTATCCCTCGATTCTTCTGTCTTTCCATCTCTTTGGAAAGAATCTTATATCATTCCTCTCCACAAGAAAGGTGGAAAGTCTGATATACTAAATTACAGGGGCATTGCAAAACTGTCCGCTATTCCTAAATTATTTGAAAAAATAATCACTTCGAATTTGCAGCATTTCTGCAAATCAGTTGTTTCCCCTGTTCAACATGGATTCGTAAAGAATCGGTCTACTACGACCAATCTGCTTGAGTTTACTTCCTTTGTAAATGATGCTTTCCTTTCGAAAATGCAAACTGATGTCATTTACACTGACTTCAGTAAGGCGTTTGACTCCGTGCACCATGACATTTTACTTTTTAAACTTGACCGAATAGGTTTCCCTCCGTCTCTATTGCTTTGGATTAGTTCTTATTTAAAAGGTAGGACCCAAAGAGTAATGCTGAGGCTGACTACCTCTAAACAGGTTC
The DNA here is from genome assembly GCA_035045355.1 of Drosophila lacicola. Taxonomy (NCBI): domain Eukaryota; kingdom Metazoa; phylum Arthropoda; class Insecta; order Diptera; family Drosophilidae; genus Drosophila; species Drosophila lacicola. The sequence goes on along the minus strand of JAWNPB010000351.1, from coordinate 1,806,739 downwards.
ACGTTACTTCTGGTGTTCCTCAAGGTAGTCATCTTGGACCTTTACTCTTTACTCTTTTCATAAATGATCTTCCCTCTGTTATATCCAATGCCCGTGTACTCATGTATGCGGACGACGTGAAACTTATTCTATCATACACCAATCCCCTACATCATTCTCGTCTTCAAGACGATTTGAACGCTATGCAACTTTGGTGCTCGGCCAATCAATTGCATCTGAATTGTTCAAAGTGTATGTTTATGACATTTAATCGTACTACACCTTATCTGGTCAGTTATACAATCGACAATACTCCATTGCAACGTATACTAACAGTTAAGGATTTAGGCGTTCTTTTTGATTCTAAACTCTGTTTCAATCTTCACATAGATACCATCGTTAATGAGGCAAAAGGTGTACTTGTATTCATTAAACGATGGTCTAAAGAGTTTAACGATCCTTTTATAACGAAACTTCTGTACATCTCTCTTGTTCGCCCTATCCTTGAATACTGCTCTTGCATCTGGTCTCCGCAGTATAACAATAGCCAGGATCGTATTGAATCTGTTCAGAAGCAATTTCTGCTTTTTGCCTTACGAGGTTTAAATTGGGACCCTAATCTTCGGTTGCCATCCTATTCCAGCAGGCTGCTTCTTCTTAACCTTCCGTCATTGACCAACCGTAGGACAATTCTCGGTGTTGTCTTTCTACATAAGTTGGTTGTTGGCGATATCCTTTTCTCCTTTTCTGCTAGGGCGTCTTCAATTCTCTGTTCCGGCTAGACCAACCAGAAATTACCGCCCCTTATTCCTATCTACGTGCACAACAGACTACGCTATGCACAATCCTTTTCGCGTGCTATGTAAAAATTACAATAGTTTGCATCACGTTTTCTCTACCGAACTTTCTCTACCCCTAATAAAATCATTGCTTTCAGGATACCTTCGGGAAGTCACTGACCATTCCCAGCTATGAGCAGGGGCATAGCTTGCCGGACAGGCTGTAAATTTTCCCCCACCGGGTCGGTGATTTCCCATTACTTTCCCAATACTATCTCTTTATCCTATCTACTTAACACTCTGTATATCTAGCATACAGTTCTTTACTTTATTAACAATCTTTTTACTTTCTTTTCTCCTATCTATGATATATTCTTAAATAATTTAGCAAATTAAGATTATTTTTAATTTTACTTAAGAGCACTTTTTCCTACTTACACCTTTCTTCTTAGATGTAGGCTCTAATAGCGTCACTGACAAAATTAGCTGTGAAAAGGGGCACAGCTGGCCGGACTGGCAAATAAAACACCTCCATCGGTCGGTGATGCTATTTGAAATTTGTGTTCTCTATCTAGGCTTTTAGCATCTAAATTTCATAATTGTAAATATAATGTATTGAATAATTAGGAAGACACTCGTTTTGTCGACCACTAATAAATAAATAAATAAATAAATAAAAAAATGTGCGAAAGAAGCGCTAGCTGCAAAGAACACATTAGGGTATAATTGCGTCAGTGTAAAAATAAACGGGATGGCCGCAGCACATTTATCCGCGTAAAACAAATAAACAACGTCTATTATACAAGGACAGACAATAATAAAGGGATTTAAAATGCTTCTGTAACTGTAGAGCACGGAGTTCTAACTTACGTGTTCTTTGTGCTCTCCGTTTTGTTTTTTAATTTTAATAAAATACTGGTATTTTAATATGACTGTTTAACAATATCTCATAAATGAATTTATTGATGGTATACATGAAATGTCCTTACGGCAGGTTAATCGGGTGCGTAATTCAAGAAATGTTCGAATGTATTGTGCACAGGATAGACTCGCTTACACTTCCTGAAGTCCCTTTTCATCGAACTCTGGATATGGTCATTGATCTACCTATCTATCTGATATCTGATCTAAAATCAGCCCGACTGCCTGTCAAGAAATCGGAATAAGCTGGTAGTGTCCGTTGCTTTTGTAAGGCTGATTTTCATAACCCTAATGATCGTATTCTGCAAGTCGATTGGTCCCAAATGTACAAATGTGCTGACATTGATGTTGCCATAAAACTATTTTATGATCATCTAGATCACAGAGCTAGGTCTAATAGGGCTCCCTGGTTCTCAAAAGAACTAATGATAATACAAAATGTGAAGTCGAAGTGTTATACAAAGTTTGAGAAATCGGGTCATCACTCTGATTTCTCCCGTTATGCAGTTGCCCGATTAAACTTTTTTATGCAAAAGTCCATATGCCATCGCCATTGTCGCCTTCAGTTTTCTCATAATTCCAAGCTACAATTCGACATTGTTAACTCTAAACGTTAGTACGATATAGGCATTGCCTAATTATTCGAAAAAATTTTTCAACTACCTACTCCTCATCTAGGCATAATTAAAATCAGCTTTATCCTTATCCGTTACAGAGGATCCTATTATTGCCAATAGTTCGTTACTCAGCGACCTTAAATCAAGCCGGTATATTCACCGGGCCCCGATGGTCTTCCCGCTTGTGTACTCAGGTACTGTGCTGCAGCACATCCGTCACTATAAGAAAGCTACCTACAGCTTTTGAGAGAACTGCAACATTTATTAAGATCTTTTATCCCAGTGAAGTGATTAGTGAAGTGTAGATCTGCTACCAGTAATCTTCTTTAGTTGACGTCTCTGGTATTTTATGGTTTTAAGAAAGGAATGCAGATTGACATCATCTATTCTTATTTTAGTCAGGCTTTCGACTCCGTTAATCACTCCTTACTGCTTCAGAAATTATGCCTTCGCGGCTTCGGCCAATCTTTGAACTGTTTTTGCGTAAAAGAACCCAAAGGATTCTTTTGTTAAATGTATTCAGGTGATTTCTGGTGTTCTTCAAGGTAAGCATCGTGGCCCGCTACCCTTTACTCTTTTAATCAATGATACTGGATACTGTCTCACTCTCGTGTACTTATGTACGCTGGTAATGTTAAGTTATACCTTTCATATATATATATATATATATGGCCGCATGTAATCAAAAAATTTAACCTGTTAAATTTAAACGTTTCCATATGCAAGATAAATTCTTTCTTTCCTCAAATGGATTTTTGATATCTTACCACACGAGCGTGTCTAAAGTACCAGTAATGAAGTTTTTAATCATAAACTTAAATTCGACTCTCATTTTCTGGAACAAAACATTTATTTATTAAAGCAATCGCTTATTAACCGTTGCTGTTGGGTGCGCTCACCAACTCATCACACGCGCGTAACAAAAATAAGCGAGTGGTTTTTGATTTTGATTTTTTTTCCGTCAAGATGGTCTGCAGGCCCCTCCGTAAGCTAACAAATTAGGAAAGACAGATGGTTCTAGCAAGTCGAAGAAGATTAATACATCAACTAACGCTGCTGAATCTGACGACTGCAGCTCAGGACCTGGGCCTGGAGAGTTAAAAAGAGAGATTCCCCGAAAGCAGATTCCTTGTAACCGAACACAAGATGGACCCAGCACTAGTGCAGGCTCAGCAACAACAGGTTTGCGGCACTGTCTGAGGATGACGACGACTCCTCCACGGAGTACAACAGCTCCAAAGAGACCGAAGACATAACTCGAAAGCGAATGCAAGTACCTAGAGCCGGCCAATAACAAAAAGGAAGCATTTAACATCCAAAGGCTATGCCGATCTGTCGTTACTGTAGAGCCCCCTCTTGAATTTGATGACGTGGTGCAGTGCTGTCGCTGCGAGCTTGAGCACAGATGCGTCAAAAGCGGAGGTGGCCACTCTACTCAACAATGCTCCAAGCACAGCAGTGAGCCGCCGTTTTGCCTTCATTGCGAAGGTGCCCTGCGTATAAAAAGGGCACCTTGCAGCCCCAAGGACGGCCAGGATACTTAGCAAGGTAAACAGGGCAACAACGGGCAATATATCGCCAAAAGTCAGCCCCAATAATAGCTTCGCCAATGTGGTTAGTGGTGGCATCAACAACGTGGCTAATCAAGGTCCTCGGCTGGACTCAAAGCATGACAATCAGCTAGATTCAGTGTTCGCGCGTATGGAGGCGATGATTGTGCGCATGCTTGACAAAATGTTTAGCCAGATGACTAAGATGCTGGCTACAATCAGGCCCGAGGTCAAGCTCTACTGCAAGACCAACCAAATCGATATGCTGCTCATCTCCGAGACGCATTCTCTTCACGGTCGTTTTTATAAATTCAAGAGTACGACCTCATTCACTCCAACCATCCCAATGGAAGAGCTCGTGGCGGAGCGGCAATTCTTATCAAGAATAACCTAAAATACATTGAGCTCGCACCCATACAGAAGGATTGGGTCCAATGTGCACCTATTAAAATCCGTACTGTGTCGGGTGATCTGATAATTGCTGCGGCTTACTGTCCACCGAGACGCACTGCAAGAGATGACGAGCTTGGCCAGCTGATACAAACCCTTAGTTTCGGATATGTTATAGGCGGTGACTTTAACGCCAAACATTCTTGGTGGGGATCAAGAAGAAACAACCCGCAGGGTCAAGCGCTGTTCAGGCAGATCCAGACCAAAAACCTCAACTGCCACTCCACTGGTGCGCTGTTACATACTGGCCTTCCGATCCCCAGAAGGTGCCAGACGTGCTGGACTTTGCCATATCCCGAGGAGTCAATCCAGGGAGGATTCAGGCGATACCGGAAGAGGATCTGTTTTCTGACCACAGCGCGGTCACGCTCCGAATTACCGCCCCTGTAGCGACAAAGTCAGCCTGCAAAAAGCTGATATACAAAACTGACCCTGCCAAATTTCAAATCTGGCTTGATAGCAACACCAACCCAAACCCGGTATTGAACAGCTGTCTTGTCGTTGAGACTGCCATTGAAACGTTAACTAAAAATATCCACAAAGCAGCGGCATACGCAGCCCCCAGACTTTGGAGACCCCAATTAGCTGAACTTCTCAACGAAAAATGGAGTCTCAGACGTGTCTGGTTTCTTTCAAGGAACCCCAGGGACAAGACAGCGCTTAATAGAGCCACCAAGGCTTTAAAGGAGACGCTCTTAATTCTAAGGAGGAGTGCCTTTGACTCCTTCCTGGAGGAACTGGAACTCGCTGACCCCCACTACAACCTATGGCAAGTCACTAGAAAGACTAAGACTAAGACTAACACAGATGGCAGTTGGTGCAGATCCGAGACAGACAGGGCCAATGCGTTCGAAAATCATTTGGAAGGTGTTTTCACACCTTTGTCCAGATGCAATCCTAAGGAAAGCGCCAGGCGATGATGGTATCACGCAATTGCGTTAAAACTACTCCCTCCATAATGCATCGAACTTATTACTAAGCTCTTCAACAGATGCCTTTCTAGCGCAATAGAAAAGGGCGCAAGTAGTGATGATACCTAAGCCTGGCAAACCCGAAGCTAATCTTGCCTCATACCGTCCGATAAGTTTGCTAACACTATGCCGATGACACGGCATTCCTCGCCACTGCTGAGACACCTGAAGAGGCTTCTCAGGTCATGCGAGGCCAATTGGACACACTTAACGAATGGCAGAGGACATGAAACATGATGGTGAACAACAAAAAGTCCACAGCCACCACTTTCTCTCTCAAGCGTGGTAACTGCCCCCTGTCTACCTAGGCGGAGCTGTAATACCAGTAGAGACGACAGCAAAATACCTTGGCATGACTCTCGACAGGAGGTTTACATGGAGAACTCGCCTTTTAAAGAATAGGAAACAAGCGAAGGACAAGCTAAAGTCCTATTACAGGCTTATTGTCCGCAAATCCAAGTTAACTACTCGGTCAAAGCTCCCTGTCTACAAGGCAATTATTGAACTGTAGTATGCGCATATATCGAGGGTACACTGTACCAAGAACTCAGCATAAATATACCAGCAACACTTTGTTGCATTACATAAACAAATCCAATTTAAGTGAACGTGAAATATGATCACCCACTTATGAACTACGCTAAGTCAGCATTTTCACGCTGACCGCCAATAACATATACATATATATATGCGGATAAGACTCTCTCGCTCTCTTATACTGATGACATATACATATATGCAGCCGCTCCGCTGCTAGCGTAACCGGCAGCGCAGCTACGCCGCCTTAGCCTAAGCACTTATGTACATAGTCTAAGCGTACTTAAAGAGATATTGAATAAAGCATTGTTAAAACCGAACACAAACGGCTGACGTGTCAGATCCTTTAACTCGTACGGATCAGAAGATTGCAGGTCCGGACCCCCGGAGGACCTTGGAAAAATAACAACTATAACAACAAAGGCGGCAGCAACAACAAAAGTTGCGCCAACAACAACAACAACCACTTAGATCTGAACAATCGAATTCTGAGTGAGTAGAGTGATGTGATGGGCAATAAACGCGGTGGAGTACAAAAGAAATTAAAACAAAGAATAGCGCTTCTGAGATGGCTACTTTATACTAAAACTCCAGCACCCGCATGGTCGACGGATCAAAACTTGCAAACTGAGATCGAGTTTTTGATTGAAATCAAAAACAACAAAATTCCCATCACACCTACTCACTCAAGAGATATAAATACCACATATAAACAAAATACTAATCGACCGACTACCCCAAAGAAGCTGCCTAAACTAAGGAAGAGATGTCCCAACGACTGCGGAGGACCCTTGGAATCCCCCAAACAACAGAATTTTTTTTATGCACTGCGTTGCATAACACTCAAATTTAATATAAATCTTGTAAAATGGAGCGGAAACATTTCTGCCCGATTAGAGTGCTGCCCGTAAAGCCACTAGGCAGGAAAACATGTA